>CM062808.1:309682849-309943901 GCA_031772625.1 Pinus tabuliformis | reverse complement strand
ATTTCTTTAAAATATATGTTGGTAACTTTATATTGTGTTAAAATTCACACCATACATATGGCAAACAATTCCATGTTATGCCTTTTTGATACGAAAGCGATTGATTACATCACTTGGGTGACTTGATCCAAAGAACAATGTCATAAAGTTTTGTTCTTCAGAGAATTTGTCTTGAAAAAAGCTTAAGGGAGGAAACCCTTTAGAAGGTGCAATTTGTATTATTCTTGTATCAAGATCATAGATAAGGTGGACCTATGAATAACATGTACAAGAGTTTCATTTTCTTGCTATAGATCATTATCTGCATTTGGGAGTCTAGTCCTTTATGTTTGGACTATCGTTGTGATGATCTTGTCTACTTTGATAAAAATGTTTTTTCCATTCATAGTTTATTACTATTTGTTTTATCTTTTATAGGTATGTGTTACACAAGTCATGTAATGCACACATCACTTTCTTGGGTCAAATGTCTCCAGAGAAATAGGCATTCTTGTATTCCAATTTTCTTTTTAGCATAATTTCCACTATCATATTTCATCAATATCTCTAGGCAATTCCCTCTGAATTCTATCTAGATTGGAAGCAAAATTTATGATTGTTCCTGTTCATCCAATTTGTGATATTTTGTAGCCAAGTTGTCTTATGAAAAATCCATCCTTGGTGCCACTAACCTATCTTCCAAATATGTCAATTGTGCAACAAACATCAATTTTTCATTTCGTCGAATACAAATAGGCAATACAAATGTAGAGAATTTTTCATTGAGTATTGCATTGTTACAAGATTTTCATATTTGTTCATTGAGGTTAATGATTTTGAATTCTAAAGTAGACATTAGATAGAAAATAGTAGATGATATGTCTTTGTTAATATATTTCATGTCATTTCCAAAGGACAACCTATGATAAATGAAACATGCATATGTAGGCATGTCTTGGATTTATTGCAAATATGCCTCAATTTCTTTATTTAACTTTACATGTTTCTTTTGTGCTTCTTGTATTATAGCACCTTGTGCTAGTATTGCATATTTCAATTAATGTTAGTGAGTGTACCAATTGATCTAGGCATTGGAAAAACAAGTAAAGATTTCTTTGCTATTTTGTGTCTTCATTGAAAAAGGATTAGTGTCCTCATTTGATGACGTGGAATCCTTTGATACTACTACAATTTTTATTTATTTATTTATTTATTTTTATTGTGTTGTCAATTGCCAATTCTTTAATTTAGTAGAACATCTAGTAACCGTAGATTCTTTTCTAACAAGATATTTATAAGGTACACCTGAGGTCGGCTTGCAGTTATCTCTTTCTGAGATTCCTTGGAGCATTCGATGGTGAATTCTCAATGTCACCAATATTCTCAACATTCTGAATTTTCAGAATTGCATGGAAATGTGCATGTATTTTAGATATTGGGACACACATAAGGTAACAACACTTGGAGCAAGTTTTTGATGAATAGAATTTCAAGGAAATATCTTTTATTTCCATATTCCAAATATACATGTTAACATCAAGGGTGTAACACCCCTCCGTTGTATGTAACACTCTGTTAACCTACGCTAAGAAAGGCTAGGTCCAAGGTGTGATAATAAGATAATGAAACAAAATACTTTATTATTAATAAATAAAGATAAATTAATCACTTGGAAAAAGAGACACCAAGATATGATATTATTTCCAAACAAAATTCCATTGGTGAATGGAATGGATAATTCTTTCATGATAAGACTTCTAGATAAAATTATAGATAAGCTTAATGGATTGGGAGATAAATATCCATTAGGTTTCTTAGCTGGAAAAAGATGCTAAGTTTAACATAAAAGCCTTGCAGGAGAGAAAGGAAAGCTTTTATGGGAAAATCCTCGCGGGAGAGAAAGGCGAGCAAGATAAACATAAAAGCCTTGCAGAAGAGAGAAGGCAAGATTTATGGGAAAAGCCTCACGGGAGAGAAAGGAGAGATTTTCCATGAAATACTAGGAAATGGATAAAAATATCCACCTAAAAGTGGGACGCCGCTAAAGGAAACCATATCATGAAAGAGGGTATTAAATACCCATTGAAGGGATCAAGAGAGGTAGTTGATCCATGGAAAGAACTCTCGGCTTGGGGGTGAACTGAAGGAAGTTAGTTCTAGGTTGGGTGGAGGTGCTCGATTTTCCAAGTGACATTATTTCAATTTCTCTTGTCGGATTCCATTGCATGGGATGTACTGTATGTTTCTCCTTACCTTTTATATTGTTGAATTCTCTCAACATATGTGTATAGATGCATGTGTGATCTTTGTGTAGGAGGATGATTAAATAATGATGCATGAGACAACTATGTATGGTGAATAATTATGTTTTTAAGGTTGTCATTGTATAGGCAGTGGTTCAGGTTATTAATGCTAGGAATTTTGCACCATGAATTGCATCCACTAAGGGTCGTCTTAATTATTTATTCACTATGATTCATATTGCATAATATATATGTGTTAGTAATACTTTAGACTATGACAGTAGGACTATGATCTTGATATACAACAATGCTAATTATAGTATATTGATGATAACATTTTCATTAATGCTAGTGTTAAGTTAGAAAAGGAATGAAATATTTATGCATAATATTATCATGTGGAATGACCACGATTGATTTGTTCCTATGAGTTGTAATTCATGCATAAGAGTTGATTTGGAATGTAGTAATAAAGTCTATTCATTTAACCTCAAAGTCCACATCGTGGATCGAGTGGATCATAGTAGGTAGTTGATAGTATTGTGCCAAGGGTTTATGTGACAATGGTATGGGAGCTCTAAGTTCAATATTGTGGCCTAAGGGCCAACCCACTTCTATAACATATGAGTGAGATGTAGGTCCTAAAATAGGTCCTAAATAAATAAGAGGTTCCACTTATTATAAAATTGCTATATTCTAGAATCGATAAAGGATTGAAATTAAATCTTAAAATGAGGACGTTGAAGAAATAATATATATAATATAATATATATGTTATGTTACAATATTATATTGATTACTTGTAATCAACGTAATTTTGAACTAAGGCATTTGAAATCATGGATTGAGGAGTGAAATCTCGTATATTTCTTATCAAGCATGTAACTAATTGTGATTCCAATTGGCATAAAGTAATCATATAAAAATAAAAGTAGTCCATCAGATCAGTAGATAGTGAAGGAAGAAGGGTAGAATCCGTACATGCCTATACTGAGTTTTCAAGCAATATTCTGATGAAAATTTTATTCTTGTAATGATTTTGTAGTTGGTAAAGTATGTATGAAGTGATATATATATAATGGAAAAGCTTGTATCATGATATACGAAGGAATATAGATTAAACATTGCAATGAAGATGATACTATGATACGCTATGTTTAAAGATCATACAAAGGCATTGAAAGACCAATACAAAGTTACTGATAAAAGGTTTGACTAACCGTGCATTTGAAGGTCATATTTATCAACGTATGCAAGGTTAAACCATCGCTGTAAAGTTTAAGAATGCCTTCTCTCAGATCATAGTCAATGTCTTCAGAGGAAGATCGTATCACTGAAAATAATTCATTATTGACAAACCTAAAATCCAAGCTAGCGCTAGAAATATTATATGGTGTTTTGTTTTGTTTTTTGGATAAATACGCCTTATAAATAAAGAGTAAGACAAAGTCTAAATGTGAAAAAAAAATGAATTAGGTGGTTGATGGAACAAGGGAACCACGATGGATCCCTGAGGTGGTAATGGAAATCACCTCGCTTGGTTAGAAACATGCGTAGGACTTTCGTAATGGTCAAGGGGTTTAAATAACTTTGAACTCGCATGCACCTGCAAGACGAAGTCCGTAAAATAAAATGAAGAGCAGTGCCTCAAGGAGTATCATTGGCTGCAAGGGTTATTGTGAAAAAGAGTCAATATCTTGCACATAGTGGTTAGCTGAGTTGTGGAACCTTTATAGCATGGTTCCCTATGAACTACATAACTTCTGATAAAATGCATGCAACAGAAGTGTCAATGTACATTCATGTTTTATCTATCGGTGGAAGTTAGTATAGTTATCTGTGCATATCAATAAATGTAGTGAACATTGAACCTTCCCCGGGTAGGTACCTTACCCAACGCTGTTCAACTTAAGTAGTTCCATTGGGTAACAAGTTTTACATAGTCATCTAGGAACTGCCATGGCATCTTGGCTATGAAACCCACTACAATCTTTCGTATTAAACAAAGGTAGTGCCCTCATGAACTCCTCCCTCCACTTTCCTCTTATGTTGTGGGCATTGAGAAAATCGCTTGGTTTGACCATTGAAGGAATGAGGATAAATCATGAGGGACACTTTCTCAATTACCATAGAAGTGGATTCTTGCTTATATAGGTACGGGTTTGTAACAAAAAATCGAGCCTTTGAGCTTTAAAGAAAACCTGGTTATCACATCTTAAAAGCATGTTTTATGGGTAGATTTAAAGCAATAACACATTTCCAATTGCAATAGTGGAGAAAATCCTATTGAGGACTGGTGAGTTTCTTTTCGATCTGTAGTGTCGATCTTTTGCTTTAGCCACTGATCTAGAGAGGTTCGAGTCACCTTAAAAGAAATTCGTTTGATAAGGTTTATCCCTTTGACAATGCTCATAGTTATATTTTTTCCCTTATGCTGAAGATTGGATAGACAAGACTGATGTTTTTTTTAGTATCACTCGGTCTGCTCACTTTATCCACTGAGTTGGAGATGTTTCCAAAAGGAACATAACCATTAGATAATGGTTATCTAGTTGTTTCGATAACTCTATTGCACCTTTGCATTATGGAAAGAGGAAACACATATTTTAGGGTGTCAAGATAGTTTTAAATATCGACTATAGCCATGTTACGTGATGGGGTCTAAGTTTATCGAGCTTTGGTGTTATATGTTTTACTGTATTCGAATGAACAGTGCTGAGCTTATCTTTCTCAAAGATATACCAATCTACCATGATAAGGTGTATGCAGGAAGGCCAACAAGTTGAATTTAGAAAACTTTTTTCCCGTGGGAAGTTTAGCGAGCGAAGGCCTATCCACCATGCTAGTGCATGCAAAGGAGGGTAGCCTAATGTAAAACATGAATTAGTCAATGATGGTACAATAAGTTGACCGAGAATCTATAGGTCATGGGCTATGAGTCCACCTAATGATCTCCAAGGTTTCTGGTGATCTCACACATGTGATCAATGGTCTTGGTAGGGCTACTCCAAGATGATTGAGGCAAAAATGTTCATTAAACTCTCTCATAGCGAATGCACTGTCCGGAATTGAAAGGAGGGAAGTACATAAATCACAAACCTAATAAGAATGCCTCTTGATGTCTAAGCGACTAAAACTCTAGTGAATGACCAACCGTGGTGCATTGAAACTCTGGCAAAAAACTAATTATGGTGTACATTGTTATGAAACCAGCTCAAGAAAAGATAGAAAAGATAGATCAATGCCTTAGAATTCAGCCTCTTCGAGGGGGCAACCTCCTTTACATTAAATGAACAATTCTTCGATGATACAAAGGAAAAGACCTCCTTTCTATATATAGGAGTCTAAGGGGTCATAACATAATCAGAGCCAACATAACAATAATAATGTAAGGGCACAATAATAACAATAGTGGGTTTCTATGGGGCACAATAGTAACAATATGGGCACTACATGGGTACATCAATATAATAAGTGGGTTGTACTAATAACAATAAGGGGTTACACTAGTAGTATAGGGGCCTAACATGCCCCTCTCCTTCAAAAAGCGTTGTCCTCAACGCTTGAGTAGTTCTTAATGCTTCTGTATAAAATTATTGTCCTCCCATGTGGAATCTTCAGCGGGTAAGTTCTTCCACTTGATGAGATACTCTGAAATTGATCGATTTCGTAGCTGTCGGTTCTTGTTTCTGTGACTGTTCCAGGTTCCAATATGATTTTTCCTCCCTCTTCAATTTCTGGCAATATTGTTTGAATTGGGATCTTTTGTAACTTTTGAATAAGTGGCCATACTTCTTCGTCCTTCTTCCATTCATCCCTTGCTTCGTTTATCCAATCTAGTTGGATAATAGAAATAGTACAAAACAATGCTTCCACATCCTCATCCTTGAAGAGTCTTCCCACTCGGTAAGGTTGCCATTTTTTAAGTGCATGTAGTATTGCCAACATTTCCTTCTCATAAATAAATTGCTTGAGATGTAGCAATAAAAATACCCAATCACCTACATCAAATTTTCTTTCACTACTATGTTGATCTACCTGTTGTTTCGTTTGATTTTGCACCGAAGTGTCGTTATCCTTTAAAAGTTGGAGAACTTGTTGTTGATGCTCGAAGTGATCTTTCACTACTTGAACCTTTTTCTTCTTGATATGTACTTCTATCTCTAGAGTTTGAGGAGTGGCAATTTCTTCCAATCCTTTACAAGATATGATCGAATTCATTTCTTGATGCTCGATGTGATCTTTCACTTCTTGAACATTTTTCTTCTTGATATGTCCTTCTATCTTGATAGTTTGAGGAGTGGTAATTTCGACCAATGAATTACAAGATATGGTTGGATTTATTTCTTCTTTCTTGATGTGATCTTTCACTTCTTACACCTTTTTCTTCTTGATATGTCCTTCTATCTTGAGAGTTTGAGGAATGGTAATTCTTTCCAATGCTTTACAAGATATGGTCTGATTCATTTCTTCTTTCTCTAGGGTGGGGTCCTGGCGTATATCCTCTTCGTTTGATTTTTCTTGATCTTTTTCTTCCTCCTCTTCATATTCTATGTAAAATAATTTCTTCTCAACACACTTATGACCTTTAGTGCATTTGTTATCACAATTGTAACAGAGCCCTTTTTTCTCTTTTTTCTTCCAATTGTTGTGGAGTAACCTTTGTAGGTTGTGGAATGCTAGGAGAAACAACACTTCCATCTTTATAGTTGTGAGGGGTATGCTTCCTGGTTTCCATAATTTTGCTTTCCACTATGTCACAAAGCCCTTTTACCATTTCTAATTGTTGTGGTGTTGCTTCAAAGAAGGTGTTTCTCTTTGTATCCTCATAATGTGCTACCATTTCCTCCGTGAAAATTGACCATGTAACAAGTTGTTTACGAGAACAAAGCCCTTCATACCATAAAAATTGATCTGGTTCTAAATATAAAGATGCAATACATACCTTTTGTAACAGTGGTACACCATGTAGATCAAAATATTTCTCCATCTGTAGTATCCAATTTACTGGATCCTTGCCATCAAACTTCCTCATCTCGCTTTTTCTTGATACTAGGAGCTCAATCTTGAAACGACTGTAACTCTATAATTTTGGATCTTCCAGTTCTGAAATTGCGACCTGTAGTAGCCCTCTGTGTCCTCTTTCTAATGCCACCAATATGATCCAAATTGGATTCTCCAAGGAAGAGTTATGCACAATCTCCCAATATGACCTGATTATAGACTATTTCAGTAGAGCGAACTTGTATGACATGCCACGAGTCACTGTTTCGACCTTTGGATCTAAAAAATTTATACAGGAAACTACAGTTCGTCCTCTTTCTGTACCTTCTTACGAAATTTCAATATGATTCTTAGAGAAAAAGTTATGACGATTTTCCCCAGGTAACCTGTTTGGAATGTAATTCAGGAGTCTACAAGAAGACCAACTTCCTCAGATCATATCTTCGCAAATATAGCGCGTAAAGTTCTGAAACTCGGACCAGAGATTCAATGCGATGTCTTCTCAAATGGGTTTCTTTTTAGCTTCTGAAACGTTGCAGAAAAAAAGTTATAGCGAAAATGCCACGATGACTTGTTGGGAGCAGCGAAACCTTAGAATCCAAGGCTCCGATACCAAATGTTATGAAACCAGCTCAAGAAAAGATAGAAAAGATAGATCAACGCCTTAAAATTCAGCCTCTTCGATGGGGCAACCTCCTTTACATTACATAAATGAACAATTCTTCGATGATACAAATGAAAAGACTTCCTTTCTATATATAGGAGTCTAAGGGGTCATAACATAATCAGAGCCGACATAACAATAATAATGTAAGGGCGCAATAATAACAATAGTGGGTTTCTATGGGCACAATAGTAAGAATATGGGCACTACATAGGTACATCAATATAATAAGTGGGTTGTACTAATAACAATAAGGGGTTACACTAGTAGTATAGGGGCCTAACATACATAGAGCTAAGCACATAAAGAACAAAGCTATGAATTATGTCTCTTGATGCTTGACACACAGTGTAAAAAGATAATCAAAATATGAAAATTCTTGCATGTGAATTGCACATATTCTAAGTTGTGCATACTTGTCAATGATCCAACAAGAAATAGGAAGGGAAAAACATCTAACCATCCACATGTCACAATTATTGTTGCATCGCTGCTTAGTTTGATCATAACAATTATAGTAAACATTTCTAATAGCAATACATTATGGCAGCGATATAAATTGAAATCATAGAAATCAATCCATTATAAACATCAAAACATATAACTAAATTATACCTTTACTTTAAATTATTATTATTATCATTATTATTATTAATTATAAAAAATAATATATGAGTTAAACATATATACATTTTAACAAATATGTAACAATATTCTCAATTATGGAGATTCAAAATTCTTAACTTGTAAATATCTCTTTTACCATGTAGTATTGATATGATATTTTATTTAATTAGTTGATTAGAGATAAATTAATTAAGAGAGTAAATGTGAATATTACTATTCCAACATATTTTATGGAAGTTAAATATCTCCATCTACAATAATTTTCGATAATTAAATTAAAATTATGGAAGACCTATTCTGATAGGACGTGATTAACCTAAAAAAATAAAGAAATATGCATATTACTCTCTCCCTCTTTAAAGGCACAAACCAAGTTATACTTGTGGAAACAGAGTTCACACGTAAGAGTGTGTAGTTTTCAGAATGGCCAATGCGACCATATGTTCTCTTCTGGTCTTTTAGAGGAGACTAATGAGGAAGATACATTTGATATGAAGTGTGGGAAATTTGATCTATTGAAGTAGCAAATATTAATAATTAATAGATTCAAATTGCGATTCTAATGAGGCAGTGGAGTAACATGAAAATTATAGTCATGTTTGAAATTTCAGTTGTATTTTTCTTAACTTTAAAATAAAAATGTTCACTAACAAAAATATTCATTTACTAATTATTAAACCACTTTATTAAGAATCATTTGAAAAAAAGGTAAGAATCCACTGGTTGGGGAATCCAAGGTGAAAAATAATATTAAAATATTAAAGGAATTTGCATTGATTGTGGAATCCAGGGTGTAGAAGAGAATTAAAATACTAGCAATTGCCCCTAGAGGTACAAAGGTACAAGGATGGAATGGAATATTTCAAAAATCATCTCGGCATGAACAAATCCCACTAAATAGTTTTAAAAAATTAAGAAATAATGGACACAAGGATATACTAGGCACGCCATTTTGATTTATTTTATTTCACCATTTCAAGTATGTAAATTGTTGGGTGTGGAACCTGATTATCTTCTTGATTGAGAGGTATTGTTTCAACTGGATGTATACCCCAGGAAGACTATAAACCCCTCCATGCGGGGGGGTGCGGGGGACCTTCCCCCCTGACTGGTGGGGTCTGGGGGCTAGCAAGCCCCCAATAAAAGTTCGAGGGTAGTGCCCCGAAGCTAAAAATAGATGAAAAATTGCCTCGTAAAATATTGTACTTTCATAATCAATCTTGGTTGTTCATTAGGCAAATGATCTGACGGTAGAAGTTATGTTAATTTAGGGTTTTTTCCCAAGAGGGAAACCCTCTTTTTATTTGAGGAAATTGTGTTGCGGCAATGTATTATTATTCTGAGTGAGAAATAAAGAGGGGATTGTGTGAGAGAAAAGCGGAAATTACAACGAAACTGCTGTAGGTTGTATCTCTTCATTTTACTGGATAATATAAAAGGAAGTGCTGGTTGTTTCTCCATGGACATAACCCAAATTGGGTGAAACACGTATATTTATATCTCTTTTTTTTATGTGTTTCTATGTTTGTGTTCCATTGATATGTAATATATAATTTTATAACAACTGGTATCAAAGCCGAAGGTCTATTTCACCAATAAACTCGCAGGAAAAAAGGGTTCCTTGTTCAAGTGGGAAAAATGGCAGAAGATAGTAGGTTTAGGTTTGAGAGATTTAATGGCCAAAACTACTAGCTGTGGAAGATGCAAATGAAAGATTATCTATATCAAAAATATTTATACCTACCATTAAGCAGAAAATCAAAGAAGTCAATGAGTATGACAGACGAAGAATGGGATCTTCTTGACAGAAAGGCAGTAGGAAGAATACGATTGTGTTTTGCAGCGGCAATGGCATTCAACATTTCAAAGGAAATGACAACATAAGGTTTAATGACAGTATTGGTCAAAATATATGAAAAACCCTTGGCCTCAAATAAGGTATTTCTTATGAAGCATCTATTTGATATGAAGATGTTAGAATTTGGATATGTTGCTCATCTTTTAAATGAATTTAACACGGTTACCAGCCACTTAAGTTCTGTAGGTGTAAATTTTGATGATGAAGTTAGGGCTCTGTTGTTTCTGTACTCATTGCTAGAAAGTTGGAATGGCTTAGTTATGGATATTAGTAACTCTGTCTTTGGATCTAGTACTTTAAAGTCTAATGGTGTTGTTGGTGCCATCCTCAGTGAGGAAATGCGATGGAAAAGCTGTGGTGAGACTGCAGAGACTAGGGGAAGAAAAATGGAAAGAGGAAGAACCATAGGAAATTGCAGTAAGTCAAGAAAAGGAAGGCCCAAATCTACATTCAGGATAGTGTGTAGGAAATACGAGAAGAAATGAACCCTAAAGAAAGACTGCAAATCTTGGAAGGGAAAAGAAGGAGATGGACAACAAGAGAACAACCATGAAGCGAATGTGATAGGTGATGTGTTGTAATATGCTTTCATTCTTTCATTAGAGAATATTATTATGCATGGGTGGTAGATTCAGGGGCGTTATTCCATGGCACACTTGATAGGAAACATTTTGATGACTATGTTTAATGAGATTTTGGACAAGTTCGTCTGGGTGATGATAAACCCTGTAAAATCATTAGTATGGATAAAGTTTTTATAAATAAACAGAATTGAAAACAATGGATATTAAAGGAGGTAAGCATGCTCTATATCTGAAGAAAAAAATAATTTCGACAGGGAATTTAGGTGGTGAAGGTTGTGTAATTACATTCACAGATAAAGCCTAAAAGGTCACCAAAGGAGCCATGGTAATATTAAAGAAGAAAAGGTTAGTACATTGTATTTATACAATGGTATTTCTAATTCTATTAATGCTTTAACCTACACAAGGGCAGATAGAACATTGTGGCATCATAGGCTCAAGCACATGAGTGAGAAGGGAATGCAGATTCTTCACTCAAGAAATTTGTTGCTAAGTTTGAAGCATGTTGATTTGGATTTTTGTGAAAATTGTGTTTATGGAAAGCAGACAAGAGTTAGATTTATCATAGTTGGGAAAGAAAAGAAGAGAAAAAAATTAGAGATTTTGCATACAGATATATGGGGACCTGCTCAGGTATCACCTCTCGGTGGCTCTCGCTATTATGCTACTTTTATTGATGATGCAACTAAGAAAAGTTGGATTTATTGTATTCATAATACATCTCATGTATTTGATACTTTCAAGAAATGAAATTCTTTGGTTGAGAATGAGACAAGAAAGAAGTTGAAGTGTATCAGATCAGAAAATGGAGAAGAATGCTGCAACAAAAAGTTTGATAACTATTGTTCAGAGAATGGAATTCACAAAGAGAAGACAATCCAAGAACACCACAGGAAAATGGTGTGTCAATTCTTTCCTTGAAAAAGTAAGCTCAATCACTTAGTAAGGATGTGTGTTTCCTCATGAAAAATATTTGAAGCAAGATAGTCTTATGATTCCATAAGGATATGCCTTTAATGATAAATGAAATTCACTGGGATAGATAGAGTTAAGAGATTTCCCCTATATGAAACCAGAGTTGGATTGAAAGTCTTCTTACTAACAGTTGATAATACTACTAAAAGAATATGTATGAGGATTGTCAAAGTAGTTGAAAATGATCTATCGTGAAATGAACTTTATTGAGAGGGCCAAAAATTTAAAATGAAAGAACTAAGAATGAAGACAAACAAGCTTTTAAGAAAACAACTCAAACAAGATGATGATGTTTTGACAAAAACATTAAGTTTGCGTTTTCAAATATTCATCAAGTTATTGTCTTTTTATTTTTATTTTTTATTTTTTTTATTTTTTATTTTTAAAGAGTTATCCTGTTCCTGAATTTATTAAAATCAAATCAAATTAAATGAAAGATAGCAAACCAGAAAGAAGATCATCAAGAGAATAGATCATGAGAAAATCTTTACAAGATAAAAAGTATAAAATGATGAATATGTTTTAAAATTAAACATTTTATCTTGTAAGATGTTTGTTAAGTGTTGCTCCTATTTTAAAAGCATTGATGCAGTTTTAAACTTTTATTCGAATGCTTCAAATAGGAATTTTCAATCTTTTGTCAATTTTGCTTAAAACTTATTTTGCAAGTCTTTTAACGATCATGTTTTAAGAGTAAGACTAACAATTAGTTTCAAAAATGATTGTAAAAGAAGTAAGAAGCAAAATTTGAAAGAGTAAAAGGAACTCCCTATATGGATCATGGTGATTTTCTTTTCTGATTTGCTTTCGCCAGCAAAACCAAATCTTCAAATTGCACTCATAAAATCCTGCAAAAGCAAGAAGACAAGGATAAGAAAATATAACCAAAAGAGAAAATAAAAGAAAGGAATAAATTGAGAGATGAAGATCAACTTGTACACAGACCTGAGAAAAATGCATACCAAATTACCTTGTGAATCTTGACGTCTTCGTATGAAGAGTATATAAAAATAGGCAAGATTAGTTACATTTATCTTGAAGTTTGGATATGTTGAAAATCATGAATTATTGAATCTAAAAACTAAGCGATGCTACAAGAATTCTTCACATGATATAAAAATGAATTGACATATAAATAAAATGAGATGATAAAATATTGTATGTCATCATTTGAAATTTTATCTTGTGAATTCCTTTTATTAATCAACCATTATCTAAAATGTAAATTTAAATCCTATTGCAATTATATGAGTAGAAAGTGGAAATGGACCCTATATTTGAGTTAACATCTTAGAATGTGGGTTTTATCATTTCTCAAATGTAAAAATTTGTTTTACCAATGAAAACCTCAAAAATGAGAAAGATGCCAACTAAATGTTTGATAAGGTCTTATCCTTATTCATCATAATTGCATTATTTTGGAAAACAACAAAAATATGAAACAAAGCTAAATTTATTCCTACTCTAAACCTTTTGAAGGAAAATGACTAGGTATAGTCATATTTCCAATGTAACCAAGCACTAACTTTATTACCTGCAAAAATATACATTACATGTGTTAGAAAAATATAAATTTTAATTATTAAATTATATACAAAAATCCTAAAATATTTATACATATTAATTCCTAAGAATGAAAATAGAAAAAATTTATAATTAGAAAATTTTATGCTAAAATGATTTTCTAACTGAAAATAAAATTTATCAAAATATGTACAATTTAAAGGGTTAGAGATATTACCTTTAAGGATCCACCAAGGTTCCGTTTTTGAAAATTGTGCAATATGGGAAGTATTAACATCAATTGTTTCTAAGATTTTACAGAAATTGTCATTTTCCCTTATGAGAAGTTGATCGTCATCATAAAGAGAAAAAGAAGGAAAATCCTTAGAGGAATCTATTATATCAGAATTAAGACAACTAACCAACTCATGATTAATATTGAAAAATTGTAATAGAGTTTGATGATCTAGATCATAATGGAATGGAGCAATTTTGAGCTTAAAAAATGAATCAAATGATCTAAACTCATAAATATCGTGATTATTAAAAATCACATCCTTTTCAAATGATTTGTAAGTATCTTGAATATTGTAGAAAGGATGGATAAAGGTTTCCACATTCATATCGATAAGTGATTGATCATTCAAAAATACCCCTTGCATTTTATGATGTAATTCATTCTTAAGTTTTGAACTAGCAAATATTCCAACAGGTTGACACATACAATGATTAGGCTGCAAATAGTGATAATCAAAATGTAAGTTAGGTGAATTTTCTTCAAGATGATCATTTTTGTTTCCTTGGATTAATGATGTGTCATCTGTTGTCACAATAGATTTTAGCCCATTTTGAAAAGAAGAATTATTGTTATGATTGTTCATTAAATCTTGTTGTTGTATAGAATTTGATTCTATTGAATTCGACTCATTATCATAAACATTAGGAGGTACCATAAAAATGTCTTCAGATGTAAGATTCTCTCCTGATGTTGATGGTTGAGACAGATTAGAATTTTCATTTAAGGTTTCAATAGGATCAATAATAGAAACAAGATGTAATGTTGGAGATTCCTCTTTGTGTTCCATATAAGTTTTTATATTATGTTTTTGAACAACAGAAGTAAATTTCTCAATCAAAATTTTCTTAGGAGGTAAATCGTCACAATGAAATCTGTAGCATAATAACATAAATCTATTAGAAAGTTCGCTAACAGTTTCATTATCAAAGATTGTAAATTCATCAAATTCTAAGCACAACTTCTCATAGCTGTAATTGTGATGAGCCAAAAAGAATACCTGCATAAAGTGATTCCAAGAGTGAATACACTTAGCTGGTAGGATCTTGTACCATTCTCGAATCCTTCCTTGAAGTGTGAGAGTGAATAACCTGCAAATTTCATTGTCTTTAGTGATGTTAAAACATTTGCATTTATGTATAAATTGATCAACATGATCTAAAGCAGAAAGGAAATTCTCACCATCATATTGCAGTTCATATATTGATTCAAGTTGTCTCTTGGGTATACCTCTAGTAGGCTTGCACGAACTAAAAGCATGACCCAATGTAGGAATACAAATAGGAGCCATGGCTAGTTTAAAATGTTAAAACAAGATTTCATGCAGATTAACTAGCTCAGGCCCTCCTTCTAGCGCCAAAAATGTTGATGCCTCGAAAATCGCTGCAACAACATCGGGGATAACCACCCGGTCCGGACCTTAGTACAGCTCCTTTTCCGTTTGGAATAGTGGCTCCGACTGGTTTAACTAGGTCCAGTTACCTTCTCTCAATCTCCGATGACTTAAAATATGACTTTCATTCATCAATGGAGAAGAGACATCAGATCAGCTCTCTTGCTGATTAGGCAAGAAAGTGATCCTTAAGCTGATTTGGGGCTCAGCTAAGCCACGACTAAGTTATGACTTACAATTAGCGTAACTATTCTAACCTAACTGACTTTATAGTATTATGTTAATATTAATTGTTAATCCTAAATGACGCTATGATAATATTACACTATTGTTAATGTCTTTATGTTAAGTATTAAAATACTCCTATTTATCTCATATCTCAAAACTAAACCAATATATCCTATGTTATTATGCTAATTAACTAACTATACTATGTTATATTCCTAAATATCACTAATATAGTTCTAATACTAATCATAAATATTTAATCTAGTTTATTATGAGATTATAATATATCTAAGATAAACTATAAAATGAATGTTAATAATGTTATTATTATTCTAAGAAAAATAATTAATAAAATTTTAGTTAACTTATACTACCATATTAAAGTTAAAACTATTCTAATTACCTTAAGTTAATATTATTTATTGAAAGTAAATGTTACAAATCACTGAGTAATTAGTATGTTAAGGCTATCTCTAAAAAGAAAAAGAAAAATGAATTCTAATGTTATTTGTTATTAATAAATGAATTAATATACACTATATTACATTAGTCTTTATGATTGATTTCTTAATGTTTTGGATAAAGATTAAAATCAATCAAAAAGTTGATTAATATAAAAATTTGAATTTGTGAGAACCAAAATTGTTTGCTTTTAACTGAAAAGGAATTTATGTAGATTTCATTTACAAATATTAAATTAATCCTAAAACAAAAATCCTATCTCGGACTAAGATGGGATAGCCCTCTCTTAATCCGAGAGCAAATGAAATAAAAATAGAGGGAAAGACTGGTTTATGAGCGAATTCACCATGTGATTTCCATTAATCAAAAGAAATAGTTCATATTAATTAATGGAATAAAAAGCAAAATACATTTGCGATTAAATGATAAATAGTTATCATTTATCTCATATATACTTCAATGAATTCATTATAGATCCCACCTCATTCTGCCTTCTGGAGATAGCTCTCAGTAAAGCTTCAACAACATATCAAAATTGAACCAACAATAGTGTTAGATATCAACAAGAAATATCATTTAGAATAAAAATTGAAATCAATTATAAAGTTTTGACATAAATATAAAAATTTAGCATTCCGGTAATAGTACACAAGAATGAGAATTTATTTAAAACAATGCCAAAACTTCATACAAAATACGCAGTCTTTGAGAATTTCAGAACTATGATCTTACTGCCTGCAATAGTACAAAGCAATTAGTCATAGCCAACAAAACTCTCTTCGAATCCTTACAATCACCTCCTCTACGCAAAACAGAAGTGCATAAGTGTAGATTGAATGACAGCAAAGAATCCCCTTGGCTGGAACGCAGCTTCCCTTGTGCGTAGATCTGAATCGCCCCTCCGCGCCATACAATAGTGCAACAGCCCAGATTGAAAATCTCTGTAGCGTGCCTGCGTCCCCCCCCCCATTTATGCCGGATTAATGTTCTGTTTAAATAGATTGTTATGTACTCGAGGTTCTTCTCCCCTTTTCCGAATTCTTCCAGCATTCACTTTCTTAGAGGTAGAGCGACATCTCCTCCAAATTCCTTGCACAATTGTTACATATTTGGGGTCTTTTGCGAAAATTCTTCTAAAAAATTCTTGGGCCTCCCATAATAAAAACTTGTTTTGAAATTACATATGCCTCATTCCAGTCTTGAAACTCGGAATGTTTCAATGCTTTAGCCAATTGCCGAGTGGGAAGCTTGGAATCTTTTCCATTTTTGGATACGACAAATCTTGATATTTACGATTGAATTAATTCCTTCATGGTCGCTTTTGACTAATCACAAAATGCTCCACAACTACCTGCAATCAAAACAAATTGTTATAAAATGTATTGAAATCATAATAAAATACAAAATGCATGTTTTGTTTTCTTTTTTTTGGAAAGCGGTGCTTCTGATCTAAAATTTTCAGTTATTGGGCAGCGTTGATTTTGATGAATTCAACGCAAATATGAGGAAAGATAAATGGGATTGAGATTTTATTTCATTATCCATGCGTTAATTTTAATTTCAATTCCATTATTGAGTATCGGCTAACACTGATTTGATTGTATTGATTCGCAGGAGAAGTTTCTTGTTTTGAGGCGAATTTCTGGCCTTGATTGTGTTGGATTTATTGGTTACATTGTCAAGAGTGCTGGGATATTCGCATTAATGGCCAAGCCACATGGTGAAATAATCAAATATTTCTAAATCTGTCATGCGGATGCATTAGATTTAACCTTCCTTCAAAGAGTAAAGGTCTAAATATTGATTATCTTAGCGTGTTGACCGGGATCCTTGTACCTGCAAATGAGCGGAAAATCAAACAAAAATTGCGTTTAACATAATTGTGATAAGCTTGCTATCATTACGTTGATGGTCGATTTTGCAGGGATTATGAAATTAAATGAGAATTGAAGCTGGCATATATTTTCCCGCGATAGAGGGTAACCAAAACCATAAGTGTGTGAATATTGATCTGGCACGGCATTTTGCAAATTCGGCGCTCAACTATGTAGTGAGGTTTGTTGATGTGAAAGTCAAAGCTTAAATCAAGCATTAATTATGTAAACAAAAACGTTTTTTGTTTTCCTTTGGAATGTGCTCGGTCATGAGACGTTTGAATTGAATTTATATTTGGGATCTTTAAATAATAATACAAAAGTTTTTTAATATTACAATGTTAAATGTTTAGTCTTACACTATAATGGTTTTCACAATGTTATTTTATTTTGTTTTTGTTTTAATTGTTAATGTGGAATGTTTAAAATAAAGAAAAATATAATTAATCTAATGTTTTTACAAATTATTAAAGTTATGAAATTATATTTATTTATGTACAAAAATGGAAAAGATGATAGATTAATTATTTACTCCTTTATTTATGGATATGTCAAACCAAGTGAAGGAGATAAACAATTGATGTGGAATGTGAAATGATGCGCTAAGTCATGTGGAAGAAATGCCAATTAGTGCGATCAAATGCCAAATGCGAGGTGATGTGACAATCAAATGTTCTTCTTTGTGTTTAATTGATCAATGTGAAAATCTTTCCATGCATGCGAAAGAAAGCAAGGGGGTGCCAAAACATACGATCAAAACCATGAGGCCAGTGATAAAGTTTCAAGAAGTCAAGAATTCTTTCAAAATGCCAATAAGGAAGGGAGTTGGAAAATGAAGGATCCCTAAAATTAAACAAATACAAAAAATAATAAGCCTTCAAATAAGTACATTTCACAATGACTAATCCGAATGAGGTCAAAACGAATTAATATAGATCAATAAGAACAAATTGAACCCATTTAGATCTTTCCTCATTTTCAATTTCTATAGTAGTACTATCAAGTTGATCGTTTAAAAGGGTCCTCATTTTTCATTTTTAAGTGAAAAATGGGGGGGTTGTGTTTCACCACAACAAGAAGATAGAACAAAGCTTGAGGAAAAATCAAAGAAATGCACCTTTATTGGATATGATGTTAATGACTTTCGTTATCGCTTATATGATCATGAACATCACAAAATCATTAGGAGCAGAGATGTCATATTCAATGAAAAGGTATTGTATAAGGATCAGATGTAGCGAAAGAAACAAGAAAAAGAAAATACCGAATACACAATTCTTGATGAGATCACAGGAAAAGTAAATTCAAATCCACCTAGAAATCATAATGATAAATAAAAAGAACAACCACAACAACAACATGCACCTCAAACACCTGAAAGTGGTGTTAAATATCTACCAGGATAAGTAGACCCCATGAACAATACTCTTCTTCATTATATTATGTATTGTTGAATGATTTTGGTGAGCCAAAATGTTATGAAGAAGCAATGAAGGTAGTAACCAAGAAGAAGTGGTAGCTAGCCATGAAATAAGAGATGGACTCATTGGTACATAACCAGACTTGGGACTTAGTCAAGTTGCCTGCAAGTAAAATAACATTGCAGAATAAATGGGTTTACAGGTTGAAGAGAGAAGATGGAGGTAAATAGAGGTATAAGGCTAGAATTGTGGAAAAGGGGTTTGCACGAAAGAAAGGTATATACTTTGATGAAAAATTTTCTCCTATTTTTATCAGAACTATTTTAATTCTAGTGGTAGCAGAAGATTTGCATCTTGAACAGTTAGATGTAAAGAAAACCTTTTTCCATGGGGATTTGGAGGAGGATATCTATATGCATCAACCACAAGGGTATGAGGTCAAAGAGAAGGAGAAATTATTGTGTAGGTTGAAGAACTTGTATGGCCTAAAATAGACACCAAGGCAGTGGTATCTAAAATTTGAAATTTTTATGTCTGAGCAAGGTTATACTAGATGTCACTATGACCATTCCGTTTATCTTAGAAAGAAAAATGATAACAGCTATATTATATTGTTATTGTATGTAGATGACATGCTTGTTGCGGGATCTAACAGGCAGGAAATTAATGTGCTCAAAGTAAAATTGGTTAATTCATTTGCAATGAAGGATTTAGGTGTTGCAAAACAAACCCTTGGTATGAGAATAACTAGAGTTAGAAAAAATCGCAAATTAATGTTGTTTTAGAGTGAGTACATACAAAAGGTGTTGGAAAGATTTAACATGCATAATGCAAAACCAATTAGTACACCTTTGGCTAACAATTTCAAACTAAGTAAGGAGATGTGTCCCAAGACCCAAGATGAGATGGATTATAAAGTTGAAAGCTTAATGTATGCAATGGTCTACACAAGGCCTGATATTGCACTTGTAGTGGGAGTTGTAGAAGGTATATGAACAATCTAGAAAAAGAGCATTGTATGGTAGTGAAGTGGATTCTCATGTATTTTAGAGGTACCACAAATCAAGCATTATACTTTGGTGGTTCAAACATTGCACTACAGGGATATGTTGATGCATATATGGCAGGTGATAGAGATAAAAAGAGGAGCACCACAGGGTATGTATTTACTATAGCTGGAACAACTATCATTTGGGTTTCAAAATTGCAAAACATTGTTGCACTTTCAACAATGGAAGCAGAGTATGTTTCTGCTACAGAGGGTAGTAAATAAATGATTTAGTTACAAAGGTTTAATAATGGATGAATTGCGTAAGAAGCTAGAGATGGGAATGTTATATAGTGACAACCAGAGTTTCGTTCATCTTGAAAAGAACTAAACATTTCATTCCAATACTAAACATATACAACTCAAGTACCATTTCATACAGTAAGTGTTGGAAGATGGACAATTGAAGCTGAAAAAGATACAAACTAGCAAGAATCCTGCAGATATGTTAACAAGAGTTGTAAATAGGGAGAACCTGACATTCTGCTCAGTTTCATTTGGTATTCAGGTATGATGATAAATATGAGAAAAAACCATGTCCTAAGTGGAAGCATTATTCAACACATGAAGCAACAATGGAGTTGCTATAATTAGTCTCCAAGTGGGAGATTGTTGGGTGTGTAGATTGATTATCTTCCTGATTTAGAGGTCTTGTTTTGGCCGGATGTATTCCCCAAGAAGACTGTATACCCCTCCAGGTGTGGGGGGGGGGGGGGTACCATCCCCCCAACTCATTGAGAAATAAATGTTGGTAGAGTGAGGGTTATATTTCTCTTTATTGATAATTAATTGTGATTTATTTTCGCTTATTTTACTTCTTTGTTATATTATCTTTCATCAAGAAAATACCAAATTATGTGTGTATGAAGAACAAAAAACACAAGACACAAGATGTAGGCACTCTGCTAGGGGAAAATCCTGTCAAAATCTCTTCCTTCAATAGTTTTCTTGAGACTCTTCAACCTAGACACGGACCTCCTCCAACCACCAAGTCAGCCTCCTCTTCCAGCAACTTGAACCCAGAACTTCGACCTCGAAGCAGCAACACTTCAACCCAGCAAATGGCAGAAATAGTAGCTTCCACTTAACAAGAAAGATTTTGATCTCCTAGAGGAATCCACATGAGAGAGAGAGAGATAGCCCAAAATTTCGACCTTGCCTTCTTCTTCCTTCTTCTCCAAGTTCACACTTCTTTTAGCCTTCTTTCCTACTTCAAACTATTCCAACTCTTTCTTCTAGATATCGAACTTGTGTGAGAGTGAAAGAATGCTCCAAATGAATTTGATCTTCTTGTATATATAAACTTGAGGTTAGGTCGAATTGCCTTGTTTGAGGCCGACTTGATCTCCTTGGGGCCGACTTGGTGTGGAGGATACCTAATTTGACTCAATAATAAATCTTTTTACATGATTCAAAATCCCAAGAAAGGTCTCTTAAAATGGACAATGACTCTAATGACTTAGAATAAATCCTAAAAGTCCTCAATGGGGACTTTTACCTCAATCATGATGACCAAAGCATGAAACCCATGCTTTAATAAGTCATAATAATCATAATAATATATTTTCTCATTATTTTAATAAATACATTTCATTGTGACTCAAATACATTTGATGAAGATTGAACCTAGTTACATTTTTCAAAACGATCGAGGGGGTTTGGGGTAAGATCGCTCGAAGCTAAAAATAGATGAAAAATTGCCTTGTAAATTATTGTAATTTTGTATTCAATTTAGGCAGTTCATTAGGCGGATGATCTAACAGTAGAAGTTATGTTAATTTAGGGTTTTTTCTCTGGAATACAACCCTCAGTTTATATGAGAGAATTGTATTGCGACTGTGTATTATTATTCGAAGAGAGAAAGAAAGAGGGGACTGTGTGAGAGCAAAGAGGAAATTATTGCAGATATGTTGTAGGTTTTATCTCTTCCTTTTGCTAGATAATATAAAAGTAGGGACTAGTTATTTCTTTGTGGACTAGCTTAAATTGGGTGAATCAGGTATACCTGTGTCTCTCTTGTTTTATGTGTTTCTGTGTTTTTATTTCCAAAATATTGCATGTGTTCCATTGTTTTGTAATATATAATTTTCTAACAAAATTTATATAGAAAAAAATTATCTCCATAATTGATCCTAAAATCCTATATATATGTGCATTTTGCCACTTCAACTAAAAAGAAGACAAGTTGCAAAATCATGGTGTCAATTTGTACCACTCCCTGCAAATCCCTCCTTTAGTGAACAGTTGGGAATGGGTGGCCTAAGATTGAGATGTTCGGTTGCCTGCCTCATTCATATCGTTACAATCCATATGATTTATGAGGAGAATCATATGAGGAGAATATACATGCACATGCACTAGAAAATCACACAACATGTTCCCGCCTAAGTTCCACTAGATTGAGAGTAGGAGTGCTTGGAAGAAACTCCATGGGATTCTGCATGAAGGAATTTGAAAAAGAAATAGAAACACTAAATTGTATGGTTGAGTATATCACATTTAGGAAGGGAATTACTGCGTCGCCGAGCTATGATGAATTCATTTAGCTAATTTTGTTTTGTGACAAAGATATAATTTATCATATTTTTTCAAATAATTTTTCTTTTGTTTTCAGGAACTTAATGTTGTTGTAGGATACATGACCATCACAACAAAATGATCCTTACACAAGTTTTCCTAGACTCAAGTTTGGTGGTAGTATTTTATTTGAAGGATGCAAATTTCATTTGTTCGTTCTGCCTTGATTTTTATGAAGCCTTTCACCACTCAGTTGTGGCTTCTAATAATCACGTTCCTCGTTTGGGAGTCCTTGGTGGTCTTTATTTTGAAGAGCCAAAAGAATCCACCCATCCGAGGGAACACAAATAGCAGCTAGTTTGTAAAAATAATAATGCAAAAACAACTTTGGGAATTCTCTATTCAAGCACCCTGATAGATTAAACATACAATTAGATAACAACTTCATGTAACGCTCCAAAATTCTTTTCATATCTGAACTAGTGTAATCGAAAAAAAAATCCTGAGCTTGAAAAGGTGAACACGTCTACATCTGCATCGTAGAGAATGGATAGTTCTTTGGCCTTCTTAAGCAGATCTTCTCTTTGCTTGGAGAAGGTGGCTTGCTTGCTTGTTGGATTTTATGTCCATTTGATCTCTATTTTCCCTCTTCCCATCGTTGCAACACAATTGTTTGAGGTATTTTGAATATACTTCCATGACGATATATACATAGATGGTTTTTAAAAATTTTCATTATCAAGCGTCTGAAATTTTTAGAAAATAAATCATAAGATCACTTGGATTCGTGTCAAAAATCAAAATCTAATCATTGTTCTTTGAAACGTGGTAAAAAATTGTTGGACAAAGGAAGACGAAAACCAATCTCTTTGATTGGATGGATATGCATGACCAAACCAATCATAGGGGGGTCTAAACACTTTGGAGGAAGGATGAGTACATGCTGGAATTTTTGGGGTTTGGGAGAATAACTATTCGCAGATTTTACGGTTTAGACGATAAATTTGTTCCTAAATAACTATGTGCGGATTTTATGGGTTAGATGATAAATTTTTTCCGAATTTTTTAGGGTTTAGAAGTATAATGTGTGCTGGCATTTTGGTTTCTGAACTACCGCTACTAATCAGGCGACTTTCCATCATAATAATCTTTTGTTCCACAATAAATACTTTCATACCTAGACATTATAAATATTAATAAATACTCAAAACAACTTCAACTTCTTCGCAGTGATTTTTGAAAGAAAAATATACAAATCTAGACCTACATTATTGATTAATTGATTCATCGATTCTAGCAGTCCTCGACAATATTTATGAGCTCCTCGATTTTGCTTCCGAGCTCCTTCCTTATAGATTCGCTTCTGAACATGAACCCATACCTTCAGGGTATGGACATTAACTGACAAGGTTCACTACCATATGCAAACTCTACAAATATTGAACGAAATAATATGTAAAGATCCAAAATTAAGAATAAAACGAAAGGCCAAAGTATGGGTTCCACGATTGCATGTGTACCAGAAGGAAAAAATAGAGAAAACACTTGCAACTAATACAACTTGTGTTAGCGTTAGGGTTTTCACCATTCTCACATTTCAAGCTATGTATCGATTGCAGTTTTGTTGCATTAAATTTATTGTCTTGGTGTTATTAGTCCCTGCCTGGGACTAATAGCGATCGATTCAGCGTTGACGGCGTATTAATCTTGTGTTTGACCAAAAATATTGATGTGCATCACAATTTTAACCAAAGTTTTCATGTTAAAAAATAATATAAAATTTATTATGTAATTGCTGATTGGCCAACAAAGTTGAGGGTCTTATTGTGGGCTTCGCAGGTTTCAAGACTGGTAAAAGTAAGATATCCTAAGTTTTTGGTAGCTCTTCTGCATGTCCTTGTGGAAAACTTTTCTTATATCCAAAGTTTTCAGGTGCAAAAGATATTCAACTTTTCTTCTATCCAAGGTTTTCTCGTGCAAAAGATTTTTATATCCAAACTTTCCAGACATTATGTTCCGGGTAAAAATAAGATATCCAAGATATCCAGATGAAAAGTTTTTGTTATCCAAAGTTTTCAAAGACAAACATTTTATCAAAAGCACCACTTAGTTTGTCCTAAGTTTTTGCATGCATGCAGTGTCCTGCATCCTGCAAGTGCCAGCTGTTTGCATATGCAAAGGCGTCCACGGTAACCAGGGTTAGAATGTTATTAAGCTGCAATGCGTTGTCTTACAAGATTGAAAGCTTACCAGAGATGCAGAAACAGAAAATTCAAATCCCCTCTTGAGCACACTACCTCACGATTTCCCTCATATCGATCGATGGGAATACTCTTGCACTGAGCGAGCCCCGCCCTTGAATATGGTGGAGGTACCCAATATGGTTCCGCGAGCGCACAATCTGCTGAAAATTGGGACTAGTCCATTGCAGAAATCTTTGCTTCTTGGCATCCTCATGGCTTCATGAATTGGACGGAATAAGGGAACGAAGATATATATCCATCTTCGAAACGAAGTCACCTGAACTTCTTGAGTTCGATTTCGAGTGACTTCGTTTTATTACTCATATGCCCGTATTTAAGAGTCCACTATTTCTTGAGCCGAAGGATTGTTTTCTGACAGTTGTTTTCACTGTTCTGTCCGGTTCCAAGCGGAATTAGAGCAAATTACAGAAGAAATCTTAAGTTAGGGCTCATTATTACAGGAATTTCAGGTATATGCCCTCAGTTTTCATGCATTTGATATGTGTACTTAATTAAGCTCTTCTTCAACGAAATTGATCTCAATAAATAGGTTGGCTTACTGGTTTAGAAATCTAATTTTGCTGGGAAGATTCGAAAAGTCGACTCAAGAGTCTTCTTCAGGGTTCTTTTATGTAAAATTTAGCTATATTCTATCGGGGGATTATTAGTTTGAGCAACCATGCTCTGTTAAAGAAAGTAATTATGCTTTGAACTTCAGTGCATGTTTAGGTGATTTTAATTTTCGAATTTTGGACATGCAGTCCTTCATAACATTCCTGCGTGGTGCAGGGTTTGGAATCTATGTTTTTTTGAAGAAATTGGCACCTATATTACTGGAAGGGGGAAGCAAATAACTTCCCTTTAGTTTCCTGTCATCGTTTGGACTTTGGACCATAAGTGAATTTAATGGGAAGACTTGAATTCATATTGCTTCTTGGTGCATTCTGTGGTGAAGCCAGTTTAGGCATTTTTGGTGGATTCTCTGAGGTTTGATTCGCTGTTGTTCAATCGGGTTGGAACCATTCCTATTTGGGGTTTTGTTCGAGCTGTATATCGCATTTCCAAGGGATTTGAGGTTGCAGTGGTGATATTCATATTGCTTCTTTTGTGCATTCTGTGGCGAAACCATTTTGGTCATTTTATCAGTTTGCATCCGATTATCCAAAGCAAGTTCCGCAGTTGTTCAATAGGTTTGGAATAACTATTGTTTGAGGTTTTGTCGACTTGTATATAGCAAGTTTGTAGATCACGTATTATTAACAATGCAATGAGCTGTGAGAATCACGTCGATGAATGAATGTTTGGCACCTTCTACACGTTAAGTCTACATTAATCGCCCCTTTATTTTACAATACGCACTGAAATACTTTTTCATGTGTGGCACCATCTCTTACCAAACTGTCACTGGATCGTAGCATTGAGCGCACAGCTGATACGAACCTATAGTGTTTTCTTCTTCTTTTTTCCCGCAAGCATCGTATTTAAGTTTGGGTTTAATTTACACTGTCCCGTCCCGTGCATCGTCCGTTTGCATTTATTCAAAATTACAGGAAATTCCCCTACCATTCCATTACTGCCATGAAGCCAATGGCTCAATTTTTTCTCCTTAGCAGGATCCTTTTATAGTTAGCTCAGAGCCGCGGTTACAATCATGGCGGGCAGTCAAATCGCCATTCGTTGATTTAGATATCATCCAGAAGAGGAGATTCATTCCCATACTTAAAATAGAGGAGTAGATTAGGCTTTCTATTAGAATATATTAGGTTATCTTCATAGAAAGAAACACCCGCACGGTCACTGTAAGGACTCTGGACACCACATATCTCCACAATGGTATGATATTGTCCACTTTGGACCTAAGCCCTCATGGATTTGTTCTTGGGCTTTACCCCAAAAGGCCTCATACCAATGGAGATATTTGTCCATCCTTATATACCCATGATCCTCCCCACTTCTAGTCAATGTGGGACTATTGGTCGTATACCCAACAATCCTCCCCTCGAACAAAGGACCATCGAGCCTCCCCTCAAACGATTATCCATCCGTCCACTCTCTACCAACCAGGATTCTTCGCTCCAATGCGTTGGAAGCACACGCCTTACATGGAAGCACCACCTGCCTCGAGAGCTTGCTCTTCCCAGGTCAACTCCTCTTCACCGTGTTGGGGCCAGGACACGTCCATGAAGAATCCGGAGCACACCGCCTGTCTAACCGAGCTCATCCACGGATCCCATTGTCATATTACCGGGGCCCACCACCTTCGTTCGACATTCCGAGGATTCATCCACTTGGCTAACTTCGGGGCATGGCTCTGATACCACTTGTAAGGACTCTGGACACCACATATCTCCACAATGGTATGATATTGTCCACTTTGGGCCTAAGCCCTCATGGATTTGTTCTTGGGCTTTACCCCAAAAGGCCTCATACCAATGGAGATATTTGTCCATCCTTATATACCCATGATCCTCCCCACTTCTAGTCAATGTGGGACTATTGGTCGTATACCCAACAGTCACATGGACGCTTCCAACAACCACATTCACTTTATACCTTTTTTTATTTTCAGCAGACATTCACTTTATACCTGCCCTCTCTAAGCAGCATTGTAATGCCTATTTACTTCATTGGGAGAGCAGTGGAACTCAGATGATTCCCATGCTGAAAACAGTCCAAGAAATCAGTGAAAAATTGGGTATGGTTACACTATCATCATGATTTAGATTCATGGGGTATTTTTACGTGGGCCAATTTGATCATGGGATATTTTTTACATGGGCAATTTGATATATTTTTCACATGGGGGAATTTGATATCTAGAGTCAGATGCTTACAACAAATTTGTTATGAATCTAATTGAAGTAAACGCGCTTTCGTTGCAGGCAGAGCTAAACCTGAGATCAGATAATGATGACTGACCATCAGCTGCGGTAACTGGTACGCCTGTGTAGCCTGCTATCCAAGTGTTCATTGCAGTTGTTCTTTTATTCGTTGTCTGTTCGACCCTGTTGTTATCATTCTTTATCATCAATATTTAAATCTGAATGAATGTTGTTTCTAGATCTGGAATAACTATTTGATATTGAATTTGAATTTTTTTGAGAGGTGAAATCTAATGTGATTCATCCTTAAATATTATTAAATACTATTATAATATGGCTGAAATCAAAATTAATAATAATAATAATAATAATAATAATAATATAATTTTAAAATTATTTTTCAATTTAATTATTTACTAAAAAACCACTTTCACACCCTATTTCACTACTATCTATAAAAACATAAATATTTTAACTCTCTAGATTTGAATCGGTAAACTCCTAACAAAAGGACAAAGACTATTAACCCTATTCAAACTACATTCTGTATTGAACCTGCATTTCAAATCTGTAAACTCTAACAAAAAGGACAAAGACTATTAACCTACTCAAACAACATTCTGTATTGAAATTGCATTCTATATATATATACCTGAATTCCAATTCAGAAATTCTGATATTGTAACCATTTCAATTCTCCGTACCTAGCTGTCCGTACTTTTAACATCAACAATACCTAGCGTTCTGTACTTTTAGTCACAGCTAGAATGGAACTAATCTGTTAGCCAGGATCCATAAAATCTATGTTACAGAATCAAAGTCAAAGCCTTTCACATGTTATAAATTATGTTATAATCAAGCTCGACAATATCTTATGAACTAAGAGGGTTTTTCTTCTCCATTCATCCTTAGCCGCTGGTTGTAGAGGAGTTAATGTTACGAATAACAGTTTAATGAAAGTTTATAGAGAATTTATAAGTATTTATAGTGTGGATGGTAGATTTCAGAATATTTTAAAATTTTGATAGCGAAACAGAATGGGTCTTCTTGCTTTTCCTTTCTCTAAACCTGCACTTTCTGCATATTTTTATCATAAATTACATTTGGTATCTGTGGACAGCAGTAAGGTTGTTCTTATTTCAACATATTCTTAAATGGTAACTCAAGAATATCTCTTGCTCTTGGTTTAAACAATCAATTATCAGATGTCATTCCTGTGCATCAAAAAGTAATTCGTTAGTTAATCACTGTATCCGTATTCTTTTTCAATGAAAGTAAAGCTTTTTCCAGTGTAGCTTTAAGATATTAATGTTCAGAAGCTACTTCATGCCAAAAACTTATATATAGGACTTCCTATATAATATGGCGTTTATGTTTTTCAATTTCCATATATATATATATATATATATATATATATATATATATATATTTCCATTTTCGATGTTGTGTACACAGAAACTGTACCAATGGTAATATCTCATACTGTTGATTCATAATTTGACCACAAATCACGATTGTTGTATTTATGACAATATTATGGCTATCTGTAATTTTTATAATGGTTCCTAGGGTTTCATACCTGACAATATCTTAAATCACGGTTACCTGTTATATATTATTTCTAGCTGTTATTGAATAACTAGTTAGCTATGATTTTATATGATTAATTATAATTAACTATATTTAATTATATCTTTTTTATTAATTATATAAATATGTATAACAATAATTTGTAAATATTATAAATAATTCGGTATATTTAGCGGTTCCATGTTTCGTGCATGATTTCCAAAAATGGTCACCACTTCTTTTCAATAAGCAACCCTAGGCTTATATTGCAGTACATGCATATTGTAAACTTTCATATTAATTAGATAAGACCATGTAAATAAGTTAATGGAAATACAATCTGTGACCGCAAAAGCAAAAGGAAAAGGAAAAATTGCACCCTTCATAAGCTGTGTTTCAGCTAACTAAACCAAAATTCATAGGTTTCGAATAAAACCCAATTGCATATCAAATTCCACACATCACCGTAGATTTGACAGGTTTAGGTGAACTATTTCAATTCCATTTCAAATCCCATTTCAAATCGGACAGTATACAATTCATTTGTGTTGTCCCTGCAGACCCCGGCAGGGACTACCGCCACGGCAGTGGCTCCTTGTTAACAAATGCTTGTAGAAAGATGAATGCTTTCGCTTCTAATATATCCGACTTTTTACAAAGACACTCAAAGGTTGCCATAATAGGAACATTGGTGTGTGGAATTTTTAGCAAGTAGATAATTACACAGAAGGTGTGTTGGTATGTGTTATATTCTTTCCAAGATTAGCTTCACGGGGGTCACAAGGGGAGCAATAGGACCCCTTTTTGGGGGATTCATGTTGAAATATGGCAACAAGAATATTCCAATTTAATTTGTCTTTGAATTAAATTGTGAATTAAAATTGAATTTAGTCTTAACAGCTACTTGGAAATAATTAATTACTTCACTTTGAATTAATTAGTTGGAGAAATTCAAGTTAGAAGTCTTTTTAATGCAAGAGTTATACCTTAAATTAAGGAGATAAGATTGAGTTATATTTGGGTTGTAATTAGTTAACTCAGTTTACTGAGTTAAGTCCAGTTAAATTAGTTCCAAACTGTTTGAGGAACTAATAGAGAGTTAACAGTCATGCATGCACTTAACTAGTGTACTCCAGTTAACTAAAGATTCCCTCATCAGAAATTCATGCATGCCTATTCTGAGAAAGACCCAGTTGAGATTAATGTACTATCAGTTGCATGTGTTTTCTTATAAAGAAAACTCATGCATGCAGTCAAGGAATCATTCCTTGAGGATTGCGCAATTTTGAACAGTGTGTAAGAGTTTTCCACTTGGTAGAAGGTTGATCATCCACAAGGAATAGCACAAGGAAATAGGAGCTTGGAGGGTAGAGAGAGGCTGGAGAGTAGCCAAGATTGCCTATGAGCATCTGTGAGGATTGTACTGAGAGCTGGTTAGCTGTGCGAGTTAAGGCTTTGTATAATTCCTATGTATTTCCACCTTGTATGATAATACAAATAGTGGGGTTTTTAGCTGAGGCTTTCCCCAAAGTATTTTCATGTGTATTGTGCATTGATTCTTTTTCTTTTGATTATATTATTGAGCTCGATCTTTAAGCTTTCGCAAATTGCTAGTAGAAGTAGGTTATAATATTCTGCTTTGATGTATATTGCATTATCACGTTAGCCTACACAGAAATTTCTACAGTTCATAGGGCCTCCCTACATGGGTCCACGACAATGCTTTAAGAAAATTTTGGTTTTATGTAGACCCAATAATATTTGGGCAGACCAAAGATTGGGGGTAGACCCAAAGATGGTGGGAAGACCTACCCATGGTTTTGTGGATGGATTTTGCACATGGTTTTGGGCATGATGGTTTTCTACCCATGGTATTTTGTAGATACAATTATGTTCTAATCTAGAGTTATAGATTGGGGTTTATAAATGCTTCAACATGTATATATATATGTATTGTAAGATTGAAAGAAAAATAATGAAAAATCAATTTGGTAGTTTCGGATCCAGGGGAAAATATTTGTGTATATTTGTTTTATGTTCTCACCATAATATATTTTGTATGTTTTAAGAATATGTTTGCAGATAATTCTTGTATAGGGTTAAAACCTACAAACCAAACCCATCATAGAGACACCTTCTATGTAATTAAATGAAGTTTCATGCATGTTTCCTTTAGCATTGTCTACTGAAGCTACACAAAGTTCTTGCTTGAATCCGGTGATTTGCTTTCAAAAATATAATGCTCAGAGTGTTTAAAACATATTTTGATGGTGTAAATGGATTCAATACCATAAAGAACCCCTTGGGGCACTCAAAATCCTAAAAATTGATCACTATAACTCGGATTTCCAAAAAATTATTGCAGATTTTCTCAAAATCATGCCAAAATTTCCATTATTCTTCCAGCAAAATTATAGCCTCGTTAAACTAGGACATTTACTTCCAGTAAAAGCAAAACAATACTTGTAACAATAAATTAACCTAGAAAACTCTGAAAAGCATGGAATCAGAACTCGATAGGTTGCAAACTTTTAAAGACAAACTTAGAAAAGAGATGGGCTAACCTAGGTAAGGATGGAGCTCAACCTTCTCCAGCGTTCAATCGTGGAAATAACATAACGACCGTTTGATTTTCATCCGTATGACTTTGATTCTACTTCTTAGCGACATTTTCGTCGTCCCTTCCTTCAGATGACCAGAAACGAAAGTCATACGATGTCATCCCAATAAGAACGACCACATTTTATTCTAGAAGAAATCAAATTCAATTCACTCTATAATTTAAGTTATTTTATCACTCATATCAAAACATATACAGACATGTGACAGACGAAGAATATTTATAAGATTTTGGACGTGTATATATAATGATAAATAGCTAATTATTGTAGAGATAACCCCTAGCATGTGAGTTACTTCTGACCTTCGTTGAATTTCGCGGCACAAAAAACAGTCCCTGAAAATGCGGGGCTCATTTCGTATTTTTCATCAGCTTTCTTTTCTCTCACCAGCACAACAGAAGATCTTCAGCTTTCAGTGGCAGTCCTTGTCAACAATGCATTTGAGGGTGTACTTGCTTCATGAATGGTGCTAGACGGGATAGATTCAATGACGACCCAGTAAATGGTGTTTTTCGGTTTTTTTTGTTGGTTTTTTTTTTTAATCATATGGTGGATGTTTTTTAATTTTGTTTTAGTTTTTAAATTTTTTCTGAAAAATATTGAAATTTTTGTAAATTTAAGTTAAAATTTAAGATTTAGAGTGTTTCACAAGTTCAAAATAAATACTAAATCTATTTTTAATATAAAAACACTATTCAAACACTCCCACTTTTAAATTTTTAACACATCACAATGCTTCCTAATTCAACGGTCCATTATTCAAATTAAACTTATGTTATGCTACAATGGCTTGATTGCTTTGAACTTAGTTATGGTTCAACTGTCCATTGTTCACAATTGAACTTATGCTGCCTTAAAATTGCTTTGAACTTAGTTTTATAGACCATGCCTTCCTACCAAAAAGGCAGGGACTTCTGGCTCAAAAATTCGCAATTTTTATTTTATTCAATGATATTACATGAAGTAATTAATACAAAGTGTTTTATTTGAATTTGGATGTTAATTTGATTATTTTAATCATTATTTTTAAATTTGGGAAGTCTAACCGTTAATAATAAATAAATAAAATGAAAGATAAAAGTAATATAAATAAATAATAGATTTTTCACCTGAGGAGAGTATTGTAAAACAATATTTTTTAGTATATTAAATATATTGTCATAACATGGGTAATTTTTTAATTATCTTATTAATTGAAGATTTAAGATTCTTAAAGTTTGTAAGATTATATTTTTTTAATAAATAGAAATTATAATTATAAATTTGAAATGATAACGTAGAAATAAAATAATATATTATTAAATTATAGTTTAAGTTATAATTAAATGTGTTTTTTATAAGAGGTTACAAGTTCAAAACCAGAGGGGTTAGAGTATGTATGTTTTCATAGACTTAACAGTCAAATAGATGCGCGGAAGTGGGTCCCTTGTCCCACAAACAAAAAGGTCTGGGTCCCTTGTCCCACAAACAAAAAGGTCTCATACACAAATCGGCTTAGTCGTGACCTTGAAATAGATATTATTATTATTAAAGTTTAAACTTTTCTATTATTTTATTTTGTTTTAATTTATATTTAAAACTAATTATTATAAATTAATTATCTCTAAAGTAATTTTATTTTATTTTTAAAATATGATTTATTAAAATTAAAAATGTAACCTCTATATTCTAAAACATATGGCTTATTTTTCTTTCCATTGTTAATCCTTGGTTTCAATGCGTCTTTCTTTCCTCCTATTTTTTTTGATTCACCTCTTCCTTATCTCACACCCTACTCTTCGGTGGGACTATGAAACGTCATCTTGTAACTAGCTACAAAGACGTCTCTTTTAGGTTAACCTAAAATGCCAATCTATGGCCGGTGTATTGTCTATGACATGTCACACCCTACTCTTCGGTGGGACTATGAAATGTCATCTTATAACTAGATACAAAGACGTCTCTTTTAGGTTAAACTAAAATGCCACTCTATGGCCGGTGTATTGTTTATGACATGTCACTTTATAACTAGAAACAAATATGATGCAGGAGCATCTAGCTCACCATGATCGGGTGAAGTTGTACTTTTAATAGTCTTTATGTTGATTGACAGGAAAGTAGGTAGGGTTTTTTACTTTTATTCTCTTTCAACTAGTTAAAGGTACTTGAACAGATAGGAATAAGTGTTTGTCTGTTGTTAACAGTTCAAGATTATTCTGTCATTTTTAAAGGAAAATGACAATGTATCTGGAAAGAAAATCTTGTCCTAATGTGGACAAAGGACCAACAACTAAATAACTGTAACAGTTTAACTGAAAAGCACAACTGTACGCTTTTATTAACTGAAACGGAAAACTATAAATGTAACATGACTAAATGATAGAGGGGTTTAGTTGAAGACCACTCGCACTCTAGTAAAAAGAATAACAACAGAGAAATCCAGATTGCTGTCCATCTGTATGTCTATTTTCATTTATTAAAATTCGACTAAAAGCAGTTTGAATATGTATAGCTACTAACTACAGGATCTATAAAATAGTTCTTTTCTGTTATGTTTCCCGAGAAGAGTAATCAATTCAATTAACCATATTAAGGAGCAGAACGGCAAAGAGTTTGCAGTCTTCCCATAACAGAGACGAAGATGACACTAGGAGTAAACATAAACCAGAACTGTTGCCGGCCAAGAAGTCAAGCTCGAACAAAACAGTCATTAATTCTACCGAATCATCAACACGTCTACAACATTCGGCAAGGTGGCACAAAACATTTCAATTAATAAACCGACAACACATAATAGCAGTCCCAACGACAAGACCGGAGAATACAAGTCATGACGATTCTCGGTAAATTAAAATTTATATTATTAAATCATTTTGTATTGTCCTCATTTCCAGAACCGCAAGGATTCGTGGAACAGAAATAATGAACTGGGTTGTATATAAACAAAACCCTGGATTACAAACCCTGGGAGAGGGTTTCAACCCCGACATACAAATACAGCAGAACACACGTAGACTGAGAACGATGAAACCATAAGCGAGGGTTTGAAAGAGTTTGACAGTCACAAACCAAGGAAACTACCAAGACCCAGTGGAAACCAGAGTTGACAAAACTAGACAAAGAACCAACAAAAAAATTGAGGAGTGGCAGAGCCTAACGGACAAAGCCGATAAGAGCATGGATGAACCCTCCCACTGCAACCCTCAGTACCTGTAGAACCAACGTTGGCCAATGTCAGCGAAAACAACACAACAAGAAAGAAAATACAGAACGAGAAGAAAACCGAACTGTTGAAAGGAACCGTGGCCCATACCTGAGAGTTTGCAATAGTGCCATAAACGGACATTCCAGCAATAGCAATGATTAGCTGTGGCGAGCAAGGAACAAGCAAGGTTAAATATTAAGGGAGAAAGCTTTGGTAACTGCAGCAGGGACAGAGTAAATACCTGAGAGTCGCTCTGGAAGCCGAAGGAAGCCATTGAGCCAACCTGCGAACAAGCCACCATTGAAAATGCCAACTGTAATAAGAATACCAGTGCCAAAGTTTATATGTGGTAGCCTATAGACACTGTGACAGAGAGGAATTGAAGCTCAACAGAGAACTTACCAAGTCACCGTTGGACGAGCTAGAATAATCTACAGACCAAGGAGCAAACGCTACCATGCACACAAAGACAAACCAGCAGAAACGCCCATGACTTACAACAAAACCACATATTCAGTCTTGCAGAGCTTGGGTAACAAACCCACGACAAACTATGGCAAATGACCAAAAGAGCTAACAACCCGAGAGAAGAGTCTAGGAACGAGCGAAAAGCGCAAATACCCAGGCAAGTACTGTCCATTATGAACTCATTAAATGTCACACCAACCGTAAGTTAAAATATCCTTTGCATTTCATACATGTCTCAACCTTGTCATATGATTTAATCAACTGCGCAACCATTACAGAAATCATTCCCATACGCTTGTCAAACATAACAAATCATCAACCTATTATAGTTTTATAAAGGTGTTGGGCTGGGTGCCATCAAAGTGGTACCAGAGTAGGTAAAGTTGACTGAGGATATGGAAGTAGGGCGACGAGGTCTTGGCCGAGGTGGTAGAGGTGCTCGCAGATTGGCAGATGAAGGATTGAGAGAGGAGATTCAAATTCTTGCTGCCCGTTTGGAGGCAGTAGAGGTAGGTAGACGAAGAGACCCAGAGATAGGTGACGAGAGTGAGGAAGAACCTGAAGCAGCAGCAGATGGACAAGAAGGTGAATATGTAGAAGTGAGATTGTTGAGGTCTGTTCTAGTAGCAAGCAGTAAACCCAAGCCAGAACTCTCGACGTATGACAACAGCCTGTCTATCGAAGTCTTACTAGATTGGATTAGTGAGATGGATAAGTACTTTGAGTGCGAGGAAATCAACGAAGACCGCAGAGTTCGGTTCGCTGCGACGAAATTGAAAGGACACGCAGCCCTCTGGTGGGACAATGTCCAGAACGAGAGGAAAAGAATGAACAAACTACCGATCAAAACCTGGTCAAGGATGGTGGCCAACTTAAAAGGCAGATTTTTGCCAAGGGACTATCAGATTGTGCTGCACAGACAGGTGCAGAATCTGAGGCAGAAAGGATTAACGGTAAGGGAATATACGGAGGAGTTCTACCGAGTGAATTTGCGGGCCGGATATACAAAAGATACAGTGGAAGGGACAGCTAGATATGTTAATTGATTAAGGTTGGATATTTTGGATGAAATCAGTGTTTTTTCATCGAATAACACTGAGGAAGCGTATCAGAGTGTGATGAAGGCTGAGGAGAAAATCACCAGAAGACAGAACGCCCAGAGAGGACGAGGAGCCAACAGAGGGAAAGGCCAGTCCTATGGAAGAGGGTGGACTGCTAGTAATAATGAGGAAGGTAGCAGTTCTAGAGCTTCTGGATCAGCGGACAGAGGTGATAGTGCAAGGGGTGGAAGGTCATCCCAGCGGGGCAGAGGTAACGACCGAGGAAGAGGGGCTGGTTACCAATGTTATCGATGTCATAAATGGGGACATAGATCGTTCGAGTGTCCAGAAGCAGAACAAGCTGGACAGCGGGGTGCATACGTGGCACAGCCAGAAGAAGTAGCAGCACCTCCCCAAGAAGCGGAGAATGTTCTAGAGATAGGGGAAGATTTAGTGCTGCATAAAGTGTTGTTAAAACCAGTTAAAGAGATCACCGACCAGACACAACGGAAGGCTCTATTCAGAACAGTTTGTAAATCGCTGGGTAAGTGCTGTAAATTAATTATTGATAGCAGTAGTACTGACAATTTAGTGTCTGCAGAGATGGTAGAAAAACTGGAATTGAAACATTTGAAACATCCCAACCCCTACAGAGTTTCATGGCTACAAAAAGGTCATCAGTTACTGGTAGATGAACAGTGCGAGGTGGAGTTTCAAATAGGTAGATACAAGGACAAAGTTGTCTGTGACATCATGCCAATGGATGTATGTCACATACTATTAGGCAGACCATGGAAATATGATAGGAAAGTGGTACACGATGGAGTGACAAACTGTTATAAATTTGTGAAAGATGGAATCAAGCATACGCTTGTGCCCGTCAAAGAAGAAGGGGCAGCTGAGCCAAGTGAAACAAGAGCATTGCTGGTGAGTGGAAAACAATTTTTAAGACAGGTTGAGGACAGTGAGATAGGTTACGCAGTGGTGAAGCAGGCAAAGACAGTTCTATTGCACACAGAGATAACATATTTACCTATGGAGATCCAGCAAATGCTGGAAGAGTTTACGAACATCGTTGTAGATGACTTGCCAGACAAGTTACCCCCCAAAAGGAGCATAAGTCATCACATTGACTTCATACCCGGAGCCAGTTTGCTAAACAAAGCGACATACCGAATGAGCCCCAAGGACAATGAAGAAATCAGGAAGCAGGTGCAAGAACTGTTGAACAAGGGATTGATAAGAGAAAGCTTAAGCCCTTGTGCTATTCCAACAATCCTCACTCCCAAGAAGGGAGGAGAATGGCGGATGTGCACCGACTCAAGGGCCATCAACAAGATCACCATTCGGTACAGGTTTCTGCTACCACGGATGATGATGTGATGGATTTTTTAAGCGAGGCAGTGTATTTCTCCAAGATAGACTTGAAGAGCGGGTACCATCAAATTCAAATACGTGAGGGGGACGAATGGAAGACAACCTTTAAGATGAATGAGGGGCTGTACGAATGGCTGGTCATGCCATTTGGGCTGAGCAATGCGCCCAGTACATTCATGAGACTAATGAATGAGATGTTGAAGGAGTATATTGGGAAGTTTGTGATAGTTTATTTGGATGACATACTTATTTTCAGTAAGACAAGGGAAGAACACCTTCAACATGTGCGTAAGGTGTTAGAGAAATTGTAGCAGAACAAACTGCTAATAAACTTGAAGAAATGTACTTTTCTGCAAAAGGAATTGATTTATTTAGGGTTTGTAATAGTAGAGAATGAATTGAAGATGGATCCAGAGAAGGTGGCAGCGATAGTGAATTTGCCATCTCCAAAAAACTTTTTTGAGGTACATAGCTTTCACGGATTAGCAAGCTTTTATAGAAAGTTCATAAGGAATTTCAGCGAGATTTGTGCGCCAATGTTGGATACTATTAAAAAGGCCAGCCAGCCTTTTCGGTGGACAGAAGCAGCGGCGATAAGTTTCCAGTTGTTAAAGAAAAAGATTATTGAGAGGCCGATCCTGAGATTACCATATTTCAAGAAGTTATTTCAGGTTCGCTGTGATGCTAGCGGGACAGCAATTGGAGTTGTTCCCAGTCAAGAGGATAATCCTGTAGCATTTTTTAGCGAGAAGCTGAATGAGAGCAGATAGAAATACTCATCATATGATAAGGAGTTTTATGCGGTCATACAAGTACTAAAGCAGTGGAGGCATTATCTGTTAGGAAATGAGTTCATGCTGTTTTCAGATAACTTCGCACTACAGTACATAATGCAGCAACACAAACTGAACCATAAACACACCAAATGGGTGGAGTATCTGTAGACTTTCAATTTCGTGTTGAAACATATTAGCGGGCAAGCTAATAAAGTAGTGGATGCGTTAAGTAGGAAAGCTCTACTTTTGCAGGAAAGCACTGTGCAAGTGCTAGGGTTTGAGCACTTACGAGATTTGTACCAGATGGATGGAGACTTTAAGGAGGCCTATGAGGCATGCCAGAACCCCTTGGTGAGGGATAACAGCCCTTGGTTAGACTACAATTTGCAGGAGAAGTTGTTGTTCAAGGGAGGACAACTGTGCATACCTGACTGCTTGATGAGGGAGAACATTATTCGAGAAAAGCATAGCGGAGGTTTGGCCGGACATTTCGACGTGGATAAAACACTCGAGCAGCTCTGACACTTCTACTTTTGGCCAAGGATGCAGAGGGATGTGCGACGATTCATAGCCAGATGCAAAGTGTGCCAGTTAGCAAAGGGTCATAGTCAGAACGCAAGACTGTATACACCGTTACCCGTTCCAGGTAGACCATGGGACTCAGTCAGCTTGGACTTCGTCTTAGGCCTACCTAAGACACAGCGAGGATACGATTCGATAATGGTAGTAGTGGACAAATTCTCGAAAATGGCACATTTTTTTCCTTGCAGGAAGATCAGTGATGCCACCCACATGACCCACTTGTTTTTTAATGAGATTGTCAGGTTACACGGATTACCCAAATCCATCTCGTCAGATAGGGATGTGAAGTTTACGGGACATTTTTGGCATACCCTGTGGAAAAATATGGATACTCAGCTGAGTTATAGTTCTGCTTACCATCCGCAGACGGACTTACAAACAAGAGTTTAGGGAATCTACTACGGAGTCTAGTGGGAGAGAATTCGCGGATGTGGGATTGAGTGCTGGTGCAGGCAAAATTCGCTTACAACGATTCACCTAATCGCAACATAGGCTTGAGCCCTTTCCAAATCCTGTACGGTATGCATCCTCGCGGAGTACATGAACTGCGGGATCTTGGACTGCAAGAAAGGCGAAGTGCAGATGGAGAAGATTTCGCTAACGCGATGAGGGATTTGCATGAACATGTGAAACTTAAATTGTAGGAAAGCAGCTTAAAGTATTAACAGCAAGTAGATTTGCGGAGAAGGGAGGTACAGTTGAATGTAGGAGACAAAGTCCTCGCACATTTACGCAAGGAACGTTTTCCTAAAGGTATGTACAATAAATTAAAGTACAAGAAGATAGGACCCTGCAAAATCCTTCGGAAGTTTTCAACAAATGCCTACGAGATCCAGTTGCCACCAGGGATAGGCATTTCACCTATTTTTAATGTAGCAGACCTATTTCCCTACACGACTGACCCAGAGGAGAAGGAAGAAGATGGAACCACGCGACCCACACGGAACACCTAGGACGAAGTAGAAAATTGGAAGAGACAGATGCCTTACGTTCAACCTCTTGAGATTGAGAGCATTCTCGACACTTAGGTGGCTAAACAAACTCGACAGAAGGAATATTTACAGTACCTGGTCAAGTGGAAGAACCGTCCAATTGAGGACAGTTCGTGGCTTGATGCCAGGCAGATCGAACAGATAGGTACTTCTGTCGAGAAGCTCATGGACCGGAGCCATGATTTCTTTTTGCCTCGGGAGTCTGATGCAAGAGCATCTAGCTCACCATGACCAGGTAAAGTCTCTGCCAGGTCACAGGAAAGTTGAATTTACTTTTAATAGTCTTTATGTTGATTGACAGGAAAGTAGGTAGGGTTTTTTACTTTTATTCTCTTTCACCTAGTTAAAGGTAGTTGAACAGTTAGGAATAATCATTTGTCTGTTGTTAACAATTCAAGATTATTCTGTCATTTTTAAAGGAAAATGACAATGTATCTGGAAAGAAAATCCTGTCCTAATGTGGACAAAGGACCAGCAAATAAATAACTGTAACAGTTTAACTGAAAAACACAATTGTACGATTTTATTAACTGAAACGGAAAACTATAAATGTAACAGGACTAAATGATAGAGGGGTTCAGTTGAAGACCACTTGCACTCTAGTAAAAAGAATAACAACAGAGAAATCCAGATTGCTGTCCATCTGTATGTCTATTTTCATTTATTAAAATTCGACTAAAAGCAGTTTGAATATGTATAGCTACTAACTACAGGATCTATAAAATAGTTCTTTTTTGTTATGTTTCCCGAGAAGAGTAATCAATTCAATTAATTATATTAAGGAGCAGAACAACACAAGAGTTTGCAATCTTCCCGTAATAGAGATGAAGACGACACTAGGAGTAAACATAAACCAGAACCATTATCGGCCAAGAAGTCAAGCTCAAATGAAACAGTCATTAATTCTACCGAATCATCAACACGTCTACAACATTCAGCAAGGTGGCACAAAACATTTCAATTAATTAACTGACAACACATAATAGCAGTCCCAACGACAAGACCGGAGAATACAAGTCACGACGATTCCCGGTAAATTAAAATTTATATTATTACATCATTCTGTATTGTCCTCATTTCCAGAACCACAAGGATTCGTGGAACAGAAATATTGAACTGGGTTGTATACAAACAAAACCCTGGATTACAAACCCTGGGAGAGGGTTTCGACCCCGACATACAAATACAGCAAAACACACGTAGACTGAGAACGGTGAAACCATAGGCGAGGGTTTGAAAGAGTTTGACAGTCACAAACCAAGGAAACTACCAAGACCCAGTGGAAACCAGAGTTGACAGAACCAGACAGAGAACCAACAAAAAAATTGAGGAGTGGTAGAGCCTACCAGACAAAGCCGAGAAGAGCATGGCCGAACCCTCCCACTGCAACCCTCAGTACCTGTAGAACCAACATTGGCCAGCGTTTGCGAAAACAACACAATAAGAAATAAAATACAAAATGAGAAGAAGACTGAACTGTTGAAAGGAACCGTGGCCCATACCTGAGAGTTTGCAGTAGCACCATAGACAGACATTCCAGCAACAACAACGATTAACTGTGGCGAGCAAGGAACAAGCAAGGTTAAATATTGAGGGAGAAAGCTTTGGTAACTGCAGCAGGGACAGAGTAAATACCTGAGAGTCGCGCCAGAAGCCAAAGGAAGCCATTGAGCCAACCTGAGAACAAGCCACTGTTGTAAATGCCAACTGTAATAAGAATACCCGTGCCGAAGTTTATATGTGGCAACCTGTAGACATTGTGACAAAGAGGAGTCGAAGCTCAACAGAGAACTTACCAAGTCACCGTTGGACGAGCCAGAATAATCTACGGACCGAGGAGCAAACGCCAGCATGCCCGCAGAGACAAACCAGCAGAAACTCCCACGACTTACAACATAACCACATATTCAGTCTTGCAGAGCTTGGGTAACAAACCCACGACAAACTATGGCAAATGACCAAAAGAGCTAACAACTCAGGAGAAGAGTCTAGGAACAAGCGGGAAGCGCAAATACCCAGGTGAGTACTGTCCATTATGAACTCATTAAATGTCACACCAACCGTAAGTTAAAATATCCTTTGCATTTCATACATGTGTCAACCTTGTCATATGATTTAATCAACCGCGCAACCATTATAGAAATCATTCCCATACGTTTGTCAAACATAACAATTCATCAACCTATTATAATTTTATAAAGGTGTTGGGCTGGGTGCCATCAAAATATGTCTCTTTTAGGTTAAACTAAAATGCTATTCTATGGGGTGTATTCTTATACATTGAATATAATGAGTAAGGCAGGTTTACATATCAAATTTGTGAATCCAATAATTTGGTATCAAATTTTGGAAAAAAAATTATAGCTCAATTGGTACTTTTTCTATTTCAAGTTTCAAGAAAAGTTGGAGTAATTTTCACACTCACTTTATTGGGGATCAATTACAATAAAGGAGAAAGAAAAGAGAAAAGAAAAAAAAATACATTTAAGAAAATCTATATAGAATATTCATTGGAATGGTAAGTTTATATATGTCAATGTGAAAATTTAACATAGCATTATGTTCTTTAATAATAAAATAAAATCCACTAATAAACAAAATAAATATATGAAATTCATATACCAAAATGTTATTCAACTACTTCTGGTAGAGAACCTTAGTCCCTTCCGCTCAAGTTAAAAATTATGTTATCTGAAAATAACACAAAAAATTACAATGTACATTATTCGATGTTATTGGAATCAATTAAAAAAAAAGAGAGGAGAGAAAGATGCATTTAAGAAAATATCTATCAAATATTCATTGAAATGTTAAGGTTAAAAAGAGGAGAGAAAGATGCATTTAAGAAAATATTTATCGAATATTCATTGAAATGTTAAGGTTATATATGTCCATGTAAAAATTTATCATAATATTTTGTTCTTTAATAAGTAAATAAAATAAAATAAAAAGCACAATAAATATATGAAATTCAAATGCTAAAATGGTGTCCAATTAATTTACACTAAAAAGCGTTGTAGAAGAGCATAGTCCCAACCACTCAAATTAAGAAATATGTTATCTGAAAAATTGTAGAAAAAATTATAATCTTCAAATGCTAAAATGGTGTCCAATTAATTTACACTAAAAAGTGTTGTAGAAGAGCATAGTCCCTACCATTCAAATTAAGAAATATATTCACTGAAAAATTGTAGAAAAGATTATAATCTTCAAATGCTAGAATGGTGTCCAATTAATTTACACTAAAAAGTGTTGTAGAAAAGCATGGTCCCTACCACTCAAGTTAAGAATTATGTTATCTGAAAAATTGTAGAAAAAAATATAATCTACCTATGTCAATGTCAGCGAAATCATTTAAATTATGAAATTGACAAAAAAAATAAAAGAGAAATACACATTTAAAAATATATATATAATATTCATTGAAATGTTAAGTTTATATATGTCCTTGTGAAAATTCAACATATATTTTATTCTTCAATAACCAAAAAAAATATATGAAATTTAAATACTAAAATAGTGTCCAATTACTTTGGATTAAAAAGTCTTGTAGAACCTCAACTTAAAAACCATGTTATCTAAAAAAAACTGTTTAAAAAAATATAATCTAAATTGGTCAAGATAAATTAATTTCTCACGTGGATTTGCCTCACGATATAGACGATTGGAAGTACCATAAACAAGACATCATTTCAACAATATTATCATTTTTATATTATTTAATGTGAAAGATATAAATTATAACGAAAGATGAAGAGGCTCTGTCTAGCTATATTGTTAGATTTTAACTAACCGGTAAACTTCATTTTTGTTAATAGTTATTAAATTCTTCACTATTATTAAACGGAGTTGTCTATAATGCGACTTTTTGAAGATTTCGGTGACGGAATCCGGCGAAGAAATTGAGGTCAAATCTTGATTTCTTGTAGTTAAAATGGTTTTTTAACTGCATATTTGGATTCAGCACCCTGAAAAACCCCTGGGACGGTTTCATTGTGCAGAAACTAGCTATCAAACTTGCGATTCCAATAATTCTTGCCGGATTTCGACCGGAAAAATCCGCCGGAAAAACTTTCAAAAAGTCGCGTTATAGACAACTCCTTATTAAACAATATAATATTGTTGAAATGATGTCTAGTTTATGGTATTTTCAATAGTCTATATGAAAGAAAGAAGAAGAAAGAAATTATTTTAACGTCCACGACGCTAAAGATAGCATATGGGACAGACTGCTTCTTCATCTGCTTGATGTATTCGGCCTTTTTTTTGTGAATCTTCACAATAAATGCTCCCAACTTCTCGACAAACCCCTCGTTAAATAGATTATCCCAAGAGCTAGCTGCCAGCGTATCTGCATACCTTTCCATGTTGTCTTTGAAGGCCTCACATTCTAAAATGAAATGTTTTTCTGTTTACACTTTTCCGGAAGAACAAAAAATGCACACCCTTTCCTCCCACACTTCCTTTGGCCTTTTGGTAGGTCCAGTTGAACTTTCAGTGGCCGACTCGCCCGAATTATCTCAGTATTTGCAAACTCCAACGAGGATAACAAATATTTGCATATTTTAAGGAAATATTTTAAGGGAAAGATGAAAATTAAAAATCCCTTTCAGATTAAGGATCCACTAAAGTTTAAGAGAACCATTACCGCATGTCTTACAAATTTGAATAACCGATAAATAGATATTCTATTTGAATAACCGAATTTGGATTTGACTGAAATGTAGATTCATTCTCAACAATGATGAACAATAGAGCACCTTTGTCAAAAATCATCCTAGAGAGTAATTGGTACCATTCTCTTTTTAACCCATCAGCATCAATGCCCTCTCCTCCTTGGAAATGCACTGATAGGTGCCCATTAAGATAATCCATAATTGATTATATGAATCTTCTAGCAAATAAGCTCGACGAACAAATACACAGTGGTGTAGAGAGAACATGCGTATGTTGCTCTATGATTTTTTTGTTGATTATGTTATTTACATATTGCAAAAGCATTATTAGATGGCCAACTCCTAGATGCCTATTTTACTCGATCATTTTACAGGCACATACTTGGCGTGAATGTTACATATCATAACATTGAGGCTATTGATCCTCATTATTATAAGAATTTGAAATGGATGTTGGAGGTATGTAGCAATTTTCGATGTTGTTATTTCTTTTTAATAGGCTTTTCTTTTTTTTACTGGGGTTATCATTTGTCAACTGCTCTATGAACAATCCACAATTAACATAACGTTTTAACTTTCTCTTTTTATTTATGTAATACAAGTCACTTATGAATTAGTAAATGTATTCCTCATTTTAACGTCAAATTTTTCTTTTTCCTAATAAAATGATATTAGTGACATCATTGATTTGATATCCAATATAGATGTCGATAAAAAGAAACACATTCTATATGAGAAAACAAAGGTATTCTTTGTTCTCTGCTTGGTACACTAATTTACAAATGCCATTTTTTTAAATTTTTACTCTGATATTTTATTCACACAAAACTTTTTTTTGGTATCCTTGAAATTTTCATAGATAATAGACTACGACCTTATACTGGGAGAATAAATGGAAGACTTACAAAACAAAATAAACATGAATATCTTTTAGTCGAACATTGATTAACAACTACTATTCACCCTCACATCAATGCATTTATCTAAAGTTTGAATGGATTAGTACCGAGGGAACTTATTTCGATCTTCAATGACAAAGAGATTGAGCTTCTGATCAATGACAAAGAGATTGAGCTTCTGATCAAAATTGACGGTAAGTAATTATCTGTTAAATAATTCTTGACGGTAAGTAATTATCTGTTAAATAATTCTTTCCTCCTTTTTGGTTAATCTTGTAAGATAATCGCTAATTTGTACAACTTATTTGATCTTGCAGTTGAAGATCTCAAAGCCAATAGAAAGTACAATGGGTACACTTTTGCATCTCTAGTTGTTTAATGGTTTTTGGAAGTTGTTTTAGAGTTTTAGTAAGGAGGACATGGGACATGGCACGTCTACTCTGGTTTACTACTGGACATCTAAAATATTCCTTTTTTTTAGAGACATCCACCCTAATCTTAAAGCTTATTTAAAAATAAAATTTATAAATTGTCTTGTATCCTTTTATTTGAGAATTTGTATTTATACTTAGTTTTCATCGGAGAAAATGTGCCTTTCAAAAAGCCTTTTTATGGTCCTTGTTCATCCAAGGCTTAGTCTTCATTACAAAATTTCATTATTCTGTATTTTAATTTGGATTATATATGAAATTAAAATAGCATCACTTTTCATTCATATGTAAATTAAAATACATTGATTACAAAATTTCATTATTCTGTCTTTTAATTTGGATTATATAGGAAATTAAAATAACATCACTTATCATTCATACATAAATTAAAATACATTGTAAATAATTTTTAATTAATTTCTAGAAGAAAAAAATAAATATTAATTAATAATATAATTTATACTGTAGATTTTATAATCCAATCATTTTAATTGAATTTAAATGGTGGTTTCCAATAGTCATTATTCTCTATTTTCAATATTTTGTTGGAAGTATATCATATTAATGTTTTTATTTTGAGCATTAGAAATTATATATATATAACTAAAATATTATTTTTTAAAATATCTATATAAAATTTAAATTTGCTGATACACATGAAATACATATCTCTTTGCACCTTTTTAAGACAATGGCTAATATTAATTATTAACAAACACTCAGCGTTGGCTGATTGGTCTATTTGTAGGGCCCAAATCAATTTAGAAATTGTCCCCAAACCCTATAGTAACAAAGAATGGTGGATTGTGACTAAAACAATTCTACCACCAACAAATGGGCACTTAACGAAACCTTGTGTGTAACTTTTTTCATGAACACGTTTACGATGAATCTGGTAGGCTAAAATCCATTTTGATAGACATGTTCAGATTTCTTTCGAACTCTCGAGATGGTGTGCGGATATGGCAACTGACAGGCTTGCCGCCAAAGTGGCAGCGGACAGACTGAAGAAATTCCTTCAAGGGGAGGCTGATATGGCCGATTTCGTCCTCATCGGAGGTAGTCTCCGCGTATGTTGTGATTTCCAGAATGAGGGAGCCTTCCTTCTTCAGGGTGGCTTTATCGAGGGTAAACGTCATAATGTGAATCCAGATGGGGTTGCTGCCGTCGGTGGTGTCTACTGGCGTTCTCTGCTTATAACCGTCGATGTTGTTGGGATCATTGGTGATCCATGCCGCTGTGAAGGCTCTTATGTTCTTTACATCACCGTTCTTGATACCATGGGCTGCAATTAAGGTTATCTGTATGTTCTTGGCCATCATCAGCACTGTAAATATCACTGGAAATGGAAATGAATGGATGTTATTTTTGGAGAGCACGGAAATGGCGATGGAAGGAAGAGGGAAATATTTGGGAAAAATGGAAATGCAGATGGACTGATGATATAGTTGGCGATGGTTTTATAGGAGGGTTGCGAGACCAATGAACAGACTGCGATCCAATCAGAGTTGAAGTTGACATCGTCTCATACGCCAAATCTATTATACAAGGAGTCCTGGAGGAAGTGATCAAGTTATTATCTAAGGATTCCTCTCAGGTTCCTCGGCGCTTCAATCACAGGCGGGCAATTAATGGACTGTTTCTTCCATTCACGGTGTTTGACGTACCCCACTGAGGAAGAAGCAATGTCATTATTAATGATTTTTTTTGTATTCTTACGACACTAATATTCTTTTATATGTTATTAGTCCATTATTGTAATCGATATTCTTTTAAATGTTATTGTTAGTCATTATTGTAATCGATTTCTCTAGTCTAAATATGTAAATCTTTAATACAAAGGTTTAATCTTTATATTTTATACATTCATTTTCTACTGCGGTTAAATAATTGGCCACATTTTTGTTTAACCAGTCGTATTTGGCCTTTCCTAAATCGGAAGAGCTCTCGTATGGATTCACGAGAAGAGTATATTGCCATTGCTATTGCTATCCTATGGAACTTGCCTAAATATTTGCAACCATGGAACTTGCCTAAATATTTGCAACTTTGGTACTAAGACTCTGCATCGCCCCACCTCACTCCTTGAGGGTATGCCTGTAATTTCTCCCTTTGAACTAGAAGGTGTCATCTTGAGAGATTTTTCATGCTCTCGCTCAACCATCAAATCTCTACTTTGATGAATCTTTGCCTTGATATTCAAGGTTGCACATGGACCTTCAATTTGTAGAGGCTCTCGATCCTAAACCCAATCCACTTGATCTGACCTGAAGAAAAATGCTTGAGGTAGGCGTTCCCATTGCAGAAGACTACATCATACCCTTTGTCTTCAATCCTCAATTTATTCATCAAACCATGTTTTTTAGCATCATTTCTATTTTTGAATAGCTCAATGAGGGTCTTCCACATAGAAAATGGAGTCTCCTTGCCATATAAATTCGAGACTATGTGGTTTCTCACACCTTCCAAGATTATCCTCCTAGCTCTTGCAATATCCTTCTTCCACTAGGCTATTTTTTGTGCATCCGATATTGTTAGTTTTGGAATGACAATTTTGGTGTATTCCAACACACCATTATCATCGAGTACAACTTCAATCCTATCATTCCAAGCTATGAAAGTTGACGTTCCCTCCATGGCATACTCCAATCTCAACTAGTTGAAATACTTTTTCCCGCACGAAACAAAAAATTCTTCACTAAATCTACAAATCGAAAGCTATGAAGGATACAATCTATTGAATTGTTTCTAGTGTGATTTCTACACCGATACCATGTAGAAATTAATATAATTTTTTTACTACCGATGAAATCGAGCTAAAATCAAGAGATTACAAGTTTCCTCTACTGTAATGTTGAATGGAATTCACAATTTATAAACACATGCAATGACATGCAACCATTAAAACCATAATAACACAATGATTTATAGGGGAACCCAATTGGGAAAAAAACCCCTCTACTCCTTTGAATTAATTCATATGAAAATACAAACAATTACAATGACTTGCTTCAACTCTAAAGCACATCCTGCCTTACAATCCTATTCTCATGCTTCTTGACCTGCTCTGGCCAACACTTAGCCAATTCAATCCTCAACCAACCTTTGATTTCCTTGTGCAATCTCTGACGAATTAGCCCCTAAATAGTAGAAGAAATTTCATCTTTCCTTGCGCAATAGCTTGAGGAGGTGATCACCTACTTAGTGCAAAAATCATTGTACACTCAACAATATACAATTATAAATACAAACATTAATTTTTCCTCCACATCAATTAGGCAATTCGAATTCCATGCATGACAATGTCTATTTTTAGTTTATTGACTAGTTAACTGAGAGATCAATGAGTAAACAACAGTCTTAACTATTCAACTGACCTTCAACTTTCTCAACTAATGTACTAGAGATCAATTAACGGAGTTCAACTAAAAGTAATTGAACTAAATTACTAAATTTTAGGAATCATCACATGCACAACTCTACTCCAGGTCTATAGCTTGAATTTACTGAGTAAACTAGTAGACAAGGCGATGTCACATAAGTTAACTACAATCCAAGTCACCCTGATGTGGAAAATCGAATTACTCAATTTGACTAAGGTACAAGTTAAAATTGAGTTTTTCCTTGCTACAAATTTCAATAAAGGAAGATTTATATCCAAGCCAAACCCAAAAATTCCCCCTCTAATAGAATCGCACCAAGCCTTGGAGGAGCGCCCCTATGCTTAAAGGGATTAATTTTAAGAAGAGAAAAGTATTAATATTTATGGATTAAATCAAATTTTGACCACCAAGGGACTTTACTAATGCCTAGACCATTGGGATTATGGAGTGATGGGTGCGTATAAATTGATAAATTGACCTTCATGGAGGATAAAGGAGGAAGCCTTAATTACCCCTTTCAACAATTACCCTCTTTTACATTAGTTAATGGAGTTTCATGGATTAAATGAAATTATTATCCACTAGGAACATTCTTTCCACATTATGAATGAGTAACACATGCAAAACTTCCCAAGATTACAATTTTAAAAGATATTCAATAAAAGAAAATGTGTATTCTTATCATGAGAACAAATTCCATGGATTAGACATTATTTCAAGATAATTTCACCATAAATAAATACTTACAAGACAATGTAATTATATCCATCCATAAACAATACAATATTAGAGGCTCCAAAAAGATAGAAATAAAGATCCAAACATCAAAGTTTATTCCAAAGACATCCAAAAATCTCCTCAAATTGCAGGTCCAAATTCTCTAATGAGGCATGCAAAAATCCTAAGTGTGATGTTTTGGATGAGAATCGGTCTCATATATTTATAAAAGTGCTATGAGTTCAAATTACAGAAGACAAAACCCATTTGCATGCCTAATGTGCTAAGTAACCCACCCATGGTTATAAGCCAACCATGAGAGCTCGAAAATTAAATCAAACTTCCGATCTAAGCCTGTGTAAAGCCAAAGTCATGCAAGCGTGGAGGCCTAGAGAAGAAGCATTGAGGCCTCTTGTGCTAGAAATGTGGGAGAGGGCCTCAAAAATGACGATGAAGAAGGTGACACCTTACTTACGTTGCAAAACATCTCCAGGAGCCATATTTTGAATTTGGGGAACCAAAATGGGTCTCATGGGTCTCCAACTGGCTCAAAATCAAGTCTATGCTCCATTAGTGAGGGTTAGAACATGACACATGCCCTCCCATGTCTCCTTAGGAAATACATAATGATCCGGTTTTAAACAGGAACGCAACAAATTACAGAGATAACCAGAAATACAGAGACACAACAGAAATAATGCTTCATTACATTAATGTAAAATACTGAAATATGCTTACAAACAGAAATGGAAATAAACTAGTTTGGTCGATGATAGCTTATCTCTGAGAAGAGATGTGGCGGCTACATGCCTCTGAACTGTCTTACAATGAGGCTCGAAGGCCTATTTATTTTTGAGAAACAATGGAAAACCATAAACATCCAAAAACCTAACCCTAGGAGATGACAGGCCAAACTATGGGCCCCGTTTGTGTAAATTGGTACATTAACTTCCCGGGGTCGTAACTTTGGCATACGATCTCTGTTTGACACACACAATACCTCGTTAGAAATATTTATCTAAGGAATACAACTTTTGAGTGAGAAACATTGGTCCATGGACCCATCTTACTCTCAGTTTTCGCAAAAAATGTCGTTTAGGACCTCAAAATAGCTCCGAAATATTAGGACTCGAAAAACTGCCAAAAATAGTAAATTGTGCTACAATTAAGGAAACTGAAAAACTGAAAGAAATAGTTGTGGGGGTCCAAGTGGGCTAGGTGGGTGGCCACCAACATCTACCTGGATCACATAACCTCTTATGCGCCTTAGATCAACTACTAAGTGTTAGGTGCAATGTGTATCCGGCTAGGGCAACATGGTCCAACTGAATCATCATCTTGAATAACTAGGGCACAAATAAGCAAATGGAAATGCTAAAGAAAGCCATGTTGTGGCAATTAATGCTTTTCATGAATGGAGGACTGTGGTTCTCAATGCTCACCCTACAAGTGCCATTGTGATCCTCTAAATGGATTGGATCATATATAGGGAGGCCAAGTCGAAGATGAAAATCCCCCCCACAATCCTATATAAGATCCAATGTGTCTCCTTGCCTACAAATTCAATGATTCATTAGTGAAATTAAGTAAATAAGCTTGTTAATCAAATGAGAACTTCATACTGGGTTTCCCTTCAAATTTTGGGTTTTTGAACATGTACTATTGTTACCTCCCTAGGTAAGAGTGGTTAATGATGAACCCTATTAGGTGGTTTCAACTTTTAAGGGAATGACAGGTCCAAGGTACATCCCTTAAGTGACAGGTGTCATGTGAAATAATGATGGAATGGATTGAGGGAAAAGAGAAGGCTCCAAGTCACATATCATGGTACAAGGGTAGCTATAATAATGAAATCCCACACCTTAGGTACAAGAATGTAGGAGGGAGAAATCTTGGTACCATGAGTTACCTTGACCTTTGTTTTTCCACCCTTCTTCATATGCCTTTTGCCTCATACTGATTTTTATTTATTTTACTACTCGGGGCTCCAGGGGATGAGAGCATGATGTGTATGATATAGTAGGGATAACCCCTTAAGGTTAGGCAATACATCGCCCGCCAAGGGTTGGGACATTCATGGGTTCCTTAATGATGCAGGGGGCACTCATAGGAGCCCTAGGAACTAAGGTGATGTCCATAATGATAAGGGGGAGAGCTCATGTTTGGCTTTTGCCTATGTGCTAAATTTTTTTGTCCCATACATATATTCCATTTTGTGGTAAATTTCCTATTGTATGTGGCCATATTTTGCTTTTATTTCTATTTTTAGCTACATCAACCTCTAGGATATCTTTCCAGGCCCAACCCATGTTGTGGGAAAGGAGAGGATGGTAACACCTTATGGACCCAATGGAAAAATGTGAACCTAGATAGGGAGAATGTGAAAAGGGTTTGTAACGAGCAAAGGGGAGTGAGATATATTGTATCGGGAAGCAGGACCACATAACCAAAATCAAGGTTTCCCATGTAGTGTAATTCTTAAAGCTAGTAGCCAATAAAGGAGATTTCAAGGAACTGGGATTTAGGATTAACCCCCCAATTAAGGTAAGGGAACAAAAGTGCAACCAAAACCCTTCCTCCTTCCAAGTATCCCAATAATCCATTCCCAAGTGTGTCCAAGAAAAACAAACATAAACACCCAATTACATAATGAAAAATCGTACCTTTGGGATTGGATGACAAACGCTCAAATGTACGATCATGACATATGAGTGAGGGTACACAATCGTTGGTTCAGGTGGTAGATAAAAGTAGCACATCAAAACTATATGATGGTTGTCAAGGGGTTGTTGGCCACCGGCTGAAGACAAATCTAGGAGAAAATATTCTCCTATAGGGTCACCCACTGGTGGTGGGTAATAGGGCCCATGAAATCCACCTTTCTGCAACAATGAACTCACCTTGAAACCCTAGATAGAAAAATAGTGTCTAGGACCAACATCATCCTATGGATCTCGACTGGTTCAAATTTTATATCGCTCCTTCATACTCTCGCCCTTTGCCATGTTGAGTGCTTAACCCTTCTACAGGTCACAATCACGAACTCCTTGGTGACCAACCATTCTCAACTCCTTGACGAACGTAAATCAATGCACTAGATCAAAACCTATCAACAACTGGCATGTATTTAGTGTGGGCCCCAACTCCAACTAAATTCGAGTCTGGAATGCACAATCTAGTTCAGGAAATTTGGCTAATTGGGTTGTTTAGCACTTTCTTGCTCGCTTGTGTCTACTTTGTATCCGGCATGAATGATCTAAGTCTGTGCAGGATGGGTCCTGCATTGTTTGGCCCATGCAAGGATCCAAACAATTTCAATGATAAAAGACTTCCATTTGATGTTGGCCGACTCCTCGTGACCCGATAAAACTTTATTGGTTTGAGGCTTGTGGGTCCTTGTGAGCACAGACCCCTCCTTCACAGATCATTTTAGCATTGAATTAATATTAATCCATGCCTAAACTCCTTCTTCTCTTCCACACTCAATCTCGGCCTCGACTTCCCCCTTTTGACATGAGTTAACATGCGGTGAATGCACAAACTATTGATCTTGTGAGCCTCCTCCGTAGTGACTACAATCACATAAGAAATGGAAAACCACTTGCAAATTTTGGTGTAACATTAAACCTAAATAAAAATAAGAAAGAGATAGAAAGAAAAAAAACTAAAAGAAAAAAATGAATACTTGTAAAAAAAATTAGTTGCAAATCCGTGAGATGTTAGTTTTAGGAGTTGTCTTTAGTGTGACTTTTTAACTGGGTTTTTTTATTGTATATATGGATTCAACACCCTGTTTTAAATAGCAACAAGAAATGATAAAAATAGAATCCATAAATTCCAATTTTAATTTGTCCTTGAATTAAAATTGTGAATTAAAATCGAATTTAGTCTCACCAGATGCTTGGAATTAATTAATTAATTCATTATGGATTAATTAGTTGGAGAAATTCAATTTAGAAGTCTTTCTGTAATCACGAAACAATTATCCCTTAAATTAAGGAGATTATCCCTTAATTAAGGAGATAAGATTGAGTTATATTTGAGTTGTAATTAGTTAGCTCAGTTTACTGAGTTAAGTCCAGTCAAACTATTCCAAACTATTTGAGGAACTAATTGTGAGTTATCAGTTAGTTGATGCATGCATGCACTCAACCAATGTACTCTAGATAACTGAAGATTCCCTCATCAGAAACTCATGCATGTCTATTCTGAGAAATACCTAGTTGAGCTAAATGTCAAGGACAATGTACTATCAGTTGCATGTGTTTTTCCTATAAAGGAAACTCATGCATGTAGTCAAGGTAAGGTTCCTTGAGGATTGCACAGTTCATACAGGGTGTTAGATCAATTTTCCACTTGGTTGGAGAAGATCATCCCAGAGGAACTGCGCAAGGAAATAGGAGCTTGGAGGGTAGAGGAGAAGGCTTGTGAGAAGCTTTGATTGCCTGTGAGCATCTAGGAGGATTGTACTGAGAGTTGGCTAGCTGTGAGAGCTAAGGCTTTGTATAATCTCTATGTATTTCCACCTTGTATGGTAATACAAATAGTGGGGTTTTTAGCTGAGGCTTTCCCCAAAGTATTTTCATGTGTATTGTGCATTGATTCTTCTTCTAGTTATATGTGTTCAACTTAATCTTGCTCAATCTTTAAGCTTCCGCAAGTTTGATAGTAGAAGTAGCTTATAGTATTTTTCTTTAGTTATATTGATTATCGAGTTAATTTACAGTCAGATTTTCTACATAGGTATCAGGGCGAGATTTGTAGAGAATTTGTAGAATTTCTACATGGTATTAGAGCTAAGTTTATCGGAGCTTTGAATAGTATACTGAGAAGAGAATTTGAAGTATGAAGTTTGGGGTTACAGGTGCAAATCGAATTCATATCATACTTCAATTGAGATGGGACATTATGCAACTTATTGTCCATCGAAGAAGTCCAAGAAGGGATCCTCGGAAGGATCAGAAGGTGAGGCATTGGCCTCTCAGTTCGAAATGGACTTTACCCTCATCGCATGCATGGTGTCATCGATGATGGGTTGCGTTTGGTATCTTGATAGTGGAGCCTCATTCCACATGACCAGTGATAAAGTTTATTCAGTGCCTTGGAGGAGAAAGACCTCAAGATACGCATAGAGATGGGTGACGACGGAAGGTATATTGTTTTAGGAGTGGGCACGGTTGCTTTTCAGAGGGAGCATGGAGCTCCTATCACCTTTCCAGATGTGAAATATGTGCCTAGACTAAAGAAGAATTTGGTATCGGTCGCGATGTTGGAGGACAAAGGATACAATGTTATCTTCAGTAAAGGAAAGGCATTCCTTAGACACATCACCATGAGACAGGTGAAACAAATCGATTCACTAGTCAAGAACCTGTATGCTCTGGAGGTTCAAGATGAATGCAAAGCCTTGAGGAGCAAGGAAAATGTTAGAGACTTGGTGGTTGAGAGGGAGAGTAAATTACCTCTCAACATGTAGTCTCAAAAGAATTCTTAGACAATTGTGGAGGAGCCACAATTGGAGAAGTGGGTAGAGGGATTACATGCAGCCATACCTCCAGGTGTGAGGTGGGGCGATGTGAAGTGATAGTCCCAAGAAGGTTGAAATTGGGTAGTGAGAGGTTTTATCTCATGGATCGTACCTTGCTACGAGAATCTAAAGTACATAGTAGTAGGAGGAATCAGTGGGATTGATGCAGTCAGAGATCAAAGTGACAGAGGCTAGAGCAGTCAGATACTGAAGAGCGCAAAGAAGGATTGACAATAGTGCAGAAAGACAGATTTAGCAGAAGTGCAAAGTTTTCAGTTGGCAGAGGCAATAGCAGTCAGAGACTTTGATGATAGATGCATCATACTGACTCAGGTTGGATGTTTTTTGTTGTTTCTGGAGTTGCTAGAGCAACAACACTAGAGAGAAGTGTTGCATGTATAACATTCCAAAGGTTGACGATTGGGATCGAGTTGAATTCCTTTCTTGTTGAGAGGGAGTGTTGAAAATAGCAGCAAGAAATGATAACAATAGAATCCAGAAATTCCAATATTAATTTTTCCTTAAATTAAAATTGTGAATTAAAATCGAATTTAGTCTCACTAGCTGCTTGGAATTAATTAATTAATTCATTATGGATTAATTAGTTGGAGAAATTCAAGTTAGAAGTCTTTCTGCAGTCAAGAAACAATTATCCCTTAAATTAAGGAGTTTATCCCTTAATTAAGGAGATAAGATTGAGTTATAATTGAGTTGTAATTAGTTAGCTCAGTTTACTGAGTTAAGTCTAGCTAAATTAGTTCCAAATTGTTTGAGGAAATAATTGTGAGTTATCAGTCAGTTGATGCATGCATGCACTCAACCAGTGTACTCCACATAACTGAAGATTCCCTCATCAGAGACCCATGCATGTCTATTCTAAGAACGACATAGTTGAGCTAAATGTCAAGGACAATGTACTATCAGTTGCATGTGTTTTTACTATAAAGGAAACTCATGCATGCAGTCAAGGTAAGGTTCCTTGAGGATTGCACAGTTCATATAGGGTGTGAGATCAGTGTGTGAGATCAATTTTCCAATTGGTTGGAGAATATCATCCCAGAGGAACTGCGCAAGGAAATAGGAGCTTGGAGGGTAAAGGAGAAGGCTTGTGAGAAGCTTTGATTGCCTATGAGCATCCAGGAGGATTGTACTGAGATCTGGCTAGCTGTGAGAGCTAAGGCTTTGTATAATCTCTATGTATTTCCACCTTGTATGATAATACATATAGTGGTGTTTTTAGCTGAGGCTTTCCCCAAAATATTTTCATGTGTATTGTGCATTGATTCTTCTTCTAGTTATATGTGTTCAGCTCGATCTTGCTCAATCTTTAATCTTCCACAAGTTTGATAGTAGAATTAGGTTATAGTATTTTGCTTTCATTATATTGCATTAATGGGTTAATCTAGAGTCAGATTTTCTACATAGGTCTCAAGGCGAGATTTGCAGAGAATTTGCATAATTTCTACATGTTATCAGAGCTGTGAATAGTATAATGAGAAGAGAATTCGAAGTTTGAAGTTTGGGGTTGCAGGTGCAAATCAAATTCATATCATACTTCAATTGAGATGGGACATTATGCGACTAATTTCCCATCGAAGAAGTCCAAGAAGAGATCCTCGGAGGATCGGAACGTGAGGCATTGGACTTTACCCTCATCGCATGCATGGTGTCATCGAAGATGGGTTGTGTTTGGTATCTTGACAGTGGAGCCTCATTCCACATGACCGGTGATAAAATTTTATTCAGTGCCTTGGAGGAGAAAGACCTCAAGATATGCATAGAGATGGGTGGCGATGGAAGGTATAGTGTTTCAGGAGTGGGCACGGTTGCTTTTCAGAGGGAACATGGTCATGCCAAAGAGGAATTACTTGAAAAAGGTATATTGATTAGTATACTAACGGAACTGGGGAGAGTAAATTGATAGTAATCCACTAAGGGAACTGAGGGTGTGTAAATTGGTCTTTCATAGAGTGATTCAAGTGGAGAAACTATTTTAACTAGCAATATTTATGGAACTAAGGGAGGGTAAATTGGCATTAATCTACTGAGGGAACTGAGGGTGGGTAAATTGGTATTAATCTACTGAAAGAACTGAGGGTGGGTAAATTGTTCTTTCATAGAGTGATTCAAGTGGAGAAACTACTTTAACTAGCAATATTTATGGAACTAAGGGAGGCTAAATTGGTAGTAATGTACTGAGGGTGGGTAAATTGGTCCTTCATAGAGTGATTCAAGTGGAGAAACTATAACTAGCACTCACTTTGAAGGGAAAGTATCTCCTTTCCCCAATCCAAAATGAGGTACAACTAAGTAATTCGAAGTACATGAATATGACCCTCAACAAACTGGGTTTACCATGAATACATTCCTCATGAATAAGTTCACTTAATTCGAGTAATGACTTCTTTCATGATTACTTTGGAGTTCAGGGGAGTCTTTTTCTCTATAGGAGTTTGGTCAGAGTTTGGTCATTCTATCATTCGGAGAAAACTTAAAAACCATTCTCCCTCAAATTAAGAGTTCAACAGATCAGGAAAGAAGGTTGTTGTAAGGGCTGACCTAGTAGTGGGTTTGAGAAAAAATACTTCATCAAGCCCAAAACTGGGTATGAAAAACAATAGCTAACTAGGATCCGTACTGGGCTTGAAAAAGAAGACTTGACCAAATTTGGAGGTAGATGGAAAGAAATAAAACCTAAGAGGGTCAAGTTGAGGAAATGGAATCAATGTTATAGGGGAGGACCATTCAATCATCTATGATGATGATTGTTATGTTCACTTATTTTCCTTTCACAAGTGTCGGTAAAAGACAAGCTACCTAGTGAATGGAGTTTAGCAGGACCGACCAATTTCAATTTACCTTTTGTATCCTTCATCTTTTATATGTATATGGGTTGGCGTATAGTTGGTACCATGAATAAAAAGCCTCTCTGAATTACGTTGACTAGTTATAAAAAGCTTGGGAAAGTTTTGTATCCAGCATTACTAAGCATAAACCAAATACATTGAGACCTCAGTCATAAACCAAATACATTGAAACTGTGGTGAAATCAAACAATGAGAGTTTTTAAAACGACCCTCAAATCACTATTGCAATGAAAGCACAGGGAACAGGAATGACCAACTATCATGCATGCAGAGCCAAGCACATAAATGAGAAACCTAAGAGTAATGCCTCTTGATATCCGACACACTAAAACCATAATAAGGGAACAGGAGACAAGAACGACCAACTACAATGGATTTAGAGCCAAGCACGTAAATCACAAACCTGAGAGGAATGCCTCTTGATACTTAAGCGACTAAAACCCTAATGAGTGACGCAAAACCAAACACAAAAATCACAAAACTACTACAATAATTTTAATTTATAATAAATATCAATGAAAAATTAAAACTAAAACTTATATATTACATAACATAATTATAATAATTATAAAGAACATGTTACATGATATTAATTAAAAACATGTTAAATAATATTATTTATTAATTATATTCTTCACCACTAGATTCATCTGCACAAATTATTCACCTTCAAAAAAAATATTAAGCCACCACATTCATTATCCACATTAGATGCCTCTGCACCACTTACATTTTAAAAACACTCAACCGACCGCAACCCACAATTACCCTTACCCAATTGGCCCAAACAACAGGGACTCGGCCTTGCTTGATTGGTTTCCAAAATCAGTAATCAAATTAAATTCAACACGCACATTTCAATTAACCCATTCTTAGCCTTTCCCAATTGGCCCAAACAAATTTCAATTAACCCACAATTAGCCTTGCTCAATTGGCCCAAACAAATTACAAACACTCACCCTTGGCTGATTGGTCTACCTGTAGAGCCCAAACAAATTCAGAAATATATCCATATCCCCAGCCATTCTATCTAAACCCTGCAGTAACAAAGAATGGTGGACTGTGACTATAGGAAGGGAGCTGCTAAGACCAACAAATGGGCACCTAACAAGGCCCCGTGTACAACCTTTTTCTTGGACAAACTTTTGAGGAATCTCTTGAGGCTAAAATCCATTTTCACAGACATGTCTAGATTTCCTTCCAGCTCTCTAGATGGTTTAAGGATATTGCAACTGACAGGCTTACTGCCAAACTGGTAGCGGACAGACAACATAAATTCCATCAAGGGGAGGCTGATATGCCTAATTTCCTCCTCGCCAGAGGTAGTCTCTGTGTATATTTCCATCTGTAGAATGAGGAGGCCTTCCTACTTCAGGGTGGCTTTGTCGAGAGCAAACGTCATAACGTGGTTCCAGATGGGGTTGCGGTCGTTGATTGTGTCTACTGGCATTCTCTGCATACTATTGTTTTTGTTGGGATCATTGGTGATCTGTGTCGTTATGAAGGCTCTTATGTTCTTTACATCACTGTTCTTGATATCATGGGATGCAATTAGGGTTATCTCTATGTTCTTGGCCATCATCAACATTGTAAATATCACTAGAAATGGAAATGAATGGATGTTATATTTAGAGAGGACGGAAATGGTGATGTAATAGGGAAAGAAATAGCGAAGGGTTAGAGAAAGATTTGGAGAAAATGGAAATGTAAATGGACAGATGATATATTTGGTAGGGTTGGAGATTGATTTATAGGTTGGTTGCGAGGCACACGACAAGGATGAAAAACCTTCGGTCCTCAATAGAAAAATAGTAAAAAAATGCATGAACGATAGACAACATGAAGGGTTAGGGTTATACAAATGAATCTGCATTGTAGATGCAAGGCAGGAGATCAAAACCGTATATATCTCATCAAGTCTACCGAAGGGAAGACACAAGGTAGTGGTACCAGTTCACGTGGTCCAGGATGCATGGGGTAAGGGGATAGGAGGTGGAGAGTGCATGCAAACAACTGTAACCATGATCAGAATTAAACGTATACGTTAGGCCTTACCTCCAAGGCATAGTCGTGCAGAAAATAAACAATGACATTACTGTTGGTAACATAGTACTTATAACCATAGGTAAGTGGAGAGAGCATGGTGTATAACATAGAGCAAGTGGGTGCGTAGGCACTCGGATATAACGACATCCCCATAAAAAATTTATATAGCACCATTTTAAAGCCAATAAATACCATAGCCAACATTTGATATTTATATCTCAACAAGGGGGAATAGTGACCCATAAAATAACCACATTAATATTGAACTCCAAAATCAAACCTACTAAGGTATTACATAAAAGTAAAAGTAAGAGATATAAATAAAGGTGAGAAATAATTACATCAGGTTAAGATGGTATAGAGGTAAACCAAGTAGCAAGAAGATGCATGTGGAGTTATATAGTCAATACATTTCAACTATTTAATATATAACTAAGAAAAAAATTTAAAAATTTTGATATTAGCATGAGTGAAAAGTTGTTGTGGGTTGGTGTGTGACACATGGGAAACCTTATTCAGTCAAGTTAATGGAATTGGTTTGCAAATGTCATAACCTGTGTGGACCCTACCATGTTGAAACCCTAATTCCCGATATGACATTGATTTGAAAATAGATTTACTGTGATTTCTACTCAATCCAAATTTGTACACATTCCTTGAATTTCAAGCACAATATTCCCTCAACTGTTCTAAACAAACCAAAAAAATATCCATGGTTCTCCTTTTTGGGAAGCTCAAAAAACTAATCATTGGCTTCCATATTTTCAGACGATCCCTAGGATGGTGTTGTTCCTGACCGAGATATGTCCCTCTATGTTGCATAATATCTCCTACGATTTCTTATCCACTTGAAGAACTCCTCCTCCCCCTTAAATGATTGAAAATTTTCTTAAACCATGATCATAGTTAAACATCAAAGAAAGAAATATAAAATTAAATTTTCAATTTTTTTTTTTAACTTTCCATCGTTGTAGGTAAATGATATTTGGTCCATATTTGATTCAAATCCACCTTTAAAATAAAATAAACCATTTTTAAAAACTTTAAACTAAAGAAACCACATTTTGAAACCACTTTAATAGATGAAAAGAAATAAAATTATTTGGTTAAAATCTTAAAAAAAAAGCTCGTCGCTTAGATGAAATAAATAAAAGGAACTAAACAAAATTATTTTATTTGATTAAAACACTAGATTGCCACTTTTTTTCACCGGAAAACCTCTTTCATAGAGAGCCAAAAACTCCAAACCATAAATTATTAAAAAAAAATTGGATCTTACAACATAACTTCATCGCAATCAAAACAAACCTAAAATATGACTCAATAACAAATGGGACAAACAATGAACTCTGATAAGTTTTGGTGTAGCGAAGGAGAGGCAAAACATGAATTAAGTATCTAACAACAAATAGAACAAACAATTAGCTATGATAAATTGGGGGTTAGTGGTGGAGAGGTAAAACATGGATTAAGTATCTCCACTAAAATCAGGAAAACCTCCTTCCATAAAGTAATTAACAACATAGGACAAAATGCTAGTCCCCACATGTGTTGCGAGATGATTTAAAAGCGATGGCTACTAAGGAGGCATCAGAAAAAATGTGTGAGGATTTTGATAAGTTTGGGGTGGAGGAGTGGCAAACTGTGATGAAAGAGGGGCAAAGTTAGGGTAATGATTTTCCAAATGTTGCTGAGAAGGGTAATAGGGTCACAGCTCTGGTCGAGGCTAATGGATATAGTAACGTCCCAGTCCTGGCCACAACGAAGGGGTATAATAACTCGCCATTTGCATCCCCTCTTGCATTATGACCACGACATGCCCATCTTTGCAAAAGTCCTTCTAGTATAAAAATAGAGAGATGCACACATAAAGGAAAAGTTCTATTACACACTGCAAATCACATGGATACATCACATATTTATGATGCTTGTGAGATCCAACTAATTTCAAAACAAGTAGATTGGTTGTTGAGAAATTATCTCAACAACTCAATTAAATCTACATACTCTAGTAAGGGTTATTTTCAAGTCCCCCCTTTAACACTTACATTATTACATAAACCTTAGATATAAAGAACACATATTACAACAATATAACTGGTCTCTATCTAATTGTTCTTCTTGAACACTCACATCTAATCTGGAATCTCACGAACATCGCTCTTTCTTCATCCACTACTTTGAGCTATCACTTGAACTCCATTTAACACATGCTTGTCTTGGACCATCATTGATGAACTTTGCAAGATCAACAATATTGACAACCTGGCTCATCGGGGCTTCCGCGATAAGATTTTTCAAGTAATGAACCATCCTATAGACCAATCACCATCTATCGAATATTTTTCTTTAGGCTATCCATCAGTTGTTAGGAAGACAGTATGAATATTGAATGTGTTCAAGAGTTGATCAAACAACTTGACCTGTCTAACATAGAAGGATCTCATAACAATAACTTGTACTCATTGTTCATGAGTTTTCGAGTTCAAGAATAACAAACCATAACAATATGTAAACATAATTAAACTAATGATATGTTCAGGGGTTTTCAAGTGCCAAAAACCATTGATTTAAATTATGTTATACTATGCAATGATTGGTTATGCACCTTCATCATATAAAGTTTCGATAAAAAATAAAGTTATAACATATTTACAATCAATCAATTAAAATCAGGCACTAAAGATTAGTTGTTGGTGCTTTTCCCACTGGCTGAAAACATAATAAATAATTTATATCCCAGAATGACCATGTGACTACAATTCATTGTGTGAAGTGAAAGTTGTTTGAAGATGACATATCATAGATTGATACATCATCCCAGATGTTGGAGAAGCAGACTCATTCACAAAATATTGGAAAAGTGAACTCATTCACAAAATATTGGAGAATCAAACTCATTCACAGAATAGCCATTGATACATCCAATTCATTCGAGAATACTAGTGATATAAAAGATGTGACAGTAACCATTTTTATCTCTTTCATGCCCGGTTCAGGTGAATGATCAAGACCCGTTGCTTGAAGATCTACAACTAATTTACCTGAACAATGGTTCATTGTACTTTTCCAAGCTACGAATGGTGTTCCTCCCCATTTTTTTGTCATGCTCTTAACACACAAGAAAATTATTTCATTAAACCAAAAGTAAAATACCCAAAATTATCATATAAAATATGCTTGGAATTTTATGTTTTCCACAAGATGTTTACAACATTCGAAAAAAAGACCTTTGGCATGAGCAGGAGCCCTTCTTCTCTCCTAAAACTAGGCAATAAAAAATGAGATTACTTCCTCCACTCGTGAAATTTCACTCTCAAACCAACAAACAAATAATATTATGGAAGCACAAATTTCTTGCATCTATTAATGCCTCTGATGAGACATTGTCTATCCACAAAACAAGATCAGTGCACTCCAATATCGAATCACAGGGCCTTTATTATGGCTCTGTGTAGGTCCCACTGTAGATGCTCCTACTCCATTATCCACTCAAATCTTACAGAGCTTGGAGTTTCTACAACACTCTTACAAACAATACACATATATACTATTAATTGAAAAAAAAACTCAGTGCACTCTAGTACATATCGTAATCTACAAAAAACTTGATGACTCTCTCATTCTTTGGGCCCTCCCATGAGGGAGTAAACTCAGAGCTACCATCTCTCATACCAAATAGAAAAAGAGAGAGATGCACACACAAAAGAAAAGTTCTATTACACATTGCAAATCACACGGTTGCATCACATATTTATGGTGCTTGTGAGATCCAACTAATTCTAAAACAAGAAGATTGGTTGTTGAGAAGCTATCTTAACAAGTAAACCAAATCTACCTACTATAGGAAGCTTTAGTTTCAAGTCTTTTTGCACACCGTGATATTGGCAAAGCTATGGAGGTCGAACAAGGATTCCATCCAGTATTATCGTACACGCAGACAAATGTCATCAATGTATGATCGGGACAGATGTCAAACAGAGATGAAAAAGGTAGACGAATGCTCAGCCTGACCAATTTCAAAAAGGGACATCTTTGGTGTAAATATAATTTATTTTATTTAAATTTAAATATCATTTTTCCTTAAGCATTATTTTTAAATCTAGAAGAATGAGTCATTTTAAAAAAATATAATAAAAAGTAAATGATAATATAAAGCAATATTAGTATTTTTATAAATAAAAGTATTGTAAAATAATAATTTTTGCATACTTAATAAGATTGGTGATGTTTAATTACTTATCTTATTAATTTAGGAGTTAAGTTTGGGAAACACTTGTCCTATATGTGTAAGTTTAGAGTTTCTTAATAAATGGAAATTATATTATTAATTATGAATTTGAAATGACATTGCGAAAATTAAACAATGTTGCAATTAAGTATCCAATCTTCAAGGGTTTTTTTTTTTTTACAATTGAGGAGTTAACCTTGTAAGTAATAAACAAAATGATTGCAATAAATAGAAAATAAGAAAAAGAAGAGAGTAGTTAACAAAAAATAAAGAAAAGAAGAGAAAATGATGGATGAGATACTATATATATATATAAGAAATTGGGGATTTAACTTTATAGGTAATAGTAAAATTGATTGCAATTAACAAAAAAAAAATAAGGGAAAGATTGGAAAATGGTTGGAGTAATTGTCACACTCACCTCATTTGGAATCAATTACATAGACTAACTACCACCCTGGGAATATGGGACTAACCACCCACTTAAGGTAAGGATTTGAAACTTTACTACTATTTTCGAGTTTTGGTGTAAAACAATGTCTAAGTATTCTACTTTCTCAAGCTTTTGGCTGGAATCCAACCAAACAATTTTTGGTTAGATCATATCTTTTTGTTTTCCAAATTTTGGTTAGATCATATTTTATTTTTTTTAAAGCCAATTTTGAATGCATAAATGGATTTGTGAAAAACCGTTGGGCACTAGGATTTAGTGTTGTGAGAAATCAACATCTACACTAAAGTCAATGACTCTAATGAAAACAATCAAATGGGATAAGAAATCAACATCTACACTCAAATTAATGCATCTAATGCTGACAACAATCAAATAGGATTAAAAATCAACATCTACATTGAAATTAATGCATCTAGAGCTATCAATCAAATAGTATTATCTATCAACATCTACATTGAAATAAATGCATCTAATGCAAGAAATGAAATAGAATTAGAAACAAAATCTACAGAAAAATAAATGCATCTAATGCAAGAAATCAAATAGGATTAGAAATCAATATATGTACACTGAAATCAATGCATTTAGTGCAAACAATTTTCTTCCCTTTCTGTCCCCCCTTCATCTACATCAATATATCCCTCCATCTCTCCTTCTTTTTATCTTTATCCCACGCCCAAACACGCATGCTCTCTCTCTCTCTCTCTCTCTCTCTCTCTCTCTCTCTTCATATATATCTATCTCTCCCTCCCTCGCTCTATCTCTCTCTTCTTCCCTCTCTCGCCCTTCCATCTATATCTCTATCTCCATCTGTCCCTCCTTCATCTCTCTATGTCACCCCACAAACATACACATTATTTCTCCATATCTATCTATATCTGCCTCCCTCTCCCTCTCCCTCTCCCTCTCCCTCTCTCTTTCCCTTCTGTCTCTCTCTCTCTCCCCCTCTCCCTTCCCTTTCTCTCCCTTTGTCTCCCATTCTATCTATCTTCCCTCCTACTCTCCTCCCTCTCTCTCTCCACCTTTATCTCTCTCTATATGTATTTCTTCTTACCTCAATATCTCTCTCTCTCCATCCCTCTCTCTCTTCCTTAATATCTCTCCCTTTGTTACCCACCTCCCCTTGTCTCTCTCCCTCATCTCTGTCTCTCTCTATTTTTCCCCCAACTCTATTGATTATCTCCCTCCCTCTCTCATTCTCTCTCCTTTGTATTTCAACCTCACCCCTAAACACACACACTCTCTCCATCTCTCCCTTCTCTCTCTCTCTCTCTCTCTCTCTCTCTCTCTCTCTCTCTCTCCACCTTTCTCTTCTTCTATATGTCTTGAATTTCTTCCCTCCCTATATTTTCCTCCAACTCCATCTCTGGAGCTCCCTCTCTTTCTCGTCCACTCTTTCTTGCTCCTCTCTCTGCATATTTGTGTCCCCATCTCTCTCTCTTACCCTTCCCTCCCTCTCCTCTATATTTCAAAAAAATAAAAATACTTTGACTATATATATAATTTTGATTCCATACATTACTTTAATTTTTTATATAATACATATATTTAAAATGCAAGATTCCAAATATGTGTTGTACATTTACCGGGAGGGAAAATGATAATTTTCCATGTAAATATTATCTAAATTTTTCTAAAATATTAATGTTCCAGCTAGCTCCATCAGAGATACATATATCGTTTCATGTTTTTCAATTGAAATTGCATAGGTTTATTTCTTTATGTAGCTTTAGGTTATGATTACTTCATGATTTGAAAAATGTTATATTTATCATTTATAAAAAAATTAGACTAAATAAAATTAACATATTGAGTCAGCGTGTATGACACTTTTTTGTATTAATGACTATTTTGTTGATGCCTACAACATATATCAACCACATTTATTAATGTGGTTGTGCTAGTATATATTATAATATAACAAATTTTATATTATATTAAAGTTAATATTATATTAATTCAAAATTTATAAATATAATAATATTAACATTAAAATATATTAACATTACATTTTTAATATTAATATCATATTTAATAATAATAATAATAATATTTTTTTAATATTAATATTAAATTTAATAAGGTTTCTACATGACATGATAACAAAAATTATAATAAAATTTAAAATTTTAATGTGGTAAAAACTTTTATGGAAGGTAAATTTATGATCCATTTGAATTAAATGTATATGATAAGGTACATTTTGAGCATGGACAAACATATTTACGCATTGCACCATATTGGGATGCACAATTTGCATCTCGACCCAATAACATAAATTTTTTTTAATATTATTCATAACCTACATCCAATTAAATTTTCATTTTTAATAAAATAATATCATATCAACTTGGTTAAGACATTGATGGATTAAATCTTACTTCTTTATTGATTCTAAAATCCAAATTATAAGATACAATTTTTTTTTATAGATGCTCTATCAAGCCATATAAATTTATCAAGCCCCTCTTAACCACGTAAATGACTCAATCGAAAGTTTACAAAACTCTCGTTCAAATTATTTGAATTTGAAATAACACCACCAGGAAGGAGGGACTAGGGACGTTCACCAAAAGAGAGTCTACTGTTGGCATCAAGCAGTTATACCTGATGTAATGAACCGAAAGCCCACACCACACCCATAAATAACTACACCGGGAAATCCTATAGGAAAGTTGTGGAAGGGATTGAAACCTACTTGGATTGAGTGCATTAAGACAAGGAGTTGTCTATAATGCGACTTTTTGGAGATTCCGGTGACGGAATCCGGCAGAAGAAATTCAGGTTAAATCTTGATTTGTTGCAGTTAAAATGGTTTTTTAACTGCATATTTGGATTCAACACCCTAGAAAACCCCTGGGACGCTTTCATTGTGCAGAAAATTGCTATCAAACTTGCGATTCCAATAAATTCCTGCCGGATTTCGACCGGAAAAACCCGCCAGAAAGGCTTTCAAAAAGTCGCGTTATAGACAACTGCTTAAGACAAGACCTGGTGGATCTCTTATTGGCATCGAAACCCGGGTCGACTAATGCATTGTGATGTAATCCAATCGAGGTAGGAATGTGGATGTCCCCTCATATCGGGATGATATCTAAGATCAAGTATAAAGTGAGCTAAATAGTCTTTTGGCCTATTGGGTGATGTCCCCTGTGTCCGTTATGCCCCTTTTCTAAGATGGGTATGTTGTATGTCCGTGGGGCACCTCTTATTTTGGAAGATGGGGTTATGCCGGAGGAATGCTGTAAAATATATTACTGAAGGTAATAAAAGGGTTTGAAATTGATGCATTAGCAACTGGCTTTTTGAATTTCTAAAATCTACAACTTCAGTAGTTTTTCTATAAAATTTCTGAAACACAATTTTGCACCCTAGTGAATTTAGGGAAATATTTGTCTTTGGATGGTGGAGTTGATCACGTTGGATTCATGAAGGAATACTATATCCAATGGCATATGAGTTTGATATTTTCGAATTAATTTGATATTTTACATCTAATTTTTTTAAACATAATGCTTGAATTTTTTTTGGGTAATTTTAAAAAAGATGAATAAAATATCATTAACATAAAAAAAATTCAAAAAAATACCACTATCCTTGTTTACGGTTCCTCTTGAAAAGTGTAGTCTTGGTTTTTTAATTAATTTAAATAGTTGAAAACAACCTTAGGCCAACATGTGTCTACAAAATGCAATTGAAATATTGCTTCACCAACTTCAAAAAATAATAAAAATTATAATTTTGTATATAAAAATGATTCTTTAATATGAAAAACAATGTAGTCTTGGTTTTTTAATTTATTTAAATAGTTGAAAACAACCTTAGGTCGACATGTGTCTACAAAATGCAATTGAAATATTGCTTCACCAATTTCAAAAAATAATAAAAATTATAATTTTGTATATAAAAATAATTCTTTAATATGAAAAACTTATTTATAGATCATGCTAAAAAAAAATCGCACTAAAAACAAATTCGCAATAATCTAATTATAACATTATAGAATTTAACTATCAAATTATAACATTATAGAATTTAACCATCATCAATTTAGCAATTTTTTAAAAATCAAATAAACAACCATGAAGTCACTTAAATTTCAATTAACCCACACTTACCCTTACTCTTACCCTTACTCTTATCCAATAGGCCCAAACTTAAGCCTTCATTAATTGGTTTCCAAAATATTTCCAAAATCAACAATCCAAATAAATTAAACATACAAATTTCAATTAACCCACACTTCACACTTAGCCTTACCCAATTGGCCAAAACAAATTACACACTCAGCCTTAGGTGATTGGTTTACCTGTAGAGCCCAAACAAATTCAGAGATATATCCATTTCCCCAGAACCCCAACCATTATATCCAAACACTACAGGATGAATGATTTTTGGCCAATGACTATAAGATCAACCAAATAAAGAAACAATATGTACCATAAACTATCAACCAAATAAAAAAAAACAATCTATCTCCTAAATTATTTTTAACCTCATAAATATTAAAATAATCTATTTTTTCTTTCTTTCTTTCTAAAGCCCACTGTTAGTGCGAGGTTCCATGGGCGTTGGGGTCTTTTTGTCACTGTCTGCCGACACGAACCCTGGTTAGCCGCTTGCGTCAAGATCCATATGTTACATTTATTTATTTTTATTTGATTATTAACTGGTTTGAATTTTTGGCCGTGGAATGGGTTTCCAATCGTGCGGCCGAAAAAGCCCAGCCGGCCAAGATTTTTGGGCACCCAACGGACAGACACCAAGCGGCAAGGAAAAAGGAAAAAGGAAAAATGAAAAATGGATTAAATAAATAATGAAAAAGTTTCTAGGCAGACGAATTAATTAAACACAGGGCGCGTTGAGATGTAGTTTCATATATCGCCCACGACGGTGGGACCCACTCACTTTTCTCTGCACGTTCCTGGAGATCGGTCGTGAAAGTGAAAACCCATGGTAGAACTAGTGTACACCGCTTTGTTTGAGGCAATTTTGGATCCGTACAAAGCGATTTATGATATTATGGTAATTTATCAATAATTAAGCTAAATATGGTATTTTATTAATTTAATTAAAATCAAAGAATAAAATAAAATACGAAATAAATTTGATAAATAAATGAAGATTTTGAAAGTTAATAAAATTATTATATGACAAGAATTATGCAGTGGTAATGTTACTGCTAAAAAGACAAAAGCAATGACATAGTCTTTGCTTTTAATCAAATAAAAGTCTGAACTTTTAATTTCATGTTTTATAAGAAGAAAATTTAAGCTTTATTAAAAAGGCAGCAATTTTGTTTAATTAATCAAAATTCTTAAATTCGTTTTTAGCCTTTTGACCTGAAGAACCGCATATCTTGACTTAAAAGCATATTTTATAACACATTATTATCATTTTTCTCCAATAAAATAATATATTTACACATATCTTGACTTAAGCATATTTTATAAAACATTATTATCATTTTTCTCCAATAAAATAATACATTAAATATAGCATAAATGTTAAAAAAACATAAATAATCTATAAATCATAGCTTTAATCCCTAAATCATAAATAATGATGGTTGAAACAACTACATTGCACATTGTTGAACAGACTATTGTAAATCGCTGAAGCAACTACCCCTGAGACTATTAAAGCAACATTGATGATAGTCATTTTTTCAAGGACAATATATCACATGTGAACAAGATTAAACAAGGTATTTTTTGAGTTTCTATTTTGAGGTTAGTTTTTCCACTCTTTTAGGTTTTTAGCCTAATTACAATTTAAAATGCTTCATATCTGATCAATCAATCAATATAATAAGAGTGAATTGTAAAGAATGTGTAAATGCACAAAATTGCATATTTTTAGATAGGAAATAATTGAAGAAAATTAAAGAAATTAACATGTAATTTATATTTATTTTGAACTTAAAACTCTTTTCCTATAAAAGAAAGAAAAAACTAGAATACATGCTATGGTCAAACAAAGAGGAACAACATGCCATGTCTAGAAAGAAAAGGTATACTACTTATTTTAATAGTCATGTAACTAAACTTATTTTAATAGTCATGTAACTGAGGAACGACATGCCATGTCTAAAAGGAAGAGGTATATTGCTTACTATACTAGTCATGGAACTAAAGGAGGGTATATTGGTCTTTCAAAGAGTGCTTCAAGTGTAGAGACTTGTAACACCCCTCCCCTGTATGTAAAACTTTGCTAACCTAAGCTGAGAAAAGCTAGGTTTCATGTGTAACAAGAAAAGTAAATACTCCATTATTAAATAAATAAAATAGTTAATCACTTGGAAAAGTGAGACACCAAGGGATAAGATTCTTGCCAGTCCCATTGGTGAATGGGAAGGGATAATTCTTTCATGATAAAGCTTCTAGATTCAATTCTGGATAAGTTGGATGGATTGGAGATAAATATCAATTGAGAAAAACATAAAAGCTTTGCGGGAGAGAAAGGCAAGCTTTTATGAGGAAAATCCTTGCAGGAGAGAAAGGCGAGCTTTTTTGAGAAAAGCCTAGGCAAATGGATAAAAAAGATCCATAAAAGTGGGATGTCACTAATGGAAACCATATCATGAAAGAGGGTATTAAATACCCATTGCAGAGATCAATAGGAGGTAGTTGATCCATGGCAAGAACTCTCGGCTCGGGGGTGAACTGGAAGAGTCAGTTCTAGGTTGGGTGGTGGTGCTCAGTTTTCCAAGTGGTGTTCTTTCTTCTAATCTAGTTGGATTCACTTGCATGGGATATACTGTATGTGTACTCCTTACTTTTTATGTTGTGGAATCGTTCAACTCAGATGTATAGATGTTTGTGTTATCTTTATTATGAGAATGATTGAATTCTTATGCATGTGACTCTTATTGCATCCAAGTGTAGAGTTAGTAATGGAAGCATAGTAGGTAGTTGTTAATACTTGGGTCAAGGAGCTATCTGACACATGTTGCTCATGGTAGAATCTGCATGCATAAGTAGAATTTCATGTACTAACTTTGTTTATGAGATGATCATATACGAAAGCGTGGGAAATATATTGAATCTAAATTTGATCACCATTAAATTTAGTGAAGGAACATAATATGCCTCTAACCTTATGTTATATCTCTGTTTTAAGTTGGCAAATATTTATGCTTGAGACATTGGTGTATGCAAAATAGTTATTAAATTTAGTGAAGGAACATAGTGCGCCTCTAACCATATGTGATATCTTTGTTTTAAGTTGGAGAATATTTATGCATGAGACATTGGTGCATGCAGAACAGTTATGGCGTAATGCTTTAAATTGTATGGTACAAATTAGCTATGCCATGCATTATGTGTCATAGGAATTACATTCAATGAGGAGTTTAGCTATTTCCGCATGTTCCATAAGAGTTATGTCAATAACATTTTTTACTATGCCCGTAGGACTATGATCATGATTCATGGCCATATTAGCTACAGTAGACTCAAGATAATGTTCCATTAGTACTTGTATGGAGTCAGCAAAGAATTTTATTGGTTTCATGCCATGACTAATTCCTTTCCCCAAATTGTAAATTATGCTTAAGGGTTGATCTGATATCCAGTAAAGCATTGAAGGAGTATGTACTATTATGGTTCATTACTTTGATGTTGTTCAATTGTTAAGAATATGGGTATAGTTGCACGAATAATATTTGTTCATGTAATGTTGGAATAATATTACTTGTGTTGATGGTTGAATCTTAACTTTAACCGAAGAAAATTTACAAAATGAGAGCCTAGTAAGTATATTCTTAAAGTAGGCCCAGGGGGTATGTTACAAATGGTATCGAAGCATAAGTTCAAATATTGCGGCCTATCGGCCAATCCACCTTTGTAAGATAGGAATGAAGGCCTTAAATTAGGTCCTAAACAAATAAGAAGTTTCATTGAAGAGTTTTGGCAATAAAAGTTTATAAGAAAAATAACCCAAATTCCATAAAGGGTTGAAGTTAAATTTTAAAATTTAAAGCATGCGAATATCATAATGATTACTGACCATCAAAAGAAATTAGAATTCCTTAAGGTTAACTCTAAATATTAAAATGATTTATCTGAGGGAATGTGGAAGGAATAACGTATATATATTAATCCACGTTATATAAAATGTTATTATATCAAAGAAATCTATTTAAAGTAATTGATTGTCGAGAAATAGGTGGTTTCGATATGTTCCACAGTGTTTGAATGCATTTGGAAAAGTGCAGTTTTTGTAATATAATGGTTCTAATTGTTTGATTTTTGTGGCATTGTGGGAATATTTTTAAAGAAACCCTTTAAAATCTACCCCATCTAGGTCATATATCGAGACATGTCTTCTTGGAAGTACCCCCTAGGTCATATATTGAGACATGTCTTCTTGGAGGGTAGTTCTGTGTTAAGAATTTAGTAAAGGTTCGTATGTATGGAACCCATGGCCCTAACATCGCCCCATTGACTTAATAAATGTGCACTAGACAGCATGCCAGTGGAGCTAAGAAGTCTTCGAAGGACTTCGACCAACCCTACCTTGAATTGTGCCTCTCCTAATGCCTACATTTTAGGCTGCATATTTCTGGTATATATATATTAGTATATTGAATCAGAGTGTAAAATAAGAGATTTTGGAATGGTGAAGGCGATAGTGTAATAAAATTTCTATTACATAATAATATGGATAGGTTAAAAAAAAAATCCCGAAGGTGGAATGTGTCGTGCGATTGGCCAAACACCAACGGAGTAAATGCAAGAACCTATCAAATTTATATAACTGCATATATAAAAACAACAACGATGGTCCTCGTCATTGTGTAATCGGATGTTTAGCACAGGGAGTACTACTGCTGGTAATTTAGATGATGTATAATGTTTGTTGCAGGCATGTGCCATCAAGAAAGTTGTTGTATATTTTAACTCATATTAATATTAGTCTATTGGAAAGAGCTTGGATCCACCAATGATTCACATGCTAGACATGTCCCTCCACGTAGATTCGACTTTTCATCTTATTAAATATTTCTTTGGAAGCCGAATCCACTTCTAGCATTTAGGATTAAAAGTGTTATTGCAACCATAATCCATTTGGTGGCAACATTCAATCCGCGATCTGCACAAGGATATATTGAATCAAATACATCCAGAATTGTGTTTTTCACTTCATTAACATCGCATCTCATCACCATTTTCTCCTTTATATCTTTATATCATAAAAGCTTCATGTATCGGTAACATGAAAGCTTCATCCACAGATAATTTTTTTGTCATGAGAGAAGTAAAAAGTCAAGGACTCCACTGATAACCCACCCTATGATTTTTACGGATTTAATAAACAATATTGAGGTAAAGGATTTATAGAGGATGTGAAGCCGTCATGTCATGGAATTTGGCATTGCTTATTGGTTCACTAAATTTACTACTCCGCTGAGTAGTAATTTAGCAGCCGATTGATCCTTTCTTCTTTTTGTTTAGTGGAATTAACACTTCCAGAATTAACACAGCTTTTGTAAGCATGTGAATTAAAGAAACCTCATCTATCCCACTGGATGGACGAAGAAAATCATCGTAAAGAAGATTGTTCCCTTTCGACCTCATCTGCGGATCTAGAAGCATATGTGAGCATTCGACATTATCCACTGATCTGGAGAGGTTCGAATTTCCTCAATCCACAAAGCTGATTTAGAAGCATATGTGAGCATTCGACATTATCCACTGATCTGGAGAGGTTCGAATTTCCTCAATCCACAAAGCCGATTTTCTAGCTTACACCATCCTCTGATATGGAAACACTTCTCCACTATTTTGGTCGTCGAGTTTCATTAAAAGCAGCCGGTTGGATAAGGTAGCTATCTTTCCGCTTCCTTCGAAGATTGGATTGGTAAGATTTCCTTAAAAACTCCTATATCCATCTGAGTATCAACATCGACTTTCACCCTCAGATCATTCTTCATCTCATCATATGCGCGCAACTGTGTATTAAATCTAGTTGTAAAAGCCATGTTCATAGCTTGGATGGCGTTGATGCATCAAAACTTAGCATGTATGAGTGTGTGCTAGCATGCATTACATATGTACAATAGAACATACCTATCTCAATTCATTCTGGTATCTTGAAATTGCAAAATTTAGAATTTGCATATATGAGGTTTAGAGAAAGGGATCACATATCAAAACACTGGAACTAGAGGTAAGGAATCTAGAGATGCATATTGGACCAATATTTATATGGGGCTGCACTAGAGAATGATAATAAGTTGTTGTAGTAATACTATTATAAACATGAAGCACAATTGTTGGGGACCGGGGACTGTTGGTATTTTTGTCATTTCCGTTTTCTCATTACCTCTTTAATCTGAATGCAATGTGCACCCCTTCCAGATTCATTTGTAGTAATTCAATCCCAAATCCAATATCTAATATGTCCAGACTTCCTTCAACCAAAAGCTTCCTGAAATTACTAATACCATCTGGGCATTTCCCCTTACCTTCTGCTGCTCCATGTTACACTTCTCAAAAGACCAATCTTCATCGTCATGCGGGTGGGTTTCACTTCAATTCCATATCGATAAGTAATAAGATAAGGCAAAGCATTGTAGGAAGGAATATATCGTGGCACCACTCTATGCAAAACATGGCAGGAAGAGAGGAGATGATTTCAGTTTCCAACGAGGGGAGTGAAGCACACTTGCTTGAAGCTCGCATTCAATGTAGTGGTGTTATTGTAGCAAGTACTTACTTTCTAATATTTCTCGTGGCATCGTCGAAGAAGTGATTTTAAAGGGAACATAAGGTTCTGGTCAATGTCTCAAACTTTCTACATTGACAAATAGGCAGTAATGGTAGTACCATGCACATGTGTCCCAATATCAGTGAACGACTGTTTAAAATCATCCAATGTGCGAGGCAAGGCATTGTTTACATACTACACAACAATGCATAATTTCACAGATATGTATAGAAAGCACCATATTTTGCTAGTTGGGGGGACGTCATGAAGACTACAGTTGTGTGACACTGCCTCTACAAAACCCAATGACTTGGTGATTTTTTTGGATTGAATTATGCTTTTAAGTCATGCACCTCATTTGTTAATGGAAACAAGTCTATATCAAATATTGACTCATGTTGATTCATATTCAACATGAAAAAATATGTTTATATGATTCCATTGTTTATTAATGTTCCGCATATTCAAGGTCACAGGATTAAAGTGTCTCTCTTGATGCCTCATTGGGCTTGAAGATAACGAGTTATGGGTTGCAACATAATATTCTCTTGAATGCGTAAAAGTTAATTTCTCTCATATGCATGTGCTGTTGAATGCTTAGTTTCACATTTGAAAATTTAAGGACTGCAAAATGGGGTGAAAACATGCTGATAGCTATAGCCTATTGTGCCGATTCATGTGCAGAAACCTAAAGATGCCTTTCTTATCACAATTACTAAAATAAATATCAAGTGTAACACGAAGAAAAATAAAAAGCAAAAGTATATAAAAGGAAATTATACACCTCATCAGGTAAGAGACCCAAGCCATACTATCCACATTAACAGAAGTTGATGGTTAATTAAGTGGGTTCCACCCTAGAATAAATTTTAAAGTTTTATGTAAGGAAATCTATTCGTAAAAATTCCCATGAAATATGGTTTAGCTCATGAAGGACGGGTCATAGTATAAGACTATGTAATTGTACAAATTGTCTTTTGTTTTAGTGCATCTATATGTAATGATGCAATCCATTTTGGAATGTAATTTTTCCAATGGGGAAAGTACTTTTGAAGAGAACTTAACCTTAACAGGTAATATATGCATAGTTGCACCTACAAGTTCTTAAGTGAAACCATACCTAAAAAAATTTAACTAATAAAAAGAACAAATTTTATGTTCAAATTGTGACTGAACTAGGGTCAAAGTGTGAAGAGGAGGCACACACACAATACAACCTACTCTATGCAAGAAGACATCATACATTGGTAATTGTATGACCTTCATAAGCAAGTCGAGGGAACTGACACCAAGGTACATCTAATGCAAATACATAATGGGAGTATAAAAGAAACCCCTGGTGTTTCTTGATTGATATTAATAAAGAAATATTAAATACAAGCTCAAAATTCCAAGGGTGTAAATATCTCACAATTAGGAACCCTTAAAAAATATGTAGCGAGAAAAAGATGATACCAATAGAATGATTGTAGGGGTTACAAATATACTTCTTGGGTTTGTGTGCTCCTACTACATATAAAAAAAAAGTGTACATGCTTTATGAAATGACAAACACATTAGATATGGTGGTGCTTGATGTATTTGAAATAAAATTAGAACAATCCAGGGTAGCCTGATTATACACTAGATTCAGAACATGACTCCAAATTAGTAAACAAATATTTCGTAAACCAAAAGGTTTCGCATATTTACAGCTTATGATGATCTAAGGATATTATGTTAGTAGTAAAATAACAAATGCATCAAGTAAAATAAGAGAAAGGATGACAAACTATGCGACATATTGTTGTTAAATTAATATGATGACTTCATTATATTGATGGCTAAGTGATACTGGTAATCAAGATGTATATACAAGTGGTTCGATAAAATTCTATCCAACAATCTATTCATTTAGATTTGACAACGATACAAATTGAAATACATATTTTGTATCACTAATTCCTATCAAGAAATATTGGGAACTTTACGTGACAGATTGCATTGATAATGTTGTCTGGGTTGAATAAGACAATATAAGAATTGTTGCATAAATCACATGTGAATTCATGCTAATAAATTTGATAATTGATCTCCTTGTTTCTAAGTTGACTTAATGTTAAAAGGAGATTTTAACATGTAAATACCTTAGGATCACACCTTGGTAGACATGATATCTAAAAAACTTAAAGCAACAACTAGAATAAAAGAATTGAATGAAATGGTGAATATTGATCTTGAGTGTGTAGATTACAAAAAATGAAACCAGCAGTACCTGATGATGAAAGTGAAAATAATGATATGAAAGACAAAGATGAATGTATTGAAACAATTTTTCAACAATGGAGTCAAGCAGGGATACAATTTTTTCTATCCAGAAATATGCAGAAAGAAAGACAAGTATATGAAGCGCAAGAAGTAGAGCAAAGAAGATAATTTGAAGATGCAATGTTGTGGAAACAGTCCATATTTGAACGAATATTTGAAGAGGAAGTTGTAGAAGACATGATCCAATTGTGTTTCATCATAAATTCAAGAAAATTCAAAGGAAAATTGCAGCAACAACAAGTAAAGGAATATAGAGCCTACAACAAGAACCCACAACAGAGTGTGAAGCAATTTCAAGTATATAAAATTTGGAAGAAGAGAAATAAAATGCAAATTTGTGAAAGCCTTGAGTCGTTGTAAGACTAGTTGAGACATAGACCAGCAGACATGTGTCAGTGATAATTGAGTCAATTTCTATTGTAAACCTAACGGACATAGTTGAGTCATGTTGAGTCATACAATCGTAATTAAGGGGGAGTGTTAGAAATTGTAATTACTCCGGCATGTGGAGTTAGCTAAAATTAGAGAATCAATTAAGTGAGAATTGAGTCAAGTCGAGTGATGGATGAAGAGTTAAGTGCAGTCCATATTTAGAGTGTGAGTTAACTGAGTTAAGTGTGTGTGCATGTTAAGATATTTTAGGTGAGTCGTTAGTCGAAAAGGTTAAATACCCTTCATCGGGTTCACTGTAAGAATCAAGTTTTGTTTGATCAATAGAAGAGTTGCAACTCGTGTTTTGTGTGTGAATTTATGCTTTGTATCCTATTCCTTTCCAACAATGAAACCTTTAATAAAATTAATAATGATATGTATAGCTAATGTGCTACAACTTGATAACCAAAATAGCCCAACCAATTACTTTCTGATACAGGAGAGAATTTAACGATTGGAATGTATTGAATTAGCGGAGAGAACTTACCTGGGTGGCAGGAAAAACTTGTGGCCCTGAGGGGAATTTCACCAACTACGTTTTCAGTGCCAGAAACTGTGCATGGGAGTGATCGTAGCTACCTCGTCAAGGTGGGATAACTGTCGATTGTTGTTGTTGCTCCAATGAGAGATAGTAATGCAATTTATATATTAAGTAAATTTCACCTGGGGATTGACCCCTTGAATTCAAGCCTTGTTTTATGTTAAAAGGTGGAAATCAACGATCACATAGTGATATAAGTGAGGCTCAATTTAGTGTGTTATAATCTCCAACAACGTTTGTGCGTTATAACCTCCAATAGTGTTTGTGCATTATAACCTTCAATAGCATTTGTGCATTATAATATCTAATAGTGTTGTGTGTTATAATCTCCAATAATGGTTGGTTACTTCCACAGGAGTACATTTTGTAAATCAACTTTCGGAGAGAGATAGAGACGTAGTTAATGGGTCATTATTTTTCCCATTCACTTCATTCCATATGCACTGATAAGTGGTAAATCTCATGATAGTAGACAAATTTAAAAATCCACCTGCATACATGTAAAGGTTTAATCAAAATTTCGATCAAATTTGGCAATAGTATTGGAGCTCAATCTAGCAATTGGAGCATGGAGAGTTCCAACCAACTTAGCCAACAATCTCACCAAAGTCTTAAAGGCTAAAAAAAGGTGGGTATTCTATATTTTTTGTCTTTTTTATTTAATTGGTTTTTGTAAAATTAAACAAATTAACTTAAAAAAAATAAAAATAAATAAATAAATAAATAAATACTATAAAAAAACCATGAAAACCACAAAAAATCACTCTAAAAACAACTCCACAATTTATAAGCCATCGTCAATTTAACAATTTTTTAAAAATCAAATAAACACCAATCAAGTCACTTAGATTTCAATTAAACCACACTTACACTTACCCTTACCCAATAGGCCCAAACTTAAGCCTTGTCTAACTGGTTTCCAAAATATTTCCAAAATCAATAATAAAAATAAATTAAACACAAATTTCAATTAACCCATGCTTAGCCTTGACCAATTGGCCCAAACAAATTATAGACACTCAACACTGGTTGATTGGTCTACGTGTAGAGCCCAAACAAACTCAGAAATATATCCACATCCCCAATCATTCTATCCAAACCCTGCAGGATCAATGAATTGTGGACTATAACTATAACAGGGGAGCTGCCAAGACCAACAAATGGGCACCTAACAAGCCCCTGTGTACAACCTTTTTCTTGGACAAGTTTTGAGGAATTTCTTCATGCTAAAATCCATTTTCATAGACATGTCTAGATTTCCTTCTGGCTCTCTAAAAGGACTGTGGATCTGGCAACTGATGGGATTGCTGCCAAATTGAGAACGGATAGACTGCAGAAATCCCATCAAGGGGAGACTGATGCACCCGATTTCCTCCTCATCAAAGGTAGTTTCCATGTATATTGCGATCTCTAGAATGAGGAGGCCTTCCTGCTTCAGTGTAGCTTTGTCGAGAGTAAACGTCATAACGTGGTTCCACATAGGGTTGTTGCCCTTAGTTGTGTCTACTGGTGTTCTCTGCTTACTATTGTTGTTGTTGGGATCATTGGTGATCCATGCCGTTGTGGAGGATCTTATGTTCTTTGCATCATTGTTCTTGATATCACAGCCTATAATTAGGGTTATCTCTATGCTCTTGGCCATCATCAACACTGTAAATATAACTTGAATTGGATGGATGTTATATTTGGAGGGGACATAAATGACGATGGAAGGAAGAGGGAAATATTTGGGAAAAATGGAAATGCAGATTGACAGATGATATATTTGGAAGACAACCTCCAAATATATCCACTAACAACATAATAGTGGAAGACAACCTCCATGTAGTTGCAAAGAAGGTAGATGTAGAGCAGGAAGTTCTCACTGAAGAGATTCATATTAGAGATGTTTTTAACATTGTTTTTGAATATGCAGGTGTTCATAATAACATGGGAAAAGAACTTGAAAGCAAGGTTATTAATAAATTTGATGCAGATTTGAAGCTCATTGAAGAATGAGTTATAAATCAATATAAAAAATTGATGTGTGTCTTAAAGCAACAGCTAGAATAAAAGAATTGAGTGAAATGGTGAATAAAGATCTTGAGTGTGCATATTACAAAAAACAAAAAACAACAGTACCTGATGATGAAAGTGAAAATAATGATATGAAAGACAAATATGAATGCACTGAAACCATTTTTCAATAACGGAGTCAAGCAAAGATATGATTTTTCTATCCGGAAATATGCAGAAAGAAAGACAGGTATATGAAGCGCAAGAAGTAGAGTAATGAAGACATTTTGAAGATGCAATGTTGTGGTAGCAGTCCATAGTTGAACGAATATTTGAAGAGGAACTTGTAGAAGACATGATCCAATTGTGTTTCAACACAAATTCAAGAAAATTCAAAGAAAAAATGCAGTAGCAGCAAGTAATATGGAGCCTACAACAAGAACCCACATCAGAGAATGAAGCAATTTCGAGGATATATAATTTGGAAGAAGAGAAAAAGAAAATGCAAAATTTTGAAAGTCTTGAGTCATTGTAAGCCCAGCTAAGACATAGACCAACATGCATGTGTCAGTGATAATTGAGTCAATTTCTATTGTAAGCCTAACATGCATAGTTGAGTCATACGGTCGTAATTAAGGGGGAGTGTTAGAAATTTTAATTACTCATGCAAGTGTAGTTAGCTAAAATTAGAGAATCAGTTAAGTCAGTGTTGAGTCAAGTCAAGTGATGGATGAAGAGTTACGTGTAGTCCATATTTAGAGTGTGAGTTAACTAAGTTAGGTGTGTGTGCATGTTAGGATATTTTAGGCGAGTCGATGGTCGAAAAGGTTACATACCCTTCACTGGGTTCATTGTAAGAATCAAGTTTTGTGTGATTAATAGAAGAGATGTAACTCTTGTGTTTTATGTGTGAATTTATGCTTTGTCTCCTCTGCCTTTCCAACAATAAAGAATTTAATAAAATTAATAACGATATGTATAGTTGACGTGCTACAACTTAATAACCAAAATAACCCAACCAATTACTTTTTGATACATGGGAGAATTTAAAGATTAGAATGAATTGAATTGGCGGAGAGAACTTAACTGGGTGGCATGAAAATCTTGTGGCTCTTAAGGGGAATTCCACCGCTTACGTTTTTAGTGCTAGAAACTGCGCATGGGAGTGATGATAGCTACCTCTTCAGGGTGGGCTAGCTGTCGATTGCTATTGTTGCTCTAGTGAGAGATAATAATGCAATTTAGATATTAAGGAAATTTCTCTCAGGGATCAAACCCTTGAATTCAAGCGTTGTTTTATGTTAAAAGGTGGAAATAAATGATCACATAGTGATATAAGTGAGGCTTGATTTAGCATTTTATAATATCCAACAATGTTTGTGCGTTATAACCTCCAATAGCGTTTGTGCATTAAAACATTCAATAGAATTTGTGCATTATAATATCTAATAGTGTTGTGTGTTATAATATCTAATAACGGCTAGTTCCTTCCACAAGAGTACATTTTGTAAATCAACTTTAGGTGAGAGATAGAGACGTAGTTATTGGGTCATTATTTTTTCCATTTGCTTTATTCCAAATGCACCGATAAGTGGTAAATCTCATGATAGTAGACAAAGTTAAAAATCCACCTGCATACATGTAAATATTTGATCAAATTTTTGATCAAATTTTTCCAAGAGTATTGCAGCTTGATCTAGAAATTGGAGCATGGAGAGTTCCAACTAACCTAGCCAACAATCCCGCCAAAGTCCTAAAGGCTAAAAAAAAGGTAGGTATTCTATTTTTTTTGTCTTTTTTATTTAATTGGTTTTTGCAAAGTTAAACAAATTAATTTAAAAAAACAAAGAAAAGCATACCATACAAAAACCATGAAAACCACAAAAAATGTCATAAAAAAATTCATTCAAAACAACTTAGAAAACCAAAAAAAATATATTCAAAACAACTTAGAAAACCACAAAACCAACCTAAAAAACCACAAAATAACAACCTAAAAAACCCCAAAAAACAACTTTGAAAACCACAAATACACATTAGAAAACTCTTTGAAACCACCAAAAAAATCTATAATGTTCGTGGGGAGTTGTTTGACATCCCTTCGGATCCCCCTGCTAGGCGTAAAGGTTTGATTCCATTGAAATATTTTAAGAATGTTGATGTAGCCCATTTTGTGTATAATGGATCCATTGGAGCTTGGGGCTAGTTTCCCCACCATGATCAGGTCACCATTTATTTTTCTAAGCATATATTTAGAGTTCTTGTTACATATGAGGCTAGACTACACAGATACCGGATCTCATTTATTATGGACCTGGTTTGGGACATACATATGATCGCGAGGGGGCTCGTAGGTATCTTGAGCATGTACCACCACCTCTGTGATTCTTTCCATTACATATTGAAGCATGGTATTATTGTCAGAGCTAGAGGAGTTGTCGTAACTCAGTTCTGAGACTAGAGAGACCATTGCAGATAACATGCATGCGCCATTGCTTAGTGCATGTGTTGCATTGTATGGAGATATTAGGAGACCACCACCATTGCCTCGTGACCTGTCAGGTCTTTTATATGATGATTCATTTCTCGCAAGTTTACTTGCTAACCAGCTTTTGACATATGCATTTCTATATCATGATGCCATCTGTGAAACTTGGAGGGTGCACGACCCACGTGACACAGACCATATACACATATATACAAAACTTTTGGCTTTTATTGTTAGATTATGCATAATTATTCATATTAATTTCTAGTTCATATTAGATTGCATTTATATTAATAAGTTCATGATGAAATCATGTAGATGGAGCACAACTACATGGATAAGCTTATGAGGTCATCCGAGGGGGCAATTGATCAGCGAATCTATCCTCTGCCAGAGCATGTTTCCATGGATTCTCCTCCACCTCCGACTCCAATTCATAACACGCATGTGGAGGAGAGTCACTATTTACAACCACATGGACCAGTAGTTGAGGTAAACATTTTTCTTCCTAAGATTTCAACATTTTCCTTTTTTCAGTTACACATATATGCTATTTAATACGTAGACTAGTTATAATTTGTCATTTCCATTGTGTACACAAGCCCATATGCAGAGTTTTGTTGATGTCGTAGTTATGTGGACACATGAGTCGGATGCTAGGTATAGAGGCACTGACGATCTGGGTCCATTGTTGCAGGTCCCATTCATTGAACCACAAGAAGAGGAGTACCAAACCCAGACTTATCAGACCCCCATCCTATCTGACTTGCATTTAGACTCGACTGAGGTCAGTAGATTCATATATGTAATTAAAAATGTGGTTCAAAATATTTTATTTCCATATTATTTATTTTGTACAAATAATGATCTAATTGGTTTGAATTTGAATGTGTTATATTGAAGTACCAACTTATGGACACTTACTTTGCGCAGTGAAACCCACATAGGAATTTCGGCAGTACTTAGAGTGGATAGTTTGTATATTTTCAGGCCCATTTCATAGGGCACATTCACATGTAATATAAGCTTTGCATATTTTCGTACATGGACATTTTATGGATGTACATGAACATTATTTTAGTTTATGGATGTTCATGTGATATTTGTAATTTGTATACATTTCCATATGGATAGTTTATTGATACATTCATTATTTAAGTTTATTGATTTGTATTAATCTTGTTTATGGATTTGTTAAAATTGTTTCACTAGTTTAATTTTTTTTCTATATACTATAACTTTTATTACAATATATAACAATTTTGATTTTTAGTTTTATAGACTAACTAAATAAGTAATAATAATCATTATTATAAATTAAAATTTTAGGTTTTAATTTATTAGTAGCCGACCTTCATCTCATCCTTAAAAGCAAACTATCTTATAACTATTTATCCTCTCATTAAGCTCTTCTACTATCATCATTAAAAATTGTCTTGATGATTGATCCCTGTTGGGATTTGAAACGTTGACAAAATATGGTTCTCATTGTGGATACTCCAAAGCTTAACTCAAAAGTACAATCTTAAGTTATGATTCAAGTCATTTTAATACTTAAAATGAAATAAAATATACGATGGTTGAATTAAAAAACACAAATAGGATTGAAAAGTTTTAAATTCAATTTTCAAAGATGTTTGGTAAATAACAAATAAGTTTTATTCAATTTTAATTTTTTTGTGAGGTCACCTACAAGAGTTTAATCATAATATTATATAAGTACAGTCTTATAATGATGCAACTCGTTTTGATACTTAAAATGAACTAAAATATACTGTGTATCAATTTAATATTGAACATGGAAATAATTACAATCATGTTTCATGTTGGCTTGAAAAAAGTGTCTTTTAGTGCAATCATCCTGTATCTTATTACAATTCAATTTTAAAAATAAATTATTTGAATTCTAAAGTCATCCATATTACATATGATTTTTTTTGTGACCCACCCATATACCATTTCATGGTAATTTTTCTTTTACGTATTTGAATAAATTTTTCATCTCAAGGTTCAATTAAAAAATAAAATAAGATTGCAATAATTATTATTGAATTTTAAAACATGTCATGTAAATAACAAATATGTTTTATTCAATATTATTTCTTTTGAAATTATCTACAAGAGTTTAGTCATAACATGAAATAAGTAAATCGTATGGAAATTTAATATATAGGACAAAAAACAATATATGACAATATTTCTATAATTTCATATAATGTTATCAACTTTCTTAAATTACTTAACTATCCAAGTATTTCAATCAATTCCTTATGATTGAAATAAATTTTATTCAATTTAAAAAAACTCAAATATGATTGAAATAACTTCTATTCAATTTTAAAATATGTGGAGATGTAAAAAGGACAAATACAAGTTTTATTCAATTTTATTTCATTTGAGGTTATTTACAAAAGCTTAGTCATAACACACATTGTCAATAATTTTTTTGTGCTTACACTGAAACCAATGCAAAATGTTAATCTAATTACGTTGAAATTAATGTACACCATACATCTAGTTACATGAAATTAGAAAATCAACATCTTCACTGAAATCAATGCATCTAATGAAAGCAATCAAATAGGATGAGAAACCAACATCTACACTAAAGTCAATTACTCTAATGCAAACAATCAAATAGGATTAGAAATCAACGCCTACACTGAAGTTAATGCATCTAATGCTGAAAGCAATCAAATAGGATTAAAAATAAACATCTACACTGAAATCAATGCATCTAGTGCTATCAATCAAATATGATTATCAATCATCATCTACATTGAAATAAATGCATCTAATGCAAGCAATGAAATAGAATTAGAAATCAAAATCTACACAAAAATAAATGCATCTAATGCAAGCAATGAAATAGAATTAGAAATCAAAATCTACACAAAAATAAATGCATCTAATGCAAGAAATCAAACAGGATTAGAAATCAATATTTGTACACTGAAATCAATGCATCTAGTGCAAAGAAATTTCTTCCCTTTCTCTCCCCCCTTCATCTATATCGATATCTCCCTCCATCTCCCCTTCTTTTTATCTCTATCTCACCCCCCCAAACACACATGATCTCTCTCTCTCTCTCTTCATATATATCTATCTCTACCTCCCTCGCTCTATCTCTCTCTTCTTCCCTCTCTCCCCCTTCCATCTATATCTCTATCTCCATTTGTCCCTCATTCTTCATCTCTTTATGTGACCCCACAGACATATACATTATTTCTCCATATCTATCTATATCTCCCTCCCACTACCTCTCCCTCTCTCTCTCTCTTTCCCTTCTCTCTCTCTCTTCCCCTTCTCTTCGTTTGTCTCCCATTCTATATATCTTCCCTCCTACTCTCCTCCCTCTCTCTCTCCAGCTTTCTCTCTCTATTTGTCTTTATCCTTACCTCAATATATCTCTCTCTCCATCCCTCTCAAGTCCTCTCTCTCTTCCTTTCTTACCCACCTCCCCTGGTCTCTCCCCCTCATCTCTCTCTCTCTCTCTCACATCCAACTCTATTGACTATCTCCCTCCCCCTCTCAGTCTCTCTCCTTCTTTGTATTTCTACCTCACCCCTATATACACACACTCTCTCCATCTCTCTCTGGTCACTCCCTCACACTCTCTCTCTCTCTCTCTCTCTCTCTCCACCTTTCTCTCCCTCTATATGTCTTGAACTTCTTCCCTCCTTATATTTTCCTCCAACTCCATCTCTCGAGCTCCCTCTCTTTCTCCTCCACTCTCTCTCTCTCCATATTTGTGTCCCTCCCTCTCTCTTACACTTCTCTCCCTCTCTCTCTCTTCTATATTTAAAAAAAAATAAAATACTTTGACTATATATATATAATTTTGATGCCATACATCAATTTAATTTTTTATATAATACATATATTTAAAATGAAAGATTTCAATGTTATACATTCACCTGGAGGGAAAATGATAATTTTCCATGGAAATATTATCTAAATTAATCATTCATATATATATATATATATATATATATATATATATATATATATATATATAATTTTCATGCCATACATCAATTTAATTTTTTATATAATACATATATTTAAAATGAAAGATTTCAAAAGTGTGTTATACATTCACGGGGAGGGAAAATGATAATTTTCTATGAAAATATTATCTAAATTAAGCTAAAATATTAATGTTCCAGTTATCTCCATCAGAGATACATATAACGCTTCATGTCTTCCAATTGAAATTGTTTAGGATTTATTTCTTGAGGTAGCTTTAGGTTATGATTATTTCATGAATTTAAAAATGTTACATTTCTTATTTTTTATTTATAAAAAAATTAGGTTAAATACAATTAACATATTGAGTGAGCTTGTATGACACTTTTGTGTTAATGACTCTTTTGTTGATATTATAATATAACAAATTTTATATTATATTAAAATTAATAAATATAATAATATTAACATTAAAATATATTAATATTACATTTTTAATATTAATATCAGATTTACTAATAATTTTTAATATTAATATTAAATCTAATATACTTTCTATATGACATGATAACAAAAAATATTATAAAATTTGAAATTTTAATGTAGTCAAACTTCTATGGAAGGTAAATTTATGATCCAATTGAATTAAATATACATAATAAGATATATTTTGAGCACTGAACAAACATACTTACACATTATCCCATACTGGGTATAGTGTGCATCTCAACTCAATAACATAAAAAATTAAATTTTAGTTATTTATTGATTCTAAAATCCAAATTATGAGATCCACAATTTTTTTTTTAATTCTAAAATCCAAATTATGGGATCCACAATTTTTTTTTAATAGATGTTTAATGAAACCATATAAGTTGATCAAGCCCATGTTAACCACGGAAATGGATCAATATAATAGAAGTTTTAGGAAACTCTCGCTCAAGTTATTTGAATTTGAAAACACCGCCAGAGAGGAGGGACCAGGGACGTTCAACAAAAGAAAGCCTATTGTTGGCATCAAGCAGTTACACCTGATGTGGTGAACCGAAAGCCCACACCACACCCATAAATAACTACACCTGGAAATCCTAGAGAAAAGTTGTGAAAGGGATTGAAACCTACATGGATCGAGTGCATCAATACAAGACCTGGTGGATCTCTACTGGCATCGAAACCTGGGTCGACTAATGCATTGTGATGTAATCCAATCGAGGTAAGAATGTGGATGTCCCCTCATATCAGGATGATATCTAAGATCAAGTATAAAGAGAGCTAAATAGTCTTTTGTCCTATTGGATGATATGTTGCCTTTGTCCGTTATGCCCCTATCTGAATATGTGTATGTTGTATGTCCTGGAGCACCTCTTATCTTGGAAGATGGGGCTATGCCGGAGGAATGCTAGAAAATATATTATTGAAGGTAATAAAGGGTTTGAAACACACACAAATTTCAATTAACCTACACTTAGCCTTGCCAATTGGCCAAAACAAATTACAAACGCTCAGCCTTGGCTGATTGGTCTACCTGCAGAGACCAAACAAATTCAGAAATATATCCATATCCCCAACCATTCTATCCAAACCCTACAGGATCAATGAGTTTTGGACTCTGATTATAACAGGGGAGCTGCCAAGACCAACAAATGGGCACCTAACAAGCCCCCGTGTACAGCCTTTTTCTTCGACAAGTTCTTGAGGAATCTCTTGAGGCTAAAATCCATTTTCACAGACATGTCCAGATTACCCCCCGGCTCTCCAGATTGATTGCGGATCTGGCAACTAACCGGCTTGCCGCCAAACTGGGAGCGGACTGACTGCAGAAATCCCATCAAGGGGAGGCTCATACGCCCGATTTCCTCCTCGCCGGAGGTAGTTTCCGTGTATATTGCGATCTCCAGAATGAGGAGGCCTTCCTGCTTCAGGGCGGCTTTGTCGAGAGTAAACGTGATAACGTGGTTCCACATAGGGTTGCTGCCGTTGGTTGTGTCTACTGGCGTTCTCTGCTTACTGTTGTTGTTGTTGGGATCATTGGTGATCCATGCCGCTGCGGAGGCCCTTATGTTTTTCACATCACCGTTCCTGATATCATGGGCTGCAATTAGGGTTATCTCTATGTTCTTGGCCATCATCAACACTGTAAATATAACTTGAAATGGAAATGAATGGATGTTATTTTGGAGAGGACGGAAATGGCGATGGAATAGTGAAAGATTTGGGAAAAATGGAAATGCGAATGGACAGATGATATTTTTGGTTGGGTTGGAGATGGCTTTATAGGCCGATTGCGAGGGACAGAGTCTTCACCGCGTTTTCAGTAACGCGCAAACAGTGTTGAAGTTGACAATGTATCACACGGCCACGTAGTCCACCGACCCGAGGAAGAAACAATGTCTTTATTAATGATTTTTTATTTCTCTAGCCACTGTGCAGTGGTATTAATTATCCTGTACTCTTTTTTTTTTGGTTTTCTTCGGTGTTTTGTTTTTGTAATGTGAATTAATAAAAATGCAAAAATGGATTAATAAATAATGAAAAAGTCTATTGTCAGACGAATATATTAAAAAAAATAGCGTTTGAAGCGCGTATTGACAACAGGGCATGTTGAGATGTAATTTCATCATTTCGCCCACGACGGTGGGACCCACACGTTCCTCGAGATCCATCGGGAAAGTGAAAACCCATGGTAGAACTAGAAATTTCACGTCATTACTGGGTACTTCTTGTATTGCGGCCTATAGGCGGAGCTGGGCGGAGCTCGCGGAGGGAGGGTGGAGGAATCGCTGGGGCCGGAGCCGGAGGTTTTTTCGGCGGCGGGCAATTCTTTCGCCTGGTAGACTACTCCCTTCTTATATTTAAGAATTTTTTGGCAAAATTTATTTTACACCACTTACTTTGAGGCAATTTAAGATAGTACAAATAGATTTATAAAATTAAGCTATTTTATCGTAAATTAACGATTAATGTAAATAGAATATGAAATAAATTTAATATAAAAATGACGATTTTTAATTTTTATAAAAATATTACACAGCAATGTTATTGCTAAAAAACAAAAGTAGTGACATCAAGTGACTTCAGATAAAGATCAAATAAAAGTTTAAAGTTTTAATTTCATATTTTAAAAATAATTAAGCTTTATTAAAAAACTGGTTACAATTTTGTTTAACCAATTAAAATTGACTTAAAAGAAGAAAAAGAACCCATATTTAGCTTAAAAGCATATATCTAGCCTTTTCGCTGGAAGAAGAACTAATATCTTGGCTTATTATAGCACACATCATTATATTTTTGTCCAATGAAGTAATGCACTAAATATGGCATAAACGTTTTAGAAAACATAAATAATCCATAAATCATAGGTATAACCTTTTCCTTTTCTTGCTCCTGAGTTTCCAGCCACTTCAATGCAAAGGTGGGTGTCTACAACACCTTATCAGAGATACAACAACCACTTCGTCGTTCTTTGGAGGCTGCCGAAGACTCTACTAAAGCAACATTGATGATAATAATGACAGTGACGACCTTTAATCAAGATAAAAATGTTGTAACTACTCATATTCTTCTCTAAAGCAACTACATTGCAGATTGTTGAAGATACTATTGTAGATCGCTGAAGCAAATGCCCTGGAGACTATTAAAGCAACATTAGTGGTAGTCATTTTCTAAGGACAATATACAAGATGTGAATAAGGTTAAACAAGGTATTGTTTGAGTCTCTATATTGAGGTTATATTTACCTACATTTAAAGGTTTTTAGACCAATCACAATTTAAAATGTTTCATATGTGATAAATCAATCAATATAATATGAGTGAACTGTAAAGAAGGTGCAAATATACACAGAATTATACATTTCTAGATAGGAAATAATTGAAGAAAATTAAAGAAATTAACATGCTATTTATATTTATTTTGAACTTGAAACCCTTTTCTGATAAAGAAGAAGAACAAAAAACTAGAATTCATGCTATGGTCAAGCAAAGAGGAACAACATCATGCATGTCTAGAAGGAAAAGGTATACTGCTTACTGTAATAGTCATAGAACTGAGTAACTACATGCCATGTCTGGAAGGAAAAGGAATACTGCTTACTATAATAGTCATAGAACTGAGTGACTACATGCCATGTCTTGAAGAAAAAAGGTATACTGCTTACTATACTATACCAGTCATGGAACTAAAATAATACTGCTTACTATACTAGTCATGGAACTAGGTCATGGAACTAAAGTAGGGTATATTTGTCCTTCAAAGAGTTGTTCAAGTGGAGAGATTATTCTTATTAGCATTGGTTTTCACACTGTCAGTATCCCCTTCTCCGAGTTAAAAGTCAAGTACATGTAAGTAATTCAAAGCAGATGAATGTGATCCTCACCAAATTGGGTTTAGTATGAATGCATTTCTTATTGAACATAAAAAACAATAGGTTCACTTATCCTGAGTAATGACTTCTTTCTCGATTGGTTTGGAGTTCAGGCGAGTTTTTCTCTCTATAGGCGTTTGGGCATTCTATCATTGCGAGACAACTTAAAACCTATTCTCCCTGAAATTAAGAGTTCGACAGACCACGTCGTAGAAAGAATATTGCTGGAAGGGCTAGCCTACTACTGTGTTTGGAAAAAAAAGAAGTAATCAGGTCCAATATTGAGCTTGACAAATAACAACGGACAAAAAAAATAATACCTGAACACGGTCGAGTACTAGGTTTCAAAAGTAATACCCGATCAAATTTGGTAATCTTGTAAAAACACTATCTTACCCCTATGGGTTGGGCTCTCATGTTTGTCCCTCGTGACTCATTATAAAAAGAAAAATGGGAATTTGGTAAAAACTATTATTTTAAATGGTTATAGAAAAACTTGGGTCTTTTAACCAACATTACTTATAAGCATGAACCTCACACATTAAACCCGGATGAGAAGTTTGAATATGCCCTTTTAAATACATGAAAATTTAAAGTTCAAGTTACTCTATTTCATTTTTACAATATGTTTTCCAATATTTTTTTATTAAAATACTTCTTGCCGCTTTTTTATTTCATTTCACTTTGAAGATACATTTTTGCTGAACTCCTTTGTCCCTTCATTTTTCAATATTGTCTCACTCGAAATTATGTTTAGCCATTGAATATCCTTTGTCTAATCCCATACATTGTCTAGCCTTCTAGAATATGTTTGGGCCATTGCATATCCTTAAATGCCTACCTACAAGCAATAATCAAAATCTACAATGACAAGTTTGTTTGTTATTTTTAATTTCCTCTAATTTATTAAACACAGGTGAGAGGCGAAATTTCAAGGGACTTACCGTGTTCAAATCACCAGATACCAGATGAATCGAAGACTGGTCGTGATAGAGGATCATAAATTTTCTGGGAAGGGGAAGGCTTAGGTAGATTGTTCTTCTAGCACTACGATCCCGACCACAAAGGTTTGACTTACGAATTGGAACATGCTCTCGTCATGATGGAGGATAACCGGCCATGAAAATTACAAATTGCTAACAATATTTAACAAATTTATTCGGCAACCATTCGTACCGAAATGAATTTTAGCGAATTATTGACCGAAACGAACTGAACCGCCGAATTTCGAAATTCTTCAGGCCGATTTGGCCGAATTTGGTAACTATGCTTTGAAAAAAATTTGAATACCCACGGCTACTTCATCGAAAGTGCTCAAAGATCTAAATATCAAATGCAGAGAGGCCTTACCCTCGTAGAATATATCACGAAGACGACCAAGATTCTTTGGATCAGTGGAACTCAACATCATCTACTATATTTCTCTTATCATCACAACCAAGCTCAGTAACATTTTCTTCTCAAATTTTTCCTCTGTGGAGGAATGGGATGTCTAGAAGGGCTATGTCCCGTCACCATCGTGAAAATACTATGTCGAATACAATGGGAAATACAACTATTAAGATGAATCTGATAAAATTAGATGAGGATTCGAGTAAAGAAGAACAAGTCATATCGTGATTTATTGAATCCATATTTATTGAATTACGTTTCCCAACATCAAATCATATTCTCATGGTCCTAGCCTCCTCCACGCATATTCCATCTTGGCAGAGACAACACTTCGGGTGAAGGAATATGAGCTAAGGCTATAGGATTCTCACACTACACCTCAAATTTATTTTGGAAATCTCAAATCGCTCTAAAGGAAAGACCGCGCTCTGATCAGGCTCAGACAGTGTGCAACAGGATGAAAATGTTTGGAGGACGTATCCAACGCCAACCTCGTGCGAAAGGAAATACTAGACACCCTTCACCAGGTCAATACTTCCATAGTCAAGGATTCCACGCCACCTAAAACAAAAGAAAATTTTTTTGTAGATCGCCACCTAAAACAAAAGAAAAAACATTTTGGAGATCTACAAACCACATGTACACCCATGTACAGAGAATCAAATCTCAGATATCCTCCATTTTTTTCTGGCCCTTTCCTTGAGTGAGTCAGAGCTCTCATACTAAGAAAGATATTAGAAGAGAAGATATGTGCAAAAATTATTCACATAACTATTTGCATACTCACATCACTACAAACCAAATTGCATTCCATATTTATGATATCCAACAATTTCCAAACCAAGAAATTGCTCATTGAGAAAACTCTCAACAAAATTCAAAAATCAACAAACTAATCTTACATATATACTATTGTAAACATTGTTCCAAGTGCCTTCACCTCTTCTGATGAAGATAGTGATCCTCTTCCACCTAGATAGGTGGACTCATCCTCCAACAAACATGTTCAAGCAAGCCAAATTCTTTGTTATGCTCTTTTATCATGGTATTGCTATAGTTGTGGTTGTGACTTTTCCCCTTTTTAGCTAATTTCGTAGACATATATGGATTTTTTTTCTTTGCTTCACTATTTTTTATGTAAATTCGTAGACATATATGGATTTTTTCTTTGTTTAACCGTTCTTATGGTTTAGTAGGGGTTGCGAGAAAATGTAGTGAGCATCCATTTAGCAATGGGCTATGTTCTTGGTTAGAGGATATTCCTAAAAAAAAATTCTTTCACTGTATCTTTACACCTTTAGAAGAAATAGGCTATGTTCTTGGTTAGAGGATATTTAAAAAAAAAAATTCTTACATTGTATCTTTACACCTTTAGAAAAAATTGCTAATAATTAATTTTACATAATATTATTGAAAAAAATCATTAGGGGTATTGTTGCACAAGAAGTCATTAGGGGTATTGTTGCACAAGAAGTCCCTGCTTTTTGGTAGGAAGGAATTTTCCATTGAACTATATTCAAACCAATTTGAACGTAGCATAAATTCAATTGTGAACCATGGAGCATTGTTTGTAACGTTAATCGTTCACCACAAGAAAAAAATATCTCATTAAAAATAAAAGGAAGAAATAGCCATAGAGACCAGAGGTATTAGACCATTAAGAAACATCACTTCGTGGCACATCGATGAATCTATCATGTGTCGCACCATTCATGACAGCGAAAGGTCATTTGTTGTAGTCGTAAGAGAAAAGAAAGTTCATGAAAATATGAAAAGGGACCTACATTTTCAGGGAGCATTTTTCGGACGAGGAAATCCAGCGAATGCGAGCAGGAACTCACATGCTAGGGGTTATATGTATAATATCTACATCTTTATCGTTATATATACGCGTCCCATATCTCATACGGAGTCAAGCAAAGATACGATTTTTCTATCGGGAAATATGCAGAAAGAAAGACAGGTATATGAAGCGAAAGAAGTAGAGTAAAGAAGATATTTTGAAGATGCAATTTTGTGGTAGCAGTCCATAGTTGAATGAATATTTGAAGAGGGACTTGTAGAAGACATGATCCAATTGTATTTCAATACAAATTCAAAGAAAAAATGCAGCAGCAGCAAGTAAAGAAATATGGAGCCTACAACAAGAACCCACATCAGAGAATGAAGAAATTTCGAGGATATATAATTTGGAAGAAGAGAAAAAGAAAATGCAAAATTGTGAAAGTCTTGAGTCATTGTAAGCCTAGCTAAGACATAGACCAACAGGCATGTGTCAGTGATAATTGAGTCAATTTATATTGTAAGCCTAACAGGAATAGTTGAGTCATGTTGAGTCATATGGTCGTAATTAAGGGGGAGTGTTAGAAATTGTAATTACTCATGCAAGTGGAGTTAGCTAAAATTAGAGAATCAATTAAGTGAGTGTTGAGTCAAGTCAAGTGATGGATGAAGAGTTACGTGTAGTCCATATTTAGAGTGTGAGTTAACTAAGTTAAGTGTGTGTGCATGTTAAGATATTTTAGGCGAGTCGATGGTCGAAAAGGTTACATACCCTTCACTGGGTTCATTGTAAGAATCAAGTTTTTTGTGATTAATAGAAGAGATGTAACTCTTGTGTTTTGTGTGTGAATTTATGCTTTGTCTCCTCTGCCTTTCCAACAATGAAGAATTTAATAAAATTAATAACGATATGTATAGCTAACGCGCTACAACTTAATAACCAAAATAACCCAACCAATTACTTTCTGATACAAGAGAGAATTTAACGATTACAATGAATTGAATTGGCGAAGAGAACACAACTGGGTGGCATGAAAAGCTTGTGGCTCTTAAGGGGAATTCCACCGATTACATTTTTAGTGCTAGAAACTGCGCATGGGAGTGATGGTAGCTACCTCCTCAGGGTGGGCTAGCTGTCGATTGCTATTGTTGCTCCAGTGAGAGATAATAATGCAAGTTAGATATTAAGGAAATTTCTCCCAGGGATCAACCCCTTGAATTCAAGCATTGTTTTATGTTGAAAGGTGGAAATCAATGATCACATAGTGATATAAGCGAGGCTTGATTTAGCATGTTATAATATCCAACAACGTTTGTGTGTTATAACCTCCAATAGTGTTTGTGCATTATAACCTTCAATAGAATTTGTGCATTATAATATCTAATATTATTGAGTGTTATAATATCCAATAACGGTTGGTTCCTTCCACAAGAGTACATTTTGTAAATCAACTTTAGGTGAGAGATAGAGACATGGTTATTGGGTCATTATTTTTTCCATTCGCTTCATTCCAAATGCACCGATAAGTGGTAAATCTCATGATAGTAGACAAAGTTAAAAATCCACCTGCATACATGTAAAGGTTTGATCAAATTTTGCCAAGAGTATTGCAACTTGATCTAGAAATTGGAGCATGGAGAATTCCAACTAACCTAGCCAACAATCCTGCCAAAGTCCTAAAGGCTAAAAAAAAGGTAGGTATTCTATCTTTTTTGTCTTTTTTATTAATTGGTTTTTGCAAAATTAAACAAATTAATTTAAAAAAACAAAGAAAAGCATACCATACAAAAACCATGAAAACCACAAAAAATGTCATAAAAAAATTCATTCAAAACAACTTAGAAAACCTATATATATATATATATCTTCAAAACAACTTAGAAAACCACAAAACCAACCTAGAAAACCACAAAATAACAACCTAAAAAACCCCAAAAAACAACTTTGAAAACCACAAATACACCTTAGAAAACTCTTTGAAACCACCAAAAAAATCTATAATGTTCGTGGGGAGTTGTTTGACATCCCTTCGGATCCCCCTGCTAGACATAAAGGTTTGATTCCATTGAAATATTTTAAGAATGTTGATGCAACCCATTTTGTGTATAATCGATCCATTGGAGCTTGGGGCCAGTTTCCCCACCATGTTCAGGTCGCCATTTATTTTTCTAAGCATATATTTAGAGTTCTTGTTACATATGAGGCTAGACTACACAGATACCAGATCTCATTATTATGGACCTGGCTCGGGACATACATATGATCGTGAGGGGGCTCGTAGGGATCTTGAGCATGTACCACCACCTCCGTGATTCTTTCCATTACCATATTGAAGCATGGTATTATTGTCAGAGCTAGAGGACTTGTCGTAACTTAGTTCTGAGACTAGGGAGACCATTGTAGATAACATGCATGCGCCATTGGTTAGTGCATGCGTTGCATTGTATGGAGATATTAGGAGACCACCACTATTACCTCGTGACCTATCAGGTCTTTTATATGATGATTTATTTCTCGTAAGTTTACTTGCTAACTAGCTTTTGACATATGCATGTCTATACCATGATGCCATCTGTGAAACTTGGAGGGTGCACGACCCACGTGACACAGACCATATACACATATATACGAAACTTTTGGCTCTTATTGTTAGATTATGCATAATTATTCATATTAATTAGATTGCATTTATATTAATAAGTTCATGATAAAATCATGTAGATGTAGCACAACTACATGGATAAGCTTATGAGGTCATCCGAGGGAGCAATTGATCAGCGAAGCTATCCTCTGCCAGAGCATGTTTCCATGGATTCTCCGACTCCAACTCATAACACGCATGTGGAGGAGAGTCACTATGTACGACCACATGGACCAGTAGTTGAGGTAAACATTTTTATTCCTAAGATTTCAACATTTTCCTTTTTTTCAGTTACACATATATGCCAATTAATATGTAGACTAGCTATAATTTGTCATTGCCATTGTGTACACAAGCCCATATGCAGAGTTTTGTTGATGTCGTAGTTATATGGACACATGAGTGGGATGCTAGGTATAGAGGCACTGATGATGTGGGTCCATTGTTGCAGGTCCCATTCATCGAGCCACAAGAAGGGCAGTACCAAACCCAGACTCATCATACCCCCATCCTATTTGACTTGCATTTAGACTCGACTGAGGTCAGTAGATTCATATATGTAATTAAAAATATGGTTCAAAATCTTTTTATTTCCATATTATTTATTTTGTACAAATAATGATCTAATTGGTTTGAATTTTAATGTGTTATATTGAAGTACCAACTTATGGACACTTACTTTGCGCAGTGAAACCCACATAGGAATTTCGGTGGTACTTAGAGTGGATAGTTTGTATCTTTCGAGGCCCATTTCATAGGGCACATTCACATGTAATATAGGCTTTGCATATTTTTGTACATGGACATTTTATGGGTGTACATGAACATTATTTTAGTTTATGGATGTTCATGTGATATTTGTAATTTGTATACATTTCCATATGGATAGTTTATTGATACATTCATTATTTAAGTTTATTGATTTGTATTAATCTTGTTTATGGATTTGTTAAAATTATTTCACTAGTTTAAAAAATTTTCTATATACTATAACTTTTATTACAATATATAACAATTTTGATTTTTAGTTTCATAGACTAACTAAATAAGTAATAATAATCATTATTATAAATTAAAATTTTAGGTTTTAATTTATTAGTAGCCGACCTTCATCTCGTCCTTAAAAACAAACTATCTTATAACTATTTATCCTCTCGTTAAGCTCTTCTACTATCATCATTCAAAATTGTCTTGATGATGGATCCCTGTTGGGATTTGAAACGTTGACAAAATATGGTTCTCACTGTGGATACTCCAAAGCTTAACTCAAAAGTACAATCTTAAGTTATTATGCGAGTCATTTTAATACTTAAAATGAAATAAAATATATGATGGTTGAATTAAAAAACACAAATAGGATTGAAAAGTTTTAAATTCAATTTTCAAAGATGTTTGGTAAATAACAAATAAGTTTTATTCAATTTTAATTTTTTTGCGAGGTCACCTACAAGAGTTTAATCATAATATTATATAAGTACAATCTTATTATGATGCAACTCATTTTGATACTTAAAATGAACTAAAATATATTGTGTATCAATTTAATATTGAACATGGAAATAATTACAATCATGTTTCATATTGGCTTGTAAAAAGTGTCTTTTAGTGCAATCATCATGTATCTTATTACAATTCAATTTTAAAAATAAATTATTTGAATTCTAAAGTCATCCATATTACATATGATTTTTTTTGTGACTCACCCATATACCATTTCATGGTAAATTTTTTTATGTATTTGAATAAATTTTTCATCTCAAGGTTCAATTAAAAAACAAAATATGATTGCAATAATTATTATTGAATTTTAAAACATGTCATGTAAATAACAAATATGTTTTATTCAATATTATTTCTTTTGAAATTATCTACAAGATTTTAGTCATAACATGAAATAAGTCAATCGTATGGAAATTTAATATATAGGACAAAAAACAATATATGACAACATTTCTATAATTTCATATAATGTTATCAACTTTCTTAAATTACTTAACTATCCAAGTATTTAAATCAATTCCTTATGATTGAAATAAATTTTATTCAATTTAAAAAAACTCAAATATGATTGAAATAACTTCTATTCAATTTTAAAAGATGTGGAGATGTAAAAAGGACAAATACAAGTTTTATTCAATTTTATTTCATTTGAGGTTATTTACAAAAGCTTAATCATAACACACATTGTCAAAATTTTTTTTGTGCTTACATTGAAACCAATGCACAATGTTAATCTAATTACCTTGAAATTAATGTACACCGTACATCTAGTTACATGAAATTAGAAAATCAACATCTTCACTGAAATCAATGCATCTAATGAAAGCAATCATATAGGATGAGAAACCAACATGTACACTAAAGTCAATGACTCTAATGCAAACAATCAAATAGGATTAGAAATCAACGCCTACACTGAAGTTAATGCATCTAATGCTGAAAGCAATCAAATAGGATTAAAAATAAACATCTACACTGAAATCAATGCATCTAGTGCTATCAATCAAATATGATTATCAATCATCATCTACATTGAAATAAATGCATCTAATGCAAGCAGTGAAATAGGATTAGAAATCAAAATCTACACAAAAATAAATGAATCTAATGCAAGAAATCAAACAGGATTAGAAATCAATATTTGTACACTGAAATCAATGCATCTAGTGCAAAAAAATTTCTTCCCTTTCTCTCCCCCCTTCATCTATATCGATATCTCCCTCCATCTCCCCTTCTTTTTATCTCTATCTCACCCCCCCAAACACACGTGCTCTCTCTCTTCATATATATCTATCTCTGCCTCCCTCGCTCTATCTCTCTCTTCTTCCCTCTCTCCCCCTTCCATCTATATCTCTATCTCCATTTGTCCCTCATTCTTCATCTCTCTATGTGACCCCACAAACATATACATTATTTCTCCATATCTATCTATATCTCCCTCCCACTCCCTCTCCCTCTCTCTCTCTCTTTCCCTTCTCTCTCTGTCTTCCCCTTCTCTCTGTTTGTCTCCCATTCTATATATCTTCCCTCCTACTCTCCTCCCTCTCTCTCTCCAGCTTTCTCTCTCTATTTGTCTTTATCCTTACCTCAATATATCTCTCTCTCCATCCCTCTCAAGTCCTCTCTCTCTTCCTTTCTTACCCACCTCCCCTGGTCTCTCCCCCTCATCTCTCTCTCTCTCGCGTCCAACTCTATTGACTATCTCCCTCCCCTTCTCAGTCTCTCCCCTTCTTTGTATTTCTACCTCACCCCTATACACACACACTCTCTCCATCTCTCTCTGGTCACTCCCTCTCACTCTCTCTCTCTCTCTCCACTTTTCTCTCCCTCTATATGTCTTGAACTTCTTCCCTCCTTATATTTTCCTCCAACTCCATCTCTTGAGCTCCCTCTCTTTCTTCTCCACTCTCTCTCTCCATATTTGTGTCCCTCCCTCTCTCTTACCCTTCTCTCCCTACTCTATATTTCAAAAAAATTAAAATACTTTGACTATATATATATATATATATATATATATATATATATATATATATATAATTTTGATGCCATACATCAAGTTAATTTTTTATATAACACATATATTTAAAATGAAAGATTTCAAAAGTGTGTTATACATTCACCTGGAGGGAAAATCATAATTTTCCATGGAAATATTATCTAAATTAATTTAAAATATTAATGTTCCAGCTATCTCCATCAGAGATACATATAAAGCTTCATGTTTTCCAATTGAAATTGTTTAGGCTTTATTTCTTTAGGTAGCTTTAGGTTATGATTACTTCATGAATTTAAAAATGTTACATTTCTTATTTTTTATTTATAAAAAAATTAGGTTAAATACAATTAACATATTGAGTGAGCTTGTATGACACTTTTTGTGTTAATGACTCTTTTGTTGATGCCTACGACATATATCAACCACATTTATTAATGTAGTTGTGATACTACATATTATAATATAACAAATTTTATATTATATTAAAATTAATATTATATTAATTCAAAATTAATAAATATAATAATATTAACATTAAAATATATTAATATTACATTTTTAATATTAATATCAGATTTAATAATAATAATAATAATAATAATAATAATTTTTAATATTAATATTAATATTAAATTTAATAAAGTTTCTATATGACATGATAACAAAAATTATAATAAAATTTGAAATTTTAATGTGGTCAAACTTTAATGGAAGGTAAATTTATGATCCAATTGAATTAAATGTATATAATAAACTATATTTTGAGCAGTGAACAAATATACTTACACATTGTCTCCATACTCAGTACAATGTGTATCTCAACCCAATAACATAAAAAATTAATTATTTATTGATTCTAAAATCCATACTCGGTACAATGTGTATCTCAACCCAATAACATAAAAAATTAAATTTTAGTTATTTATTGATTCTAAAATCCAAAGTATGGGATCCACAATTTTTTTTAATAAATACTCAATGAAACCATATAAGTTGATCAAACCCATGTTAACCACGGAAATGGATCAATAGAAGTTTTACGAAACTCTCGTTCAAGTTATTTGAATTTGAAAACACTTGAAAACACCACCAGAGAGGAGGGACCAGGGACTTTCAACAAAAGAAAGCCTATTGTCGGCATCAAGCAGTTACACCTGATGTAGTGAACTGAAAGCCCACACCACACTCATAAATAGCTACACCTGGAAATACTAGAGAAAAGTTGCGAAAGGGATTGAAACCTACATGGATCGAGTGCATCAATACAAGACCTGGTGGATCTCTACTGGCATCGAAACCTGGGTCGACTAATGCATTGTGATGTAATCCAATCGATGTAAGAATGTGGATGTCCCCTCATATCAGGATGATATCTAAGATCAAGTATAAAGAGAGCTAAATAGTCTTTGGTCCTATTGGGTGATATGTTGCCTTTGTCCGTTATGCCCCTATTTGAATATGTGTATGTTGTATGTCCTGGAGCACCTCTTATCTTGGAAGATGGGGCTATGCCGGAGGAATGCTAGAAAATATATTATTGAAGGTAATAAAGGGTTTGAAACACACAAATTTCAATTAACCTACACTTAGCCTTGCCAATTGGCCAAAACAAATTACAAACGCTCAGCCTTGGCTGATTGGTCTACCTGCAGAGACCAAACAAATTCAGAAATATATCCATATCCCCAACCATTCTATCCAAACACTACAGGATCAATGAGTTTTGGACTGTGATTATAACAGCGGAGCTGCCAAGACCAACAAATGGGCACCTAACAAGCCCCCGTGTACAGCCTTTTTCTTGGACAAGTTCTTGAGGAATCTCTTGAGGCTAAAATCCATTTTCACAGACATGTCCAGATTTCCCCCCGGCTCTCCAGATTGATTGCGGATCTGGCAACTGACGGGCTTGCCGCCAAACTGGGAGCGGACTGACTGCAGAAATCCCATCAAGGGGAGGCTGATACGCCCGATTTCCTCCTCGCCGGAGGTAGTTTCCGTGTATATTGCGATCTCCAGAATAAGGAGGCCTTCCTGCTTCAGGGCAGCTTTGTCGAGAGTAAACGTGATAACGTGATTCCACATAGGGTTGCTGCCGTTGGTTGTGTCTACTGGCGTTCTCTGCTTACTGTTGTTGTTGTTGGGATCATTGGTGATCCATGCCGCGGCGGAGGCTCTTATGTTCTTGATATCACCGTTCTTGATATCATGGGCTGCAATTAGGGTTATCTCTATGTTCTTGGCCATCATCAACACTGTAAATATAACTTGAAATGGAAATGAATGGATGTTATTTTGGAGAGAACGGAAATGGCGATGGAATAGTGAAAGAAATAGCGATGGAATAGGGAAAGACTTGGGGGAAATGGAAATGCAAATGGACAGATGATATATTTGGTAGGGTTGGAGATGGCTTTATAGGCCGGTTGCGAGGGACAGAGTCTTCACCGCGTTTTCAGTAACGCGCAAACAGTGTTGAAGTTGACAATGTATCACACGGCCACGTAGCCCACCGACCCGAGGAAGAAACAATGTCTTTATTAATGTTTTTTATTTCTCTAGCCACTGTGCAGTGGTATTAATTATCCTGTACTCTCTTTTTTTGGTTTTCTTTTGTAATGTGAATTAATAAAAATGCAAAAATGGATTAATAAATAATGAAAAAGTTTATTGTCAGACGAATAAATTAAAAAAAAATAGCGTTTGAAGCGCGTATTGACAACAGGGCATGTTGAGATGTAACTTCATCATTTCGCTCACGACGGTGGGACCCACACGTTCCTCGAGATCCATCGTGAAAGTGAAAACCCATGGTAGAATTAGAAATTTCATGTCATTACGGGATAATTGGTACTTCTTATATTGCGGCCTATAGGCGGAACTGGGCGGAGCTCGCGGAGGGTGGGGGAGGACTGAGGAATCGCCGGCGGTCGGAGACAGAGGTTTTTCCGGTTGGCGATGGAAATTATGCAATTCTTTCACCTGGGTAGATTACTCTCTTTTTATATTTAAGAATTTTTTGGCAAAATTTATTTTACACCGCTTTGTTTGAGGCAATTTTGGATCGTACAAATCGATTTATAAAATTAAGCTAATTTATCGTAAATTAACGATTAATGTAAATAGAATATAAATAAATTTGATATAAAAATGAAAATTTTTAAATTTTATAAAAATATTACACAGCAATGGTATTGCTAAAAAAACAAAAGTACTGACATCAAGTGACTTCAGATAAAGATCATATAAAAATTCAAAGTTTTAATTTCATATTTTGAAAATAATTAAGCTTTATTAAAAAAGTGGTTACAATTTTGTTTAACCCATTAAAATTGACTTAAAAGAAGAAAAAGAACCAATATCTAGCTTAAAAGCATATATCTAGCCTTTTAGCCGGAAGAAAAACTAATACCTTGACTTATTATAACACACATCATTATATTTTTCTCCAATGAAGTAATGCACTAAATATGGCATAGAAGTTTTAAAAAACATAAATAATCCATAAATCATAGGTATAACCTTTTCCTTTTCTTGCTCCTGAGTTTCCAGCTACTTCAATGCAAAGGTGGGTGTCTACAACACCTTATCAGAGATACAACAACCACTTCGTCGTTTTTTGGAGGCTGCCGAAGACTCTGCTAAATCAACATTGATGATAATAATGACAGTGACGACCTTTAATCAAGATAAAAATGTTGTAACTACTCATATTCTTCTCTAAAGCAACTACATTGCAGATTGTTGAAGAGACTATTGTAGATCGCTGAAGCAACTGCCCTGGAGACTATATGTTGTAGCTACTCATTTTCTTCTCTAAAGCAACTACATTGCAGGTTGTTGAAGATACTATTGTAGATCGCTGAAGAAAATGCCCTGGAGACTATTGAAGCAACATTAACGGTAGTCATTTTTTTAAGGACAATATACAACATGTGAATAAGGTTAAACAAGGTATTGTTTGAGTCTCTATATTGAGGTTATATTTACCTACATTTAGAGGTTTTTAGTCTAATCACAATTTAAAATGTTTCATACATGATAAATCAATCAATATAATACGAGTGAACTGTAAAGAAGGTGTAGATATACACAGAGTTATACATTTCCAGATAGGAAATAATTGAAGAAAATTAAAGAAATTAACATGCCATTTATATTTATTTTGAACCTGAAACCCTTTTCCGATAATAAAGAAGAACAAAAAACTAGAATTCATGCTATGGTCAAGCAAAGAGGAACAACATCATGCATGTCTAGAAGGAAAAGGTATACTGCTTACTGTAATAGTCATAGAACTGAGTAACTACATGCCATGTCTAGAAGAAAAAGGTATACTGCTTACTATTAAATAGTCATAGAACTGAGTAACTACATGCCATGTCTAGAAGAAAAAGGTACACTGCTACTATACTAGTCAAGGAACTAAAGTAATATTGCTTACTATACTAGTCATGGAACTAGAGTAGGGTATATTTGTCCTTCAAAGAGTTGTTCAAGTGGAGAGATTATTCTTATTAGCATTGGTTTTCACACTACCAGTATCCCCTTCTCCGAGTTAAAAGTCAAGTACATGTAAGTAATTCAAAGCAGATGAATGTGATCCTCACCAAATTGGGTTTAGTATGAATGCATTTCTTATTGAACATAAAAAAAAATAGGTTCACTTATCCTGAGTAATGACTTCTTTCTCGATTGGTTTGGAGTTCAGGCGAGTTTTTCTCTCTATAGGTGGTTGTTCATTCTATCATTGCGAGACAACTTAAAACCTATTCTCCCTTAAATTAAGAGTTCAACAGACCACGTCGTAGAAAGAATATTGCTGGAAGGGCTAGCCTAGTACTGTGTTTGGAAAAGAAGATGTAATCAGGTCCAATATTGAGCTTGACAAATAACAGCGGACAAAGCTAGGTTTGAAAAGTAATACCTGATCAAATTTGGGAATCTTGTAAAAACATTATCTTACCCATATGGGTTGGGCTCTCATGTTTGTCCCTCGTGACTCATTATAAAAAAAAAATGGGAATTTGGTAACAACTATTATCTTAAATGGTTATAGAAAAACTTGGGAGTCTTTTAACCAACATTACTTATAAGCATGAACCTCACACATTAAACCCGGGTGAAAAGTTTGAAGATGCCCTTTTAAATACATGAAAATTTAAATGCCAAGTTACTCTATTTCATTTTTACAATATGTTTTCCAATATTTTTTTATTAAAATACTTCTTGCCCCTTCTCTATTTCATTTCACTTTGAAGATGACTTTTTTTGCTGAACTCCTTTGTCCCTTCATTCTTCAATATTGTCTGACTCGAAATAATGTTTGGCCATTTAATATCCTTTGTCTAACCCCATACATTGTCTAGCCGTCTAAATTATGTTTGGGCCATTGCATATCCTTAAATGCCTACCTACAAGGAATAATCAAAATCCACAATGACAGGTCCGTTGTTATTTTTCATTTCCTCTAATCTATTAAACACAGGTGAGAGGGGAAATTTCAAGGGACTTGCAGTGTTCAAATCACCAGATACCAGATGAATCGAAGACTGGTCGTGATGGAGGATCATAAATCTTCTGAGAAGGGGAAGGCTTCGGTAGACTGTTCTTCTAGCACTACGATCCCAACCATAAAGGTATGGCTTACGAATTGGAACATGCTCTGGTCGTGATGGAGGATAACCAACCATGAAAATTACAAATTGCAACAATATTTAACAAATTTATTTGGCAACCATTTGTACCGAATTGAATTTTAGCGAATTATTGACCGAATCGAACTGAACCGCCGAATTTCTGAATTCTTCAGGCCAATTCGGCCGAATTGGGTAACTATGCTTTGATGAAAATTTGAATACCCACGGCTACTTCATCAAAAGCGCTGAAAGATCTCAAATATCAAATGGAGAGAGGCCTTTACCTCATAAAATATATCACGAAGACGACCAAGATTCTTTGGATCAGCGTAACTCAACATCATCTACTATATTTCTTTTATCATCACGACCAAGCTCAACAACATTTTCTTCTAAAATTTTTCCTCTGTGGAGGAATGGGATGTTTAGAAGGGCTATGTCTCGTCACCATCGTGCAGATGCTATATCGAATATGATGGGAAATACAACTATTGAGATGAATCTAATAAAATTAGATGAGGATTCGAGCGAAGAAGAACAAGTCATATCGTAACTTCTTGAATCCATATTTATTGAATTACGTTTCCCAACGTCAAATCAAATTCTCATGGTCCTAGCCTCCTCCACGCATATTCCATCTTGGCAGAGACAACAATTCGAGTGAAGGAATATGAGCTAAGGCTACAGGATTCTCACACTACACCTAAAATTTATTTTGGCAATCTCAAATCGCTCTACTCTCCTTCCTTAAGGAGTGAATGTATGGTGTTGCCCTACCTTAAGGGTTTGATCAATAAATAAGCTTTTCTATCTATTTCTCACATATTATTTCTGGGTTAGATCTACAACAAGTGGTATCAGAGCTCTTTCTTGGGCAAACCGTGGAGTCTCTAGCCTCTATATAGGCCTCATACATACAATACCATGCATCATTACCATGGTTCCCTCATACCATCAACTAAGACCATGGGCCCATTACATTATTATTAACTACTTGTGGTCCCTTACATGACATGGGTTAACCACCTTATTTATTACTATGGCCCATCCCATTATTACATTATTACCTTGGGTACCTCCTTTGGTACCCCATATTATCCCCCCTAGGTATATAACATTCCACCCCCCTAAGCATGTTTCGTCCCCGAAACATGGGAAGAACACAAATAATAAGATCTACTCAAAAGAGTAGTCCACTGATACCATGCACGTGCATCTAGCCATCCAAGAGAAAGGTGAACCCTCGATCTCGCTGGTGCCTCGCTCGCTTGAGATGGAAGTTGACTGTGGCCGCTCTTCTGTGTTGATGTGTAGTGGGTGGATCTTCTCTCCTCGCGATCCGTCATGTGACGACTTGGTTTCCATCTTGATGGTTGTCTCGCTGGGTGATGTGGGTGATGATATGTTGAAGTTTTAACCCACGATGGCTTTTGCTTGACTTCACTCTGTTGTGGTGCCTGTTGTGGTGTCTTCTTTGTCAATATGACTTCAACCACTGAGCCCTCCTCTGATGTATCATCACCTGTAACCTTTTTTTCTGCAGCCTCTGTTTGTGTTTGATTGTCGATCATCAAAGGCTCATCATCTGATATGTCAGTCCCTTGAACATCTTCTGCTTCAGCCTCCATGTGCTCTACCTTTATGGATGGAAATATCCTGTAATGTAATTTTCTTCTTTTTATACCATAGCTTTAGGAATTTCTTCTGCACATTAATATTGATAGTACCCACGGATTCCATCCAAGGGTATCCCAAAACAACATCCATGTTATCCATATTTGAAGTATAAAAATCACCATGAAACACATACTTATCCATAGAAATCTTCAAATCCTTATACACTTGAACATCCTCATTATCAATCTGTGTAGTTTCAATGTGTTTTGCTGGAACTTGCAATCTTTTTGCCAAATTAATACTTATAAGATTTTGTTTGCAACTAGGATTTATAGACACAACAATTTTCTCCTTCTGAATCAATCCATGAACCTGCAATAAAGAGACACCCGTAGCAATTAAACCCTTATGTGTCTCATTCTCATTTTTTCTATCCCGAGACCATTTGTCTAAAAGGACTTTTTCAAATTCTGCATCTGAGAGTTTGGTCAACTGTTTGATATCAAGTGAGAAATACCATTTGTAAGCCTCATCTTTGAGACCATACCACACTGAATCCCTCCAATATTTTGCCATTGCTGACTTTTTTCTTTTTATGTATTCTTCAATAGTAGGACCATTATCTTTCCCTGTAAAATAATAATTCTCCATGAGATAAATTCACTCACTTGGCGAAAATTTGTAATTGTCACAGTTTCGTCAATATTGCTCAGAATCTCTATTATAACCTGTTTTTGGAAATGGAACAACCATTCTGCATCTGCCCATGTGATAGAAATCCTGATTCAGACACTGGAATTTCAGATCTGCGCTGCTACTCTTCCGCCATCACCCAAAATTTCTGAAAAAAGAGCTGATTTTAAATCAGCGATATCTCCCTCATTCGGACTCCGATTCGACTGATTTTTTTTTTGAAATCAGGTGTTTTCTCTCAAGGATTCCAAATCTACAATTAGATTTTGTAGATCTAGTGCCAAGAGGTCTAGATCTGCGCCGCAAATTCGCTGCCCCGAAAAATTGTCTGCAACCCTACTGATTTTTAAATCAGCGATATCTTCTTCATCCGGACTCCGATTCAACTGATTTTTTTTTTTTGAATTTGGGTATTTTTTCACAAGGAATATAGATCTGCAATTAGATTCTATAGATCTTGAACCAAAACGTACAGATTTGATCTGCAAATTCGCCACCCGAGAAACCCTGCAAAAATGAAAAAAAAAAATTCTCCACGGTTTGCCCAAGAAAGAGCTCTGATACCACTTGTTGTAGATCTAACCCAAAAATACTATGTGAGAAATAGATAGAAAAACTTATTTATTGATCAAACCCTTAAGGTAGGGCAACACCATACATTCACTCCTTAAGGAAGGAGAACACTCCACAAGCCATATGCTTGTTCATACAATAATCCTTCTCTTCCTCTCCTCCATGTGGAGTCTCTAGCCTCTATATAGGCCTCATACATACAATACCATGCATCATTACCATGGTTCCCTCATACCATCAACTAATACCATGGGCCCATTACATTATTATTAACTACTTGTGGTCCCTTACATGACATGGGTTAACCACCTTATTTATTACTATGGCCCATCCCATTATTACATTATTACCTTGGATACCTCCCTTGGTACCCCATATTATCCCCCCTAGGTATATAACATATTCCATCTTGGCAGAGACAACAATTCGAGTGAAGGAATATGAGCTAAGGCTACAGGATTCTCACACTACACCTAAAATTTATTTTGGCAATCTCAAATCGCTCTACAGGAAAGACCGCGCTCTGATCAGGCTCAAACGGTGTGCAACGGGATGAAAATGTTTGGAGGACGTATCCAACGCCAACCCCGTGTGAAAATAAATACTAGACACCCTTCACCAGGTCAATACTTCCATAGTCAAGGATTCCACGCCACCTAAAACAAAAGAAAAAGCATTTTGTAGATCTACAAACCACATGTACACCCATCTATCCTAATCTATGTACAGAGAATCAAATCTCAGATATCCTCCATTTTTTCTGGCCCTTTCCTTGAGTGAGTCAGGGCTCTCATACTAAGAAAGAAATTAGAAGAGAAGATATGTGCAAAAATTATTCACAAAATTATCTGCATACTCACATCACTACAAACCAAATTGTATTCCATATTTATAGTGTTTATGATATTCAACAGTTTCCAAACCAAGAAATTGCTTATTGAGAAAACTCTCAACAAAATTCAAAAATCAACAAACTAATCTTACATATATACTATTGTAAACATTATTCCAAGTGCCTTCACCTCTTCTGTTGAAGATAGTGATCCTCTTCCACCTAGATAGGTGGACTCATCCTCCAGCAAACATGTTCAAGCAAGCTAGATTATCTGTTATGCTCTTTTATCATGGTATTGTTATAGTTGTGGTTGTGACTTTTCCCCTTTTTATCTAATTCCGTAGACATATACGGAATTTTTTTCTTTGCTTCACTATTGTAAATTCGTAGACATATATGGATTTTTTTATTTGTTTAACAATTCTTATGGTTTAGTAGAGGTTGCAAGCAAATGTAGTGAGCATCCATTTAGCAATGGGCTATGTTCTTGGTTAGAGGATATTCCTAAAAAAAATTCTTTGACTGTATCTTTACACTTTTAGAAGAAATGGGCTATGTTCTTGGTTAGAGGATATTAAAAAAAAAAATTCTTAGATTGTATCTTTAAACTTTTAGAAAAAATTGCTAATAATTAATTTTACATAATATTATTGAAAAAAATCATTAGGGGTATTGTTGCACAAGAATTCATTAGGGATATTGTTGCACAAGAAGTCCCTGCTTTTTGGTAGGAAGGCATTTTCCATTGAACTATATTCAAATCAATTTGAGCGTAGCATAAATTCAATTGTGAACCATGGAGCATTGTTTGTAACGTTAATCGTTCACCACAAGAAAAAAATATCTCATTAAAAATAGAAGGAAGAAATAGCCATAGAGACCAGAGGGATTAGACCATTAAGAAACATCATTTCGTCGCACATCAACGAATCTATCATGTGTCGCACCATTCATGACAGCTGAAGGTCATTTGTTGTACTCGTAAGAGAAAAGAAAGTTCATGAAAATATGAAAAGAGACCTACATTTTCAGGGAGCATTTTTCGGACGGGGAAATCCAGTTAATGCCAGCAGGAACTCACATGCTAGGGGTTATATGTATAATAACTACATCTTTATCATTATATAAACGCGTCCCATATCTCATAAATATTTTTCATGCCTGTCACCTATATCTATAAGTTTTGACTATTGGTGATAAAATAACTCAAATTAAATTATTGACTTGATTGAATTTGATTTCTTGGAGGAAAAATCCAGCTAATGCCAGCAGAAACTCACATGCTAGGGGTTATATGTATAATAACTACATCTTTATCATTATATAACGCGTCCCAGATCTCATAAATATTTTTCATGCCTGTCACCTATCTATAAGTTTTGACTATTGGTGATAAAATAACTCAAATTAAAATATTGGGTTGACTGAATTTGATTTCTGGGAGGATAAAATATGGCGATTATCGCTGGGATGACTTTGATTTCTAGTCCGCTAAAGGAAGGGAGGATAAAATGCCATAAGAAAAAAAGAAAAAGGTACAATAAAGTGTCATAACATTCTTAGGGTTAGCTAGAAAATCTTAAAAGTTGACTTAATTAGTCGAGTCTTACTATATAAGCACCTTTCTAATAGAAAGTGACAGGGTCAATCTCTTTAGGGATCTTGGGTTTTTTCAGGTGGATTTGCTTGAGATTATTTCTGTAGTGACCACATCCATAAACCACATTAAAAAAAATCAACCATACCGAAGACAATCAAAGGGTATATCGAAGAACATCAAAGGGTCGTTGTGTTGTGCCCATCAAGGATGAGCTCCATCCTTATCCTTATTCTTATCCTTACCTTGGTAACCCATCTCTTTCTCATGCTGGTCTTTAGAAAGTCTCCAACCTGTTGAGTTTAGAGACCATGCTTTTCAAACATTTCTAGGTTAATTTATTGAGCTGAGAGGCTCATTCTACAACTCAGTTTGATGTGATTCGTCGTTAAAGTTGAAATTTTGCGTACATAAAACCTAAATAAAAAAATTTCAAAATTAAAAATTAAATAACTATACAAAACATTTAAATAATGTCTGCGCATTAAAAAATTTACACGTGAAGAAATTAGGTCCCTCCTGAGTCATGTTAAATCCGTATTTAAGTTAGACCTATACTAATTGTTATAAAGAAAGTTTAAGATATGTACCCTCACCAAACTTCCATTAATATTTTCATTTTATTGTGCACCCTCGATTCCACAACCCATGCAACTTTCTTTAAAATTTTAATGGTCTTCTGCACTCTGAATTCGACAACCAATAGATAAAAATACCCTGTTTAACTCTTTTGTTGAAGACAAGTTTTGCACTGCGGATATCATCTATAATGGCATATGTGATCATTACAGTTGGTAGAAAATAAGAATGTTCTTCAATTTCATTCATAATCATGTAAGAAGACAACTTTAATAGATAAGAATATGCATTATACCAATGTCTATGTATTCATATAGATCCCCTACCTAATTTTATGGTGTGTTGCCATCCAAATTGACAATAGAGGAGAATGCCTCGGAGATGAGCCTTGTGAACAATTCTCCATTTTCTTCCCGCATTATAGTATATTTCACATTCAGAGCCCTTTTCTTCTAACACTGTAGTATATTTCACACTTAGAACCCTTCATGTACCCAATGAAAATTTCCTAGAAAATTTAGTTCTTTTCCATTCCTTGTACATAGTCGCATTTCACTCCCCATATTACCTTTGAGGGAAGTCAACCTTTAAATAAGTGCATTATAGTCTAGAAGATTGGAATTTGAAGTCTTAGCACTATTAGATTTTCCATGGCCTTCACATAAAGTGTTGAACTAAGGGACAACGCTGTTAAGCTATAACAATTGATGGATCCTTGTTATATGTTTTCTACCATGACCCAAGCATTTTCACTTAGGTAAGTTGGAAGGAGAGATACCCTCAAACTTCGAATGTTTGCTTTTTATCTAAAAATGCATTAAAATGCATTTAGACACATATAACAGTACATGATTTTAAAAGCCTTAGTAGTACATCTGATTGAGTTGAAGTTGATGCTTCCATGTCAAAGTAGAGAAATTCTAGGCCTCCTCAGTCTGGAGATGGCAATATACACGGATACTACCTCCAGTCAGGAGGAAATCGGGCATACCAACCTCCCCTTGATGGGATTTTAGCAGTTAGTACGCTCCTAGTTTTGCGACAAGCCCATCAGTCGCCAGATCCGCAAACCATCTGGAGAGCCTGAAGGAAATATGGACATGTCTGTGAAAATGGATTTTAGCCTTAAGAGATTCCTCAAAAACGTGTCCAAGAAAAAGGTTCCCATTTGTTGGTCTTGGGAGCTCCCTTGTTATAATCAGTCCCCATTCTTTGTTACTGTCCGGGTTGGGGATATGCACATATTTCTGAATTTGTTTGGGATCTACAAGTAGACCAATCGGCCAAGTCTGAGAGTTTGTAATTTGTTTGGGTCGATTGGCCAAGGGTAAGTGTGGGTTAATTTAAATGTGTGTTGAATTTCATTTGATTGTTGATTTCCGAAATATTTTGGAAACCAGGTTGAGTGTTTGCAATTTGTTTAGGCCCATGGGAAGGCTAAGTGTGGGTTAATTGGAATTTGTGTGTTAAATTTCATTCAACTGTTGATTTTGAAAATATTTTTGAATTTAACCATAAAGTTAACAAACTGACTTCATTGTCGTTCATTTGATTTGAAAATATTTGCTAAATTACCTACAACTAAGCTCGATAATGTTACAATATTTGCTAAATTACCTACAACTAAGCTCGATAATGTTACAACTAGATTAGTGTTGGGTGTCGATTGGAAACCCAGGTACTTCTATGTGATTTTTTTTTAATAACAGTAAAATAAATGTGGTCGTTTGATTTTTTTTTTAAATGTGATTAATTGGTGCAGAGGCATGTAATGTGGATAATAAACGTGTTAGCTTATTTTTTTCAAGTGAATAATTTGTGCATATCAATTTAGTTGGTGAAGAATATAATTAATAATTAATATTATAAAACACGTTGTTTATAATAATAATTATTATTTATTTTTCTTTTTTATTTAATATGATGATGATGATTAATATCCATTAAGGCTAATGTGATCTATCAGATTTCAAGAAAAGAGAAGCTAATTGTCATTCTTCAAAATCTTGTTTCTGTGTGATGATAGGGCACGGAAACAAGCGGTCCAAGATTGCTATAGCTGGGCTGGCTTAATAAGTCAAGAAGAATAAAGGTGTGGTTGAAGATAGGGAATTGAGAGTGGATGTGGGCAAGAGCCTAGTAGTCTAAAAAGAAGTGTTTTTCATCTTCCACTTTCTTAGTATCACAAATCTAACAAATTCTATAGTCCCAGGGAGCCTTGGAGTGGACGACAACCCTCATGAGAGTTAGTTCTAATCCTAGCGATTTTCATTTTCTTTTTAGTGCTAGTCAACATAGATAAATACTTTTAATTTATTAAATTTAAGAAATTTCATAATATTATAGAAATGAATTGAAGTTAGTATTTTTTATTTATTTAAATTTATAAATTTATACCAACATATATTAAAATGATATTTATTATTAATTTTTTAATTATAAAATATTCAATAATATTATTCCATTAAATTGTCTAATATATTTTAATTGAAATTTCTCAAATTTATTATTTTTGAGGAGTAAATTTTTGACGTATATTATGAGTGATTGTCAAGAGCTTATTGATCATTATTATTTTAGCATTGACTCATGCAAATTTAACACTGAAAAATGAATATTTATTTTTCAATGTTATAAAAAAAGAGTTTATTTTCAAACAATGAATTGGACTATAACTTGAAGGTGTTATTTGACCCTTTGCTTAAGATAATGTCATGTGGATAACTATCTCACATAATCTATGCCACAATTTATGGAGATGGTTTCAATATTTATGCATTATTTTTAGATATTTGTGTAGTGGTTTATCACTAGCATTTGCACCACATGTTGCAAAAGAAAGGTCGTAACACAATGACATAAGAAATAATAGTATAGAAGAAAAAAGTCAAAATTTTATGCAAATTTGTTCAAAGTGAAGGTAAAGTTCAAAGTAAATGATTTATGAATTTTCAATTGAATTTTTCTCACTTCTCTTGTTTTCCCTTTCATGAATTTTTGAAACTCTCTCCTTTTTCCTATTATGATTTTCTAAAACATGTAAAACCCAACCTTTGACTCAAAAAATATGCTATATATTTGAATAAAGTATTTACCACCAATATTCTTTGCAACACCTTTCAAGCTTCCAACAAAGTACTACTCAAAAACTTCTAAGTTGATCATTTTCTCCTCTCTACCTGGCTTCTTCTCAAGTACTTTGCTGATGTTTGTATGCTGTGGGAATGAACGAGAACAAGAAATATCATTATCAAGAACAACATAAACTTCCAAATTGACATGAGTTGATTCATGTTTGTGATGTTTAAAATCTCCATAAGGGTTTTTTGTTTGGATATAACCCATCATTTTCCATGGATTTGGGGGTTGCAAGGGCCGTTCTATGTTTAATGTTTTGTTACATAAAAAATAAAAAGCGTCTTACCAGAAATGACACAACCCATTATCATATAACTTTTTGTACTATCGTATTATACATAACTTCATTTATTTTCTCATTTTTTATTATCCTAAATTAAAATATATTATGCTCAAATCAAAAAGATAAAATAAATCACTTACATTATACCAAATAAAAAGAAATAATATAAACATGAAAACAAACATGAGCTATTAAAAAAATATTAAACAGAAATACAGAATTAAAGTAGTAAACAAAACAATAAAATTTCTTGATATAAGATGTATTTTTATGAAAAAGCTCATCTGTAAACAAAACAATAAAAATTTCTTGATATAAGATGTATTTTTATGAAAAAGCTCATCTTTTTTAGATATTCTAAAATTTGCCACTCAACCATAACTAACCATCTAAACGCGAAAAAAAAACATAAACAATCCAACAATTTAAGTAGCCAATAAAACCAATTTTCACATGACCCTCAACTGACCACATCATCAAAAAAAACTAATAATCCTAGTACTTGTATTTCTCCAGAAAAACCAACCAAGAAGTTTATAGAGGCCAAGAAGAAGTTTGGATGACCTTCAACTGACCACATCATCATAAAACTAATAATCCTAACAACTATATTTATCTAGAGAAACCAACCTAGAAGTTTACAGAGACCAAGAAGAAGTGCTTCTCTGCTAAATTCTTCCACAAATTCCTCTATTCAAAAATTCCATCACACTAGGTAATTGAAAGTTTCTCCCTCTTATCTTATGTTGGGAGTTTCAAAATTAAGCTCCTTCAGAGTGATTGTACGTGTTGCACTTGGATAGGACAGTTCTTCCACAAAGTCCTCTATTAAAAAATTCCGTCACACCTGATAATTGAAAGTGTCTCCCTCTTATCTTATGTTGCGAGTTTCAAAATTAAGCTCCTTAAGAGTGATTTTATTTATTTGTTGCACTTGGACACGAGGGTTGTTGTTTGTCAAGGATGGTGCAAATACACAATAGCTATATCATTCCTCGTGTAGTCTATAGTGAATTACTGTCAAGATATAAGCAATGCGTTCGATCAAACCTATGAACCAACCATTCTCATTGCATTGGCCAAACAATAAGCTCACATGGGAGTTAATGTCCATAGAAACAACATGGAATCACTCTTTGAATTCAAAAAATTATGATAGTTTTCATAATGAAAATAACGAACTTAATGATGCTCATTTTTTGAAGTTGTCTCAAATTTTGAGTTTTTTTTAGGTTTATCGTGAAAACATGGTTGTGTGAAACAATTTCATCTAGATGGTACAAAATATGTATCTTCTCCTGTCAACTTCTTTAGTTCATTTTTAATTTAAATTAGCATACAATATCACCAAAACTTTTTTTATTATCAAAATCAATATTCTAATTTTTTTTTATTTGAAATTTTCATATATAACACGTATTTTTAGGAGTTTATATTTTTCGAATAAATTCATGACAGTTAAATTTCCAGAGCATTGTGAAAGCTGCAATTCACTCATAATTAACAATCTATCTAAACATGAAAACGAACATGAACTATCCAAAAAAAAATATTAAGCACAAATATAAAATTAAAGTAGCAAAAAAAAATTCCTCCTCTAAAATGTATTTTTATGAAAAATGTCATCTTTATCAAATATTCTGAAATATACAACTCAACCATAACTAACCATTTAAACATGCTGGTCAAAACAAATTTAAGTCGACAAAAGTCATGTGACTCTGGACATCACCCTGGAGCAGTAGAATAAGGATGAATGTACTTTCTGCATCTCTGTAGGAAAAAGGAAACGAAGTGTCCCGTGATAAGGCCGAAAGATACAGACCCGAATCCTCCTCGAGTTCCTGTAGTCCTGAAATTCGGCTTGTTTTATTGAAAAGTATATATTATTATGTGGAATTATGTCGTCAAATCAGCATGATTGGTTCAAATGTGTATATTTGTTAAAAAAAATAATGTCGTATTAATGATTTCTTGCATTACTATGGATGCATTTATTTTATTGAATTGTTTGTTGCATTATTAAAATGACTAGCAATTGTCACTGCCGAATATATTAATTGTATGAAACTGTGTATCAAAAAAGAGATTTGTTTGAAAACTCTAGGTTCCTCAAAAATCCTAGGCCCTAGAAAATTGCCACCTTGAGGAGACATGTTAAAATCTCTACAACCCCTACATTTGTCTCAGCAATGCCAGTAAGAAACAAAAGTTATCACCAAATTTGGAGTTATTAACGTTTTCTTTGCTTGCCATTTGAGGGCCATGGATATTTAAATGGTTAAAATATTTGTGTTTATAATATTGATATTTTTTTTTTCTCAGTAAAACTATGCTAAGTAATTATATTATGTACAAAAGATCATTACAGGCAGTAAAACAGGTTTCCCATGGCCATCTGTGGCACTGTGGGTTGGCAGCTGGCTTTAGCAGAGAGATGTGTCCAAGCTGCCTCAAAACTTATCAAGATTTTCCTTTTAACATTAACCTTGCCCACGCAGGGGCTGTGACACAAGAAACCACCCTCGCAGGGGCGACCGTGGACATGTGCAATCGCCCAGAAAAGACTTACTAACTGAAACAAAGTCACAAAAAGACCTGCAGACGAACTAAAAGACCCATACAAAAACATTTGATTTATCCCAAACATAGAAAGCGACCGAGACAGAAGACCTTAAAACTGGACCTGGACAAAAAGATGGATGACGGAGCCAATGTCTGCTACTCCTCCGGTTCCTCCTCAATGATCGGGACCCAACCATATTCTTCCGGGAGTCCTGCCCGTTCTTCTCCTGCCTTGGACGTCGACGCCTCCTGCGTCTGAGGTTGGGCGGGTGCCTTCTCAGGTGCTCCCTTTGTCTTTTCCTCAGCCCTTCCCGATTGGTCATCGGAGGGCGCTTCTCTGCTGCTTGATCCGTCGTCATCCTCCTCTGTGTCCCTAACGAAGAGGACTGAAATGTGTGCACTGAGGTGTCCCAAATTAAACACTGCGGTGCCAAACGCTGGAAGCGCTGGTGGTCCTTCAATTGGGTTGCCCGTATCCAAGAACTGTGATGCCTGCAGGTGGGGAGTTCCAGCCCGTCTATAACAGTAGCAGCAACAACAATGGTGGTGGGCATCCGCTGCTGGAGGGCGTGAGGAGCCCCCACGACCAGTTCCGCGTCTGCACGGCTGTCTTTCTCTTGGCCTAGCCATGTTGACAATGGAACTGGCTGAGTGAAACAGAGCTGCCAATGCAGGGCTTCTCTTCTCGGCACCTGAAGATAGTGCTTTGATGCCCCTTCCTTGAATAGCAGAGAATTCAAAGTCCTCAGCGTCTGCCAGAAGGCAGAGAATGTCCAGGCTCGACTGCGCAGCGTGCCTATCTTGCTGAGAATGGTGTGACCCCATACCTTCATCCAACTTAAATCCATTAACATTCCCTTGAACCTTGAGCGCCATGAATGCGCCCTGCCCTCACAGCAATCCGCCTTTAATTTCATTAAGGGTTCTGAGCGGGGGCCTCCACATTTATGTCTTCGGCGGCGTCCCTGGTGTCCTTCCGCTGGCTGGCTCGTGTCATCACCTGCTGGCCATGTGGCTTGGCACTCTCTCCTGTGCTAACACCCGCATCCGGGTGTTTATAATATTGATGTTATCCGTAGATGAAAATTTAGATTAATTCAATAATTTTGTTGTGTTCTGGGACTTGTATTTTTTATTTTATTGTTATAGTCTATTATTGTTAAATATTAATTATTTCATCATATTTATCTACAATATCTTTTCATTTTATATTGTTTTCTAATTTTTTTACAAAATAATTTAATTTTATTTTTTCCATTAATTTGTTTATATAATTTTAAATAAAATCATAAATTTTTGTGGTTTAAAATGCAAAATTAAATAAATAAATTTAACTTTTATAAATAAACCTATAACACTCAAATTTCAAATAACTGAAATTTACAATTCAATTAACCAAAAAAACTACCCAAAATTAAAAAATAGGTAATAATTAAATTAAAATACATTCTTGTATTTTCTTTCCGTTACCATATGATTTTATTCTCTCACATTGCTACTCTCAGACACTTCACATTTCTTTGTAAACTATTATTTTGTACAGTCATGCAATGGCTAACAAAAAGTTGATAAATGAAGCCCAGAAAACCCCAAGGAATCCTTATTCAATCTGCATCCCAATTATGGTATTCATATACATGAAAGACGTTTTTACTTGTTTGTAAATCTACATTCCATTTTTAGATATCATGATCTAAATTTATGATGGGGAACTATTTGTTTTGGCCCACATTCCTTTAATTATTTAATATTAGAGGCATTTTGCCCAAATTCCAATATGATTTATCTTTATATTCTCAAATCAATTTGCGGACGTTTATTCACGAAATAAATGTTAACATGAAAATAGCTCTTATGAGCGTTGAAAATTCTTTTCCTCGTTCGTTGGGCTGGCGATCAAAATTTATCTAGGTTTTTTTATTTTCTGTGTATAACAGTATAAAATATTTTGTATTTTTTTTCTAGTTAACTTTTGAATCTAGTTTGTTTTAATTTATTATGGTTTTTTTAGGGATTAAAGTGTTTTACTATCGGATAATATATGCCTGATAATATTATTATTATATAAAAATTGATATGGTTAACTAATAATTATTGAATTATATGGGAATATTTTTTTTTAATTTCTAACGGCTAGTTTTCTAACATGAATAACTCAACTTATAAAAAATAAGATGTTATAAATTATTATTAAATAATTACTTTACATAAATACAATATTTTATATCTAATTATTTTTTAATAGTTATTTTTAACCAAATATAGAATATTTTAATAAATTAACTTCTTGCCACTAATTCCAAAAGAATTATTTTCTTTACCTAATAACTAATTCACCAACAACGAATTTTTAATGGTTAACTCTGGGCAATGCTGCATCTTTACTATTTAATCCTTCTGATCTATGGATTTCTTACCTTGTCCTGAGGATAAACCACATTAGTTGGTTCGAAATGTCGACCAAATTCTAACAAATATAATTAATTCAAAAGACTTATTTCTACACAACCTTCATCCTTCATCGACAGTGTGACTGCTTTTTTGATATTTTTTAATCAATATTAAAGACTGATCGATTTTATTTTCTATTGCCACAGACGCAGCTATTGATATTATTCTACCACTTATATTGTCCTGTCCATGATTACATGGATCGTCAAAACGCATCATCGATGCAATAATAGTATAATTCAATGATCTCCTCCTCCTTCCCAATCAAAGATTGATAATTACACTAAATATTTTTAAGAACCCTGACAGGCCCATAAAATTACAAAGGAATGAGAGGAGAAGAGGATGCTAACTTCAATTAAGAAAAAATGGAAAGGAGAACCAGATATTATTTTTTAATAATTTCCGCTCAGAATTTTGACTCTTCATGGACCTGCGATGTCGTAAATAAAAAATATATTTTCTTTAGTGAGATGTTCCATAATGCCGCCTTTCAAGAAAATTAAAGTGCATGTTTCCGTAATGCCTTATTAAAATGAGAATAAATCTATAAATATAGAATATATATAAAAAATTCTTTGGTTCTTTTTCTTTGACCTACAAGATTCCATGCCAAGGAAGGGTTATTCTATTAGGGAGTTTTGCATTTATTTTTGTTTGCATTCTTATATTAGTGGGGAAGTTTCCTCCTGCAATATTGTGCAATTTTCTGTTAATATAACGTAAATGGAGTTAAATGGAGTTTTGCATTTATTTTTGTTTTCATGCTTATATTGGTAGGGAAGTTTCCATATACATTATTGTTCAATTTTCCACTAATATAACATAGACTTTTATAGCTATATGAATTTATACATCTCATTTTATGGCTTCACTTACAATGCAACTTGCGATAAGCTTTAATGGTGATCTTTATAAGTTGCAGAGCTTTTGAGCCACAAATCTGTTCCACCCAAAGCATGAGGAGAGGTTAGAAATCAGAATTTGCTCATCATTATCATCGTGATAGGTGTATCAGACGAATGGATACAAAACTAAAGAGAAATGTTGGGTATTTTTCAATGGGGAAAATACTAAAAACCAAGATTCAAACACACAGAGGCAATGCTCTGTTTTACTTTACTCCAGGATCCTTTTGTGCACAGGAAGACTTAAAAAAAATTTCACTGAGAGACAGAGTATTTCACCACCATTAAAACATTCTATTCATTAAAACCTGATACAAAGATTTACCACTGTAAAATCCTTCTTATATTCACTGCTGTGAAAAACAACTTACTGCTGTAATACCTCCATTTACATTTACAGGTGAAAAACTATTTTTACACCGCTGCTGTAAAACAAAACAAATTACATAATCCCCGCACTGCTGTGCATTTTCATCTTACAAAGAAAACAAAAGTCTACAAAAAAAATCCGCTCCACCATTAGTAAAAAGAACATACAAATTCCTTATGCGCTCCCACGTTTTCATTTTTGCATTATGCACTGCTGTGCATCACCATATTTTTCATGGAAGTCAACCTTCTTTTCGCTGCAGCAAAAAACTAACTTTTTGTTTCACGGTTATGAGTTATGTAAACCCAAAACAAAAAACATGTGTGATAAAACAACGAATCCCAAAACAGAGATATTAAGTTTTACGTGCCGTAGAAAAAAAACATAAAAATCTACCTACGCATATGACAATTCATTAATGAGAGGTATGGTCAACCAAGGTTTTAATTTACTCCACGCAACATTTAATATTTGCCGTATGCAGGTTTGGAGCAGCTTTGGTTGATCGACGGTGGAGAGCGATGGAGTAAATCCGACGGTGGAGAGAGATATCGGAAGCCCTCACTTGAATGAACGATAGCTCCCGATATGTCAGAGCTGCTTACGTCAGACGAGAGCCACGTGCCTGCACCAAAACGCATCGGAGGCCAATATACGGAAACTGCTTTTCGTTGGATGGCGGTGCGATATCCCTTGGCAGTTTTATGGTTTCGTTCGGTGGTTTTTGGGCTGCGTACGTAGGCAGCGTTGAAATTATGATTTCAACACTCCCCTTTAATTTCAACTGCTAGCCATTCGGTCATACCGAGACACTTTCTTAAAAATTCAAAGCTTCTCTGATCCAGCGGCTTTGTCAAGATGTCCGCAACCTGTTCTTGAGTCCTGCAATGTTCCAAGACAATTTCTCCATTGTTCACTAATTCTCTGATGTAGTGAAACCTGGTATCAATGTGTTTCGTTCTCTTATGAAACACTGAATTCTTTGAAAATGCAATAGCTGAGCTATTGTCACAAAAAATCACTGTCGCTTTTGCCTGCTCTTGGCCTAAGCTTCTCAACATTCTTCTCATCCACACTGCTTGACATGCTGCTGCTGTAGCTGCCACATATTCAGCCTCTGCTGTAGACAATGCTACAATGGACTGCTTCTTAGAAGCCCATGAGATGGCTCCTGAACCCATATGAAAAACATAACCGGAAGTGCTCTTCCGATCATCTACACTTCCAGCCCAATCACTGTCAGTGTATCCAACCAAATCTGAATGTTCTGAGGCATGATATAGAATTCCAAACATTTTGGTACCTTTCACATACCTCAAAATTCTCTTTGCTGCCTGCCAATGTGCCTCCTTCGGCCTCTCCATGAACCTGGAAATTAAACTAACAGCATACATTAAATCAGGCCTAGTTGCTGTTAAATACATAAGGCTGCCAACAATACTTTTATACAAGCTAGGATCAAAATCCTTGCTGCTGTCCTCTCTGCTGAGCTTTAATCCCATCACTGTGGGGGTGATTGCTGCCTTGCATTCTTCCATCTTAAATCTGCCCAAAACTTGATTTACATATCTTGCTTGAGATATAAAAATTCCTTTTTCATTTTGATCTACTTCTATGCCTAAGAAGTATCTCAACAAACCCATGTCAGTCATTTCAAATTCATCCTTCATGACTGATTTAAAATTCTTAATAAGATAAATATCATTTCCAGTGAAAATAACATCATCTACATACAAGACAACAATTAAAATTTTACCATCCTTTTCCTTGATGTAGACTGTGGGTTCTCCTTCACATTTGTCAAATTCATTATCCAATAGATATGAATCTATCCTGCTGTACCATGCTCTTGGCGCTTGCTTCAGCCCATAAAGACCTTTCTTCAATTTGCACACTTTGTGCTCTTCTCCTTTCTTCTCATAGCTGAGAGGCTGTTCAACATAAACCTCTTCCTTTAACACTCCATTTAGGAATGCTGATTTCACATCCATTTGGTAGACTTTCCATTTGTTTTGTGCTGCTATGGACAGCACTGCTCTCACGGTTTCCATTCTTGCAACCGGGGCGAAAGTCTCCTCATAATCTCTTCCATACTGCTGCTTGTAGCCTTTGACAACCAGCCTTGCCTTGTGCCTTTCTATCTTGCCTTCAGCATTGCTCTTGGTCTTGTAGACCCATTTCACACCAATGACTTCTTTGCCTTTTGGTAACTCAACCAAATCCCATGTTTTGTTTCTCTCTATGGCATTCATCTCCTCATCCATAGCTTCTATCCATTTCCTATCTTTAATTGCATCCTCGAAATGAATAGGGTCATCAACATGACAATACAAGGCAAATAAGGAATTCATTCCTTCATCATAAATGTCACTTAGATTTCTAAATTTCTTACCTCTTTCACTTGGTGTGCAAGTGCTTGAAGATGCACTTGAATTTCCTCCTTGTGGTGTGCTTGGAGAAGCACTTTCATTTATCCTCAATGGTGTCCCTTGCTGTCCTTGTGTTGGCACTGCTGTTTGGGGATGCATTTCAGCCACCTCCTCTTCATCTTCATCATGAGACAAACAGTTCTTGACATTCACTGTTTTCTCTATGCTTCCATCCCAAGCTTCTTCCTCAATGAATTGAACATCCCTGCTTACAAAGAACTTCTTGGTAGATGGGATGTACAGCCTGTAGGCTTTGGATTCATCACTGTATCCAATGAAGATGCATTTCTCCCCTTTGCTGTCCAACTTCCTCCTTAGCTGATCTGGTATGTGTGCATAGGCCACACACCCAAAAACTCTCATGTGGGTGACTCCTTGCTTTCTCCCACTCCATGCCTCTTCTGGCACTTTGTTCATGACTGCCTTTGTAGGACACCTGTTCAATATATAAACTGCACAATGTACAGCTTCAGCCCAATACTCATTTGGCAAATGCTTTGCCTTCAGCATGCTCCTCGCCATATCCATGATGGTCCTGTTCTTCCTTTCAGCAACTCCATTTTGCTGTGGGGTGTACCGAGTTGTAAACTGTTTATGAATTCCATTTTCTCTACAAAACTTTAGGAATTCATTTGAGATATACTCACCTCCTCTATCAGTTCTCAATACTTTTATGTGCAGCCCACTTTGGTTCTCCACAAGTGCTTTGAAATTTTGGAATTTCTCAAAGACTTCACTTTTGTTCTTGAGGAAATATATCCAAGTCTTTCTTGTAAAATCATCAATGAATGTCAAGAAATATAGGCTGCCAGCTAATGATGGAGCTTGCATTGGTCCACACAAATCTGAGTGGATAATCTCTAAGGGTGCCTTTGCCCTTATGCTCTTCCCTGATGGAAAACTTTCTCTATGTTGTTTTCCCAGAATGCAGCCTTCACATAGGCTGTCCGGTTTCTCTATCAATGGTAATCCCTTTACCATTCCTTTTCTGCTCAATAAGTTTAGACCTCCAAAATTTAGATGCCCGAATCTCAAGTGCCATAACCAGTTCTCATCCTTTGGCACGCTTTGGAAGGCCTCTTGGGTGACTGCTGCCATTTCCCTTTTGTTCTTCATGTCTGCCCTGATCCGGAGAGGGAACATCCTGTTCCTTGTCATCTTCACTTCAGCAATGCATCTTTTGCTGGGTGGTATATCCATGATGGTGCACACATCGTTTACAAAGTAAACATTGTAACCATTTTGGACAAGCTGTCCAACACTCAAGAGGTTACATCTCATTCCGAGGACATAGTAGACATCTGCTATGGTTTTCCTTTCTCCTTGCTTTGTAAATATTTTTACCTCCCCTTTTCCCATAACAGACACTTTACTATCAGTTCCTAGTGTGACCTCTAACTTCAAGTTTTGATTTAAGGCTGAAAAGAGGGCTATATTCCCTGTCATATGGTTGCTGCAACCTGAGTCTAAAAACCATATGTCCTCACTATGTGTTTCAGCCATGTTACAAGCTAACAGGACATTTTCTTGACTGCTGTTTTCTCTTGTAACATTTGCATTTTGTCTGTTGTTCATATCATGTTGTTTCTTTCTACAATCACTAGCATAATGTCCATACTTTTTGCAATAATAGCATTGAACATTAGATTTATCATACCTTTGTCCTTGAGCCTGATACTGATCTCTTTGTTTGCTGCTGCCTTGACCTTGGTTCTGATTTGGATTGCTGCCTCTTCCTTGTGCATTTGATGGGCTGTTCCTTCCACCTCTGTTCTGGCTTCTACCTCTTCCTCTTCTGTTTCCTCTTCCTTGACCTCTTCCTCTTCCAAAGGAAATCTGGGTCTTGAAGGCTTGCTCAAGAGATGAGTTTTCATTCCTACTCAACCTCTACTCATGTGTTATTAGTGATGCATGTAGCTCATCAACTGAATAGTTTGAGAGATCCTTTGTCTCTTCAATGGTGGTGACTATGGCATCAAACCTTGAGGGTAAGACCCTCAATATTTTCTCCACTATTCTTCTATCTTCAATTGTTTCTCCATGAGTTCTCATTTGTGTGATTACACCAATCACATGAGTGAAGAATGATTCAATGTTGTCTGACTCCTTCATGTTCAAATTTTCAAAATCCTTTCTCAGCATTTGCAATTTTGCTGTCTTCACTCTCTCCATGCCTTGATAGACTGTCTTGAGGGTTTGCCATGCTTCATTTGATGTTTTAGCTGCTGCTATCCTTGGAAATATACTCTGGTCTACTGCTAGATGCAACAATAAAATGGCCTTTGCATCCTTCTTCCTATTGCTCTTCAGGAGATCTCTCTCTCCCTGAGTTAATGCATTGAACTCAGTTTCATCTGCTGGTTCTTCAAAACCTTCCTCAACTATTTCCCATAAATCTTGAGAAGCAAACAAGGCTCTCATAGTTATAGACCAGTAGTCATAGTTCTTCCCATTAAACTGTGGGAGCTGGGTATTAAACATACCCATACCAGTGCTTGTGCTAGCCATTCCTTGACTGTGTATGTTTAAAAACAACTCACTGTTTCTTTAGCAACACAAAAAAAACTTTTGAAATACCTGAATCCTTTGATGTCTGAGTCTTCTGTCTGCCTGAGAAGTTTTGCTGCAGCTACTAACCTTCTCCCTTCAGCTTCTTTAACTTCTTTAAAGAGCCTGGTCTAGCTCTGATACCACTGTTGGGAATTTTTCAATGGGGAAAATACCAAAAACCAAGATTCAAACACACAGAGGCAATGCTCTGTTTTACTTTACTCCAGGATCCTTTTGTGCATAGGAAGACTTAAAAAAAATTTCACTGAGAGACAGAGTATTTCACCACCATTAAAACATTCTATTCATTAAAACCTGATACAAAGATTTACCACTGTAAAATCCTTCTTATATTCACTGCTGTGAAAAACAACTTACTGCAGTAATACCTCCATTTACATTTACAGGTGAAAAACAATTTTTACACCGCTGCTGTAAAACAAAACAAATTACATAATCCCCGCACTGCTGTGCATTTTCATCTTACAAAGAAAACAAAAGTCTACAAAAAAAAATCCGCTCCACCATTAGTAAAAAGAACATACAAATTCCTTATATGCTCCCACGTTTTCATTTTTGCATTATGCACTGCTGTGCATCACCATATTTTTCATGGAAGTCAACCTTCTTTTCACTGCAGCAAAAAACTAACTTTTTGTTTCACGGTTATGAGTTATGTAAACCCAAAACAAAAAACATGTGTGATAAAACAACGAATCCCAAAACAGAGATATTAAGTTTTACGTGCCGTAGAAAAAAAACATAAAAATCTACCTACGCATATGACAATTCATTAATGAGAGGTATGGTCAACCAAGGTTTTAATTTACTCCACGCAACATTTAATATTTGCTGTATGCAGGTTTGGAGCAGCTTTGGTTGATCGACGGTGGAGAGCGATGGAGTAAATCCGACGGTGGAGAGAGATATCGGAAGCCCTCACTTGAGTGAACGATAGCTCCCGATATGTCAGAGCTGCTTACGTCAGGCGAGAGCCACGTGCCTACACCAAAACGCATCGGAGGCCAATATACGGAAACTGCTTTTCGTTGGATGGCGGTGCGATATCCCTTGGCGGTTTTATGGTTTCGTTCGGTGGTTTTTGGGCTGCGTATGTAGGCAGCATTGAAATTATGATTTCAACAAGAAAATGAAACGTCCCGTTCTTTCCCTCACACCAACTGCGTGATTTTTGTGAACTCTTTGGTGCCTTCAAATACAAAAAGCTGATATATAAACAATGTGTATCTATCCATTCACCCAGCGTGCTATGCAAATGAAAACCTCGTTAGTTAAATCAACACACAAAACAACAGAGAAAGTAAAAAGTATAATGAATTGTACCTGTAACAGGTTGTAGGGAGAGGGGATATCAGAGCCGTACAGGTCCCAAGCCCCAGTGGCATTGTTGATGTCTTTAAGAATGAGGTAAATGGTCTTCTCCCCATACCTGGCCACAGCCACACCCAGTCTCTCTTTCGGCAAAATCAATTAAGAATTGCATTGTATCATATTGCAAAGAAAATAGAATGGGTTGGGGGCACTACAAAATTACCTCTTAGACATAATTCCCTAGTAACCAAAGCTCGAAATAGGACTATGAACTGACCGACTCTAACCTACTGGAGAAAATTGCCTATGGCTAAGAAAGAGATCCCTATGAACCGATGACGCCTAGTCGACAGGCCCTCTTCTCAATTCAAATACTAGCCAACGGCCATTAGAAAGGCATTAGGAGATGCTATTGACTATTCATTCAGAAAAAATAGAATACTTTTCCCTAGTTTGCATTCCTTCCAATCTTCTATCCAAGATGATTGTGAGAGATATTTTACACGGGCCTTGTTAGATATCCAAAGTGGATAGGCGGGTTCAACCCATATTGACCAGTTGAATGCATAAATGCTGAAACTGGCAAGCAGTCAATCATACTCTTTTCACATACGACAGTTGAAGCCGTTGATATGGCACGCGACGGTTGAAGGACAAATTTAGCTAGAATATCGTTGTCAATAATTTAGGGCATCTTGATCTCAGATCTGTCCCCAAAATGCACCAATCTCTGACTCCATCTACAATGATCCATTGTTCGAATCTCACTGAGTTACAAGATCAACCGTTTTATCATCACAAAGAGTAGGAGTTAAGTTTAGTCGAGCGGCAAGAATCCTCCAATAAAAAAAAATGGAGGGGAGAACCAGATATTATTTTTTAATACTTTTTGCTCAGAATTTTGACTCTTCATGGACCTGAGATGTGGTAAATAAAAATTATTTATTCTTTAATGAGAGAATATGTGTTTCATAATGCCTTCTTTCTAGAAAATGAAAGTACATGTTTCAATGATGCCTTCTTAAAATGAGAAGCATAAAAGGAGTATATATATGTGGAACCAATTTTCTAAAAAGAAGACATTATATATCTATTTTTTGTAATGCCTTCTTTTTAGAAAATTGGTTCTATATATATATATATTCCTTGGTTCCTTTTCTTTGACATACAAGATTTCACGCCAAGGAGGGTTATTCCATTAGGGTTTTTTGCATTTATTTTTGTTTGCATACTTATATTGGTAGGGAAGTTTCCTCTTGCATTATTTTTCAATTTTCCATTAATATAACGTAAATGGATTTTTGCATTTATTTTTGTTTGCATGCTTATATTGGTAGGGAAGTTTCCTCATAAATCTCATTTTACGCCTTCACTTACAATGCAACTTACGATAAGCTTTAATGGTGATATTTATAAGTTGCAAAGATTTTGAGCCACAAATACTGGACGAGAATAGGTTGAAAATCATAGGTTTCTCATCATTATCATCTTGACAAGTGTATGATGTTGGTACAGGTGCACAGTAAACTTAAATAAATTTACACAGCAGAATTAAAACAGCAGAACAATCAAGCACATAAGAGACAGTTTTTAACGCGGTTCACCCAACCAATCTGGGTTACGTCCACCAAACATAGGCATCAGGAATTTATTAATCAAATTGGAGATTACATCAATGAAAACCTCATAAAACTCTCACCCTCTTAGCAAACCATCCGAATGGTTGCCTGTTATATAGCATAGAGAACCTAACAGCCTCATTAACTCCCTCACATCAAATATAGGAGGCATTAACTCCCTCCCAACAACCTGGAGTTAATCTAGGACCTGAATTCTATTGTTGTCATCAACTGAGATTTTTCCTATTTTGCTCCAAACAGAAAATCTCAACAATCTCCACCTTGACAACAATTCGCCTGATGCCCTGTTATTATTATTTTATCTTTTCTGCAAGCCAAGAGAAGCCAAACACCAGCGTAGCTTCTCCAACAAAACTGGTTTCGTGAACATGTCTGCACAGTTCTCCTTTGTATGCACCTTTTCAAGAGAGACTCCCCTTTCAGTGATAACCTGTCTTACAAAATGGTACTTAATTGGAATATGCTTTGATTTACTATGATAGGCTGGATTCTTAGCCAAATGTATTGCACTTTGACTATCACAAAGTAACCTGATGTTGTCCTGTAACCTACCAAACTCACCAAGCAAACCTTTCAACCAAACCGCCTCTTTGCAAGCATGCGAAGCAGCAATGTATTCTGCTTCAGTAGTGGATAACGCGACAATGTTCTGTAGCTTTGACATCCAACTTATAGCTCCACCTGCAAGAGTAAAGACGTACCCTGAAGTTGATCTTCTCTTATCCAAATCACCTGCAAAATCGGAATCAACATATCCGCAAACAAATTCACTACTCTTATTGTAAGAAATACAATAACTACTTGTGCCTCTCAAGTACCGAAGCACCCATTTCACTGCTGACCAGTGTTCTTTACCCGGATTTGCCATGTACCTGTTGACAACCCCAACTGCATGTGAAATATCTGGTCGAGTACAAACCATCGCATATATTAAACACCCTACTACATTGGCATACGGAATTCGAGACATATAATCCTTTTCTTCATCTGTATTAGGACATAAACTCGAAGAAAGCTTAAAATGGGAAGCGAAAGGGACTGACACATGCTTCACATTATTCATACCAAACCTCAAAAGTATTTTCTCAACATACTTCTGTTGTGATAGCCACAGCTTACCATTGCCCCTGTCTCTGAAAATCTCCATGCCCAAAATCTGTCTTGCCGCTCCTAGATCTTTCATATCAAACGTCCTTGCCATCTGAGTCTTTAACCTGTTGATTTCTTCAATGCTTTTGCTTGTTAAAAGCATATCATCAACATACAACACTAAGATAATGAACATGCCATTATTTAACTGCTTAAAGTAAACACAATGATCATATTCACTTCTTACATATTTCTGACTCAACATGAAAGAATCAAACTTCTTATACCACTGCCGAGGCGACTGCTTCAGGCCATATAATGACTTCTTGAGCCTGCAGACAAATTTCTCATTGCGACGGTGAACAAACCCTTCCGGTTGTTCCATATATATTTCCTCATCTAAATCACCATGTAGAAATGCAGTCTTAACATCTAACTGCTGCAACTCTAAATCAAGCAAAGCCACTAATGCTAACACAAGTCTAATTGAAACAATTTTAACCACTGGTGAAAATATCTCATGAAAGTCTATGCCATCTTTCTGAGAAAACCCTTTTGCAACCAGCCTTGCTTTGTACCTGTCTTCCATATCGTTCACACCACGTTTCAGCTTGTACACCCACTTGCATCCCACAGTTTTCCTGCCTTTAGGAAGTTCAACCAGATCCCACGTGCCATTCTTACCTAAGGCCATCATTTCTTCCTTCATAGCTGCTTTCCATTTGTCACTATTTGAACCTTCTACAGCTTCCTGATAACACAAAGGTTCATCATCATTAGCGATCAAAGCAACTGAAGTAACATGATCATCATACCTTCTTGGAGGACGTTTGATCCTTGTAGACCTCCTTAAGAATGTTTCTGGTGCTTCCACAATTTGCTGTCTATCATCTGTAGGAACTTCTTCATGATCGCCATCTGAGACCTGTTCATGACCTCCATCTGAACCCTGTTCATAATCTGATTCTGAAACCTGTTCATGACTAGAATCTGAACTATGGTCGTTATGACTATCATTAGAAATGCTGTCAAACTGAATATGCTGGAAATCAGATACATCATCCTGTTTCAATCTACTATTTACATCTAACTGTACAAGAGAGGATTCATCAAACTTTACATCTCTGTTGATGATGATTTTGCGGGTAGTAGGATCCCACAATCTAAATCCCTTTGTTCCATCACCATACCCAACAAAGACATACCTTTTCGATTTCGGATCTAATTTAGTTCGCTGATGTTTAGGCACTAGAGCATATGCATCACAACCAAACACTCTGAGTTTAGAATAGTCACAAGGGTGTCCTTTCCATACCTCTTGCGGAATCTTGCAGCCTATTGCCGTTGATGGAGATCGGTTTATCACATAACAAGCTGTTGCCACTGCTTCTGTCCACAACTCCTTTTGCAACCCGGCGTTACTCAGCATACACCTTGCTCTTTCTAGAAGAGTCCTGTTCATGCGTTCAGCAACTCCATTTTACTGAGGAGTATAAACCGTGGTCTTATGCCTTTCGATCCCTGCATCCTTGCAATAGCTGTCAAACTCCTTGGAAGTAAACTCACCACCATTGTCAGTTCTTAAACATTTTATAGTTCTACCAGTGTTGTTTTCTACCAATGCTCTAAACTGCTTGAAAACTGTAAAAACATCAGACTTCTTTTTCAACATGTAGACCCATACTTTCCGAGAAAAGTCATCAATGAATGATACAAAATATGACGAGCCACCATATGATGCTGTAGGGGCTGGACCCCAAACATCTGAATGGATATAATCAAGTATGCCTTTACTAGTATGTTTGCCTGTTTTAAACTTTTGTTTACTTTGTTTACCAAACAGACAATGTTTACAGAAATCCAATTTTCAAGATCTTAGATTAGGAAGTAACTTTCGGTCAGCCAAAATTTTCAATCCTCTTTCACTCATATGCCCCAATCTTTGATGCCATAAGTGAATGGAACTATTGTCATGTTCAGACACAGACACATGATCTGACCCAGTTCTACCTTCTAACTGAAAAAGATTTCCTACCTTCTTAGCCTTCATTACTAGTAAGATACCTTTATAGATTTTCATAACTCCACCTTGAATTACAGTTTTATATCCATTTGAATCAAGTGCTCCTAATGAAATCAAATTTTTCCTTAAATCTGGTACATGCCTCACATCAGTTAATATTTTTGTTGTGCCATCAAACATTTGCAGTTGTATGCTCCCAATTCCCACAATATTACATGTTACATCATTACCCATGTACACAACACCATAATCAATTGATTTATATGTTTTAAACCAATCTTTATGAATACACATGTGGTTAGATGCCCCGGAATCTAACAACCAATGTTGATCATGTTTTGAAACATTAACAGACAATACCTCATCACTCATACCTGAACCTGATTCTGAACCTGTATCTGTGGTGTTGTCTTCCTTCTTTTCTGTCGAAGAGCCTTCTTTAGCAGCCTGCTTTCGCTTCCAACAATCCTTTTTTCAGATGTCCAGCCTTGCCACAATGCCAGCACTTCACCTTTGCCTTCTTTCCTTTGGACTTTGAGCGAGAGTCGCTATGCTTTCCCCCGGAGTGTCTCTCTCTTGAGCGACCTCTGGCCATCATTACCTCTGATGTAGAGGCGTCTGCATTCGACCTCTTCCTCGTCTCTTCAGCCAACAAGGCTCCAACAACATCGTCAAACTCAAGGATTTCTAATGTACTAAAGCTTATGGAAGTAACAAAGTGATCCCAGGATTCAGGCAAAGAACATAATAGAGTTATGGCCTTATCCTCTGAATCAAATTTCACATCTAGACTGTCTAATTGCACCAACAAGGTATTAAAAACATTCAGGTGATCAGCAATTGAGGTACCTTCTTTCATCCACAAACTGTAAAGCTGCTATTTCAGGAGAATTCGATTTGTCAAAGATTTCGTCATATAGAGCTTCTCAAGCTTCGACCACAAGCCTGCGGCGGTTTTCTCTGACACAATGTTGAATAGAACATCGTCCGCTAGACACAACCGAATTGCGCTCAGAGTTCTATCGTCCATCTCATCCCATTCATCCTCCGTCATGGAAGGAGGCCTTTTGTTTTTCCCCAACAGTGCTTTCGCCACACCTTGTTGAACCAGCAGATCGTGCATCTTCACCTTCCAGATCTCAAAATTATTCTTGCCATTAAATTTCTCAATTTCAAACCGGGCACTTTGAGTTTTCGCCATTTGTATCAACAAAGCACAATAATCTCCAATATCCACCAGCAAAAAAATAAAAAATAAAAAATAAAATAAAATAAAATAAAAATAAAAAAAATAAAAAATAAATAAATTCCTATGCCTTTAAAACAAAATATCTTCCGTTGGCACTTCACAAAAAAAAAAAAAAAATTTCTGCCTATGCCTTTGTTTTTACACAACAAAAAAAAAATTTGTTGTGAATTACAATACAAAAGACCACCGCCAAAATAAACAATTCCCTGCTTCTGGCTCAACAAATCTGCAATATGCGCAATTATTTGTAAACTTGTACAAATAAAAAAACCTACATATAAACCTGCGCAATTATCTTTAACCTGGCATTTGTGCAGAAAACGCAAGATTCACCGTTTGACAATGATACATGCGTAAGGCGTTGATATTACAGAACCTTTCCCTGTGCTTTCAATCTAACGATCAAGCATGCAAAGCACAGCAATTTCAATGACTCTTCTACGGTGTCCGGAATGAGAGGCATAGAAATCAGAAATTTATTAATAATACCAACAGCCTTTTCCAACGAAATCCAAAGAAATCCTCTGATGACCAAACGATCGTATAACTGATAATAATGTAAAACAAACATTTGTCTTACAATCAATATTCCAGCGCTGTCCCAATCAACAGGTTTCATTGTTTTATGGAATTCGGGCAAATGAAAAAGAACGCGCAGGGGCACAAACATACGAATGACATTCGGTCATATGCACCAGCAATATAATAAAACACCAGCAATGTTCTTACGCATACGCATCAGCAATTTTAAAAAACACGCACCAGCCATATGTAACAACACCAGCTATGTAATTACGCAGCATGCTCCACGGAAAACTAAAAAACATACCAGGTCAACACGCATTCACGCATCCGCTTCTGAACGCATTCACACGGAGTCACGCACCAACAGCTCCAGCAATGTTATAGAATACGCATCCGCTTCTGAACGCATTCACACGGAGTCACGCACCAACAGCTCCAGCAACCAGAGAAAAAATTCTCCACGCCAGCAACAGCAGCGCTCCAGCAACACCTGCGCTCTACCTCCAAACAGTGCAGCTCCAGCACAGCCAGCGCTCCAGGCAGCACCTCCAACATGCTCTGATACCAATTGTTGGTACAGGTGCACAGTAAACTTAAATAAATTTACACAGCAGAACAATCAAGCACATAAGAGACAGTTTTTAACGTGGTTCACCCAACCAATCTGGGCTACGTCCACCAAACATAGGCATCAGGAATTTATTAATCAAATTGGAGATTACATCAATGAAAACCTCATAAAACTCTCACCCTCTCAGCAAACCATCCGAATGGTTGCCTGTTATATAGCATAGAGAATCTAACAGCCTCATTAACTCCCTCACATCAAATATAGGAGGCATTAACTCCCTCCCAACAACCTGGAGTTAATCTAGGACTTGAATTCTATTGTTGTCATCAGCTGAGATTTTTCCTATTTTGCTCCAAACAGAAAATATCAACATATGAGACGAATGGATACAAAACTAAAGAGAAAACGAAACATCCCCTTCTTTCCCTCACACCAACTGCGTGATTCCTGTGAACTCTGTGAACTCTTTGGTGCCTTCAAATACAAAAAGCCGATATATAAACACTGCCTATCTATCCATTCACCAAGTGTGCCACACAAATGAAAACCCCGTCAGTCAAATCAACACACACAAAACAACAGAGAAAGTAAAAAGTCTGAATGAATTGTACCTGTAACGGGTGGTAGGGAGAGGGGATATTGGAGCCGTACAGGTCCCAAGCCCCAGTGGCATTGGTGATGTCCTTCAGAATGAGGTAAATTCTCTTCTCCCCATACCTGGCCACAGCCACGCCCAGTCCCTCTTTCGAAAAACTCAATTAAGAATTTCATTGTATCATATTGCAAAGAAAAAAGAATGGGTTGGGGGCACTGCAAAATTACCTCTTGGGCATAATTCCCTAGGAACCAAAGTTCGAAAATAGGACTATGAACTGACCGAATTTAACCAACTCGAGAAAAATCCATATGGATAAGAAAGAGATCCCTATGAATCGATTACACCTAGTCAGCAAGCCCTCGTGCTTCTCAATTCAAATACCAGCCACCGACCATCAGACCGACATTGGGAGATGCTACTAAATATTCATTCAAACAAAATAAAATATTTTTCCCTGGTTCACATTCCTTGCAATCTTCTATCCAATATGACTGAGAGAGATATTTTACATGGGCCTTGCTATATATACAAAGTGGATAGGTGAGATCAACCTATATTGATCGGTTGAATGCATAAACCCTAAAACTGGCAAGCAGTCGATCGTACTCTTTTCACAAGCGACAGTTGAAGTCAATAGATACGGGGCACGACAGTTGAAGCCGTTGCAGCTATAGAGACCATGAACATGGGCATCAACAAATTAGTAACTACTTTTCTTTGATCGAAAGGTTCGATTTTTTTTAATCGTCTAACATATAATATTATGGGTCACAATGATGACATGTGGGAAAGTGGAATAAATATATTTATGAGGAGTTACTTCTCACCATTATTTAGGTTTTCCTTAGCACTTATGCAAGAGTAAAATTGTAAATGTGTAGATTTACTAGTGGTTACTGTCCATTAACATTCATGCAAGTCCATGTGTATCCACGTTATATCTCAGTTTATTACTTCCTTCCAATTTTCAGAAAATGTAATTTTTAACTTGAGTGGTGGGACTAAGCTACTCTACAACACTTTTTAATGTAAAGTAATTGGACATCATTTTAGTCTTTGAATTTCATATATTTATTTCATTTTTGATTCTATTTTATTTAGTTATTAAAGAACAAAATATATGTTAAATTTTCACATGAACATATATAAACTTAACATTTCAATGAATATTCTATATATATTTTCTTAAATGTATCTTCCCCATTTCTTTCTATTTTTTATCTTTCCTTATTTTAAGTGATTTCTCTAACATTGACCAATGAAAATTATTTTTCCTTTGGCATTCACAATGGAAAAGATTATTTTTACCTTGTTTAAGGAATTGGTTGAGAACAAGAATCATTATTATTTAGTTGGCAACTAATTTAAATCAAACAAAGGAAATGATAACTCATAGAGAAAAATGAAGTTTTACAGGTTCTTTAAATTATTTCATAAACTGGAAAAAAAAACTTTCATCTTCATCCACGGGAGTTCTCATCATGTGAAGGTTGGAGGCATTTATCAACACAACTTTGGTGAGGAATGTTGTGGCTCCAACGAAAGGTATTCTTGAAAATGAGGTATGCACATGGGACTTCATGGTTATTGCACATAAAATATAAGTAACCATGAATTATTTTGGAAAGAAATTGCATGTGTTTTATGCATGGAATGATAGGTTATTTTATTAATTGGAAACATTGCTCTAAGCTTTTGACAGTTGCAGGGAATTTTGTGTAGAGGAATCAATTATTTCATTGCAAGGTTTTGCATGGTTTCTATGCAATAATTTTCTAAAAACATGGATGAGAATTTACATAATAAAAATAAAGAAACCATAGTGTTTTATTAAAAAATATGTTACAAAGATGTGGTTTCTTTTGAAAAAATAATGCACATGAATCTTGCACACAAAAAGATTTAAGAAGTCTTACTTCTTTTCATAAAGAATGCATGTGAACTTTGCATGGTAAACTATAAAGAAATCATATTATTTCTTGAAAGAAAATTGTATGGTAAAGAAAAATTTCATGGTAAAAGATAAGTTAGGGATGTTGTTTTCTTGGAAATAAAACACACGTGAACAAAAAGTTTAAAGAAATCATGATATTTGTTATGAAAAGATTGTATGCAAACTTTTCATATGAAAAGAAAAAGTAAATAAGTTATTTCATTAAAGAAAAGATGGCGAAAACTATGAGAGAAAATTATATTATTAATTTTCTTGGAGATATTACCATGATTCCTATAGACTCTTAATAGGAATATGTGCATAATAATAATATCTATTATATTGGAATTCATGAAAAAAAATCTATGTTAATTCTTGAAAAAAATAATATATTGCATCCATCATTGTATTATATTTCAAAGTGAAATTTCTTTGCATACATTATTAGATTCTTGGAAAAGAGAAAATTTAATTAGATTAATTTTTTTGTAAGAGTTTTCATGAATATTTATGCATATATTAATCATGTTGTTTATTTAAAGATTGAAAGGATTTGACTGCATAAATACTTGCATAAGAGTTTTGTGCATGAATTGGTGAAAAATAAAGATTTTTTTTTTAAAGATGCATATGAATCTTGTTCCTACAAGAACGAGAACGCATGCTTGTTCCTTAAAAATATCATGTGCATTAATATAAGGGTCATTGAGTTAAAGAAAAACACATGTTGCATGCAAAAAAGGGTAGACATTGTGATATAGGAAATATGTTTTTGCATGTAAATAGAGAAAGTTATTATGTTAATTTTCTTGAAAATAATAATCTCTTGAAAATATTGCCTCCCTCATGAATTGTGTTAATTTATTGATTTATGTTCATAAAAGGTTAAGTTAACTGGTAATTTCTTGATAGAGAAACATGAGAAACTTGCATGTAGAAAGATAGAGGAACTTAGTTATATTAACTTCCTTTCGGAAAAAAAAGTATGTATTTGTTTACATGAAAATAATAGTAGAATTATAAATAAGGGAATATATGTCATGTAAATTAAAGAAGGGCCCTTATGATAAGCTCTTGCATACATAAAGAATAGTCATTTTTTTATAGAGATATGTCCTTTGCATGGATAGAGGAACTATTGAGCTATATTATATATGTGATTATTTTTTATGCTATCATAACTATTGTGTTAGTTTATTTTGGAATAACATTATGTATATGCAAGAAATATTTTGTATTAGATTTCATTTGGAAAGAATAAACATTTTCATGTGGGAAATGATAACATGTTGTGTTACCCTACATTAGAAAATATTCTTTGGGAAAGAAGATGAATTTACATGACAAAACGAATAGTAATGTGTTGGTTTCCTTGGATATATATATATATATATATATATATATATATATATATATATATATATATATAGTTAACATTGGTATAATATTTGGAAAAGAAAACATGTTTTATTGCATTAGTTTTATGGAAAAGGAAACATGTGTTTTCATGCTCTATTGTGTTGAGAATTCTTTTGAGAATATTCTTTCCTAAAGTATATGCATTTGCATGCACAAGAAAGACATTAATTTTGTTAGTTTTCTTTATGTATTTGCATGAACCAAAAGTAATATATGAAGGGCTAGTTCTTTGGATAAATATTACATAATTTTCATGCACACAGATCATAACTGGTGTGTTAATTTCCTTTAAAGGAATGTTTGGACAGTTATAGTGATTTGTCTTGCAAGAATGTGTGATTGTGTGAGGGGAATAATAGTTAATGTGGTATTAATTTATAGACATGTTTTGAAGGTTATATTCTTATAACTAATGCATATGCAGTGCTATTAAAATAAGCATGTTGTGATATTTGTTTTAATTTCATGAATGTACATGAATAGATGATGAATGCCACTAATATAGATTTATGAATTGGTTTGGTTGATACTTGATTTAATCATGATATCTAAGGTTGCTCACAATAAGAGTTGCAGGAAAAGGCTATGACATATAAAGATGGATTAACTTACCATTATGGAAGACAATAAGTTAGTGGTATATGCAGATTAAAGGGATGTCAGCTACAAGATAATCCACTAATGATAAGAACCAAGACAAAAAGACACAACACTTAAGGGTTTGTGGGTAAATGATGTCATGATGATTGTAATACCTTATAACAAGTTATGTTATTTTTTAGATGATATTATTTGTAATATTTTGTGAAAATGGTCAAGAGATGGATTCCCTTATAACCTTAGAGTGAGGGTGAACACTCTCACGAGCGTTTAATAATAAAATTAAATGTTTTTTGGTTTTCACCATACGAGGTTTCAAGGGTATGTTGATGTCTAATGATGTGATTGATTATTCTGTGAGTTTGATGATGCTAATTCGTTGGGTGATGTGACGTTTATAATATCAAGTATGTGATTAACTAAGCTAGTTAAAGGAATCATGAAAATGATGCAAGGTTACATAAAAAAAGTTGATGTTAATATGTTACAGCAATGGTTGTTATTGGTTATGTAAATTAATTATATTCCGTTACCAAAGTTATTCTATGTAATGATGAAGATTATATTTAATGGTTAATGAGGAATCTGTAATAGTAATTTGGATAGTGATCCATGTGTAAATTGTCTAATTGTTTTTAGCATCTTCATGTGAGATTACTCAGGGATGTTACAAGTGGTATCAGAGTTGAAGGTTGCAACACTGATGCCTTTTGGGAATTGGTAAGTGGAAAAGAAATCGAGTTATGATGCTAGTGGGCATAAGCTTATGTATGATTCTAACAATCTACATATTAACATATAAAATAGACTACTTTTGACATGAGATGCACGATTCATGTTTATAACTGCATTGAAGAGTAATAAGTAATAAAGTTTGTTGCAAAACTGTGTTCATGACATTTGAATCCCGATGAGGATAAAAGACAGTAAAACCTTTGTTACAACTCTGAACAATCTTGAGCATTCACTAGAAAAAGTGAAAATTGACTATCAACCTTTGCATATATGACAATATTAATGATACATAAATGAATATGACTAAAGTTACAATGTACTACTTATAATGAATGAATGCATGAACGTAAAATATAGGGAATTCCCTTGAAGAGGATGATAGATGTTTCAAAAGGACATTGAGAGAACCCCTTTAGATGTTAAAAATAAACAATGAGTCGATTAGTGAGACTTGACTATAGCAGCTTGTTCCTGATTGAGTCTTGTCATGGCTGCATTAAACTGGTTGGTAGCATTGATTAGTAGTGTTGCATGACTAACTATTAAAACTTGTATGCATGAATTGAATTGGATTTAAGCTTATTTCAAGTTGTAAATAAGTGATTATGGTATTTACTTCAGGTGTTGGTTTGTTGGTAACAATATACTATGGAAATTAGAAATTTTTTTAATTTTACCCAAACTATTATTGACTCTTACTCATTAATGAGTATTTGTATATAATTTTATGCATGAGATTGTTGTATGCATGAAACTAAAATGGTTGTGAAAATGAATACTCATTTAAACAATGGATATTTATGACTAACATTGATGATGAGATTAAGCAAGGGTAGCTTAATGGAAACACGAGAATTTTTGAAGGTAAAACGTTGCAATGCGAATTGCAACTATGAATGAGAAAGTATTATGTTATGATATGCATGATTCTGTTATTTAGAAAATTAGAATGTATACCATTTGTATGTCAGTTATGTTTCATGTCAATTTAGATATTATGGACCCATGTTGAGGGTCAAGTATGAATGCATGACATACATAAATTTTTCTTTTGTTTTAGTGATAATGTGCATACGGTTTGTCATGTCAATTATTATGGAAAAGAGTGCTAAAAAACAAGTTCACATGCTAGATAGTTTTGGATAGTTGTGAAAGCTCAGGAGGCCTTGGGTTGATGGTGGTAGCCTTCCTAGAGGGGTTGATGGCAATTGCCTGCCTGGATAACCTCTCCCTAGAGATATATGATCTCAATAAGGGAAAATGGTTGACAAAGATAGTGAGGGGAAAATTCATAAGAAAATGTTGGTGATTTAGAGCCTGTTGGAGAAGGCCCAAAATTTCTCATAGACAGGACGTTGCTGGAGGAATAGGGAAGACACTACCATGAGGAATCTTGTATTGGACCTTGTGTGGTCATTATAATTCTTGAGTTGGTTGGGCAGTGGAATTCTAGATTGGACCTGATATGGTCTCTATTAGAGAATGGTCTGGATGTGAAAATGGCTTGATTTCGTTGTGGAAGCTAGTTCCCATTGGTTGGAGGAGCATTACTTTTCCACTATGGTTCTCATATAAGAACAAGTTAACTAATTAGATAATTGATGTGTTAAAAAAATAAAATTTCAATATTATTCTGTAAAAATGAGTATGTACATATTGATAGGAAGGTAGTTTAGTGCTTGGTAAGGAATTACTGGAAGCGTAGTTCTTTTATGTATTAGCAATATAATGAATATTAGGAGGGGCTAAGACCGTATCCACTCAATGTAGTTATTAATCATTTTGATTGTCAGAGAGTTAGGTGATCTATGAGTAATTTTAGAAGTACTATGTGGATGTCTTTAGTGCAAGCTAAGACAGTGTACACATGGTGTAGTGATTTATCATTTTGACGATTAGAGGGTTGGTGCTCTTTGAGTACTTGTGGAAGTATTGTGGTTAAAATATCACTTGAAATTTCCTGAATGATTGATAGTTAAGAGTATTTCTTTTGATTGAAAATGTTGTGACTAATATGACTATGTTGAAATTGTTGATTAGATATTACAAGGTGCTTGCAAAGGACGCTGTGAAACCACCTGTAATTGAAAATATTGTGTAAGGTAACCATGATTTTCAGGAATAATTAGTAAGTAATGGTAATGTTTTACAGAGATTTTGTTTTTATCTAAAAAAAAATGAATAATGGCTAAGTGATGGAAAGTATAATTTGCTTATTTTTGCAATTTTAAATGCTTATCACTATTGATAAACTTTTTTTTGTTCTTATTGATATTGCGTAGAAATAAAATCCTTCATTTTGAAGGGAAAGGATTCTCTTTTGGTTGTTTAGATAATTATATCATAGTTAAAAGTTAATGATAAATATTGAGGACAATTTTTACATGAAGGGGGGAAGTATGTAATATCCCTCTAAAATTCATTTACGTTGGCATTGACAATGGAAAAGATTATTTTTACCATGTTTAACAAAATGGTTGAAAAAAATAACTGTTATGATTTAGTTCGTAATTAATTTATATCAAATAAATAAAATGATAACTCATAGAGAAAAATAAAGTTTCTTAGGTTCTTTAAATTCATTCATAAACTGGAAAAAATGACTTTCATCTTCATCCACTAGAGTTTTCATCATGTGAAGGCTGGAGGCATTGATCAACACAACTTTGGTGAGGAATGTTGTGGCTCCAACAAAAGGTATTCCTGAACATGAGGTATTCACATGGGAATTCATGGTTATTGCACATAAAAGATAAGTAACCATGAATTTCTTTGGAAAGAAATTGCATGTGTTTTATGCAAGGAATTATAGGTTATTTTATTAATTGGAAATATTGCTCTAGAATTTTAAAAGTTGCATGGATTTTATTATAGAGGAATTAATTATTTCACTGGAAGGGTTTGCGTGGTTTCTAGTCAATAATTTTCTAAAACCATGCATGAGAATTTTGCATATTACAAATAAAGAAACCATGTTGTTTTATTAAAAAATATATTACAAATATGTGATTTCTTTTGAAAAGAGAATGCACTGAATCCTGCACACAAAAATATTTAAGTCATACTACTTTTCATAAAGAATGCATATGAAATTTGAATGGTAAACGATAAAAAATTCATATTACTTTCTTGAAATAAAATCGTATGGTAAAATATAATGAAAACATAGTACTTTATTGAAATACAAATTGCATGGTAAAAGATAAGCTAGGGATGTTGTTTTCTTGAAAAGAAAACACACGTGAAACCTGCATACAAAAATATTGAAGAAGTCATGATATTTTTCATGAAATGATTGTATGTAAATGTTTCTTATGAAAAGAGAAAAAAAAAATTATTTTATTAAAAAAAGATCACCAAGAAGCCCACAGAGCTTTCGATTGATGGTGAATGGGTGCACTATTAAGGCACTCCTTGCAATAGGTCATTGGTTCAAATCCCCCGTGAGTGCTTACCTACCCAAAAAAAGAAAAGATCGCCAAGAAATTATGAGAGAAAAATAGATTATTAATTTCCTTGGATATACTAGCATGATTCCTATAAACTATCAATAGGAATATGTTCACAATAATAATATCCATTATATTGGAATTCTTAAAATAAATTTATATGTATATTAAAGGAACATCGACTACAGGATAATCCACTAAAGAAAAGAACAAGGCCCTAAAGACACAATGGTCAAGGGTTTGCAAGTAAATGATATCGTGATGATTGTAATAGCTTATAACAATTTATGTTGTTTTTGAGATGATATTCTTTGTAATATTTTATAAAAATGGTCAAGGGATGGACTCCCTTATAACTTTTGAGTGAAGGGTGAACACCTTGATGAGCGTTTAATAATAAAATTAAACGTTTGTTGGTTTTCACCCTACGAGCTTTCTAGGGTAAATTGATGTCTAATGGTGTGATTTCTTATTGTGTTAGTTTGATGATGTTGATTCCTTACATGATGTGATGTTTATAATATCAAGTATTTGATTAACTAATCTAGTTGAAGGAATCATAAAATGATGCAAGGTTACATCATAAAGTTTATGTTAATATGATACAACAATGGATGCGATTGGTTATGTAACTTATATTCATTTACTAAATTTATTCTATGTAATTATGAATATTATATCTAATGGTTAATGAGAAATTTGGAATAGTAATTTGGAAGTTACCTGTGGGTAAATTGTCTAAAACATTTTTAAATCCATGCATTTTGATGTGAGGTTACTGAGGATGTTAAAATAACATAATTGTTAAATCGAGTGGTAGGGACTAAGCACTTCTACAATATTTTTTTTGTGTATATTAATTGAACACCATTTTAGGATTTGAATTTTATATATTTATTTCATTTTTTATTGTCTTTTGTTTGGTTATTAAAGAACAAAATACTTTGTTAATTTTTTACATGTACATATATAAACTTAACATTTCAATGAATATTCTGTATACATTTTCTTAAATATATCTTTCCCTTATTTTTTCCTTCATTTTTTTTCTATGTCTTCCTTATTTTAATTGATTCGACAATGTAGATTGTAAGTTTTTATGTCATTTTTCTAATAACATGATTTTTAACTTGAGTGGTAGTGACTAAGCTACTCTACAACACTTTTTAATATAAATTAGTTGGAAACTATTTTAGTATTTGAATTTCATATATTTATTCCGTTGTTTATTGTATTTATTTTGGCTATTAAAGAATTATTAAAATATTATGTTGAATTTTCCCGTGGACATATTTCAATAAATATTATATATATATATATATATATATATATATATATATATATATATATATATATATATATATATATATATATATTATTAAATGTATCTTTTAATTTTCTCTCTTCCTTATTGTAATTGACTCCTACTGAGGTGAGTGTGGCAATTACTCCAACACCTCCTTTCAAAACTAAATCCTAGAATAGAACCTGTGCGAAGGCTCTGATACCATTTTGAGTTTCATCATTACACCAAAACCTTAGTTATTTTGGAGGTTTTGCAATTAAATTTTCCCATAAATCTTTTCCAAAATTTGGTCGCAATTTGTTGGAGTCATAAGTTTTATATGTGAATGTGCCTTACTCAATTATGTTCAATGTATAGGAACACACATACCATAGAGTGGCTTGTAGTTTAACCTAAAAATATGTCCTTATATCTAGTTACAAGATGACATGTCATTGGGTCGCCGAAGAGTAAGGTGTGATATAAGGAAAAGGTAAATAAAATAAAATAAAGAAAAAAAGTAGGATCGATGGGCATATAGAAACAAAGGTTTAGCCTTGGAAGTAATATAATTTTGTTATGGGGAAAGATAAGCCACATGTTTTAGTATATAAGGATTTACATTTCCAATTTAGTACATTATCATTTAAGAATGAAAATAAAATAATTTAGATGTAATTTCATAATGATTCATTTAATTATAATTTTAAATATAAAAAAATGGAATAAAATAGTAGAACAATTTAACCTTTAAATATTGGATACATAATTATAACCTAGACTACAATTTTATAATATATTGTTTTATTTCCACATTTTCATTTCAAATTTATAGATCAATAATATAATTCCTATTTGTTAAGAAATTATAAACCTACAAACTTTAACAATCTTAACTCATTATATAATAAGACTAGTATAGATCTATCTTTAACAATCTTAACTCATCATATAATAAGACTAGTATCTAGTTTCAATCCATCTTAAGCACAAATCTAACATGAGCTAAGAGGGATCAAATTTCTTTACGTGCAATCTTCTTTAGAATGCAAAATACAATGTGTAATTTTTCGTTGTTTAAATTGTATTTTAAATGGTATATATAGTATATAGAGAACCAAACTATAAAATATTGAGATCACTTCAAACGTTTTAGCTATAAAACTTATTTTTTCATAATATATACATATTTTTTTAAAACAATATATAATATATACATAATATTAATTTTTTTACATTACATGTACATTGAAACATTTTATCAACAAATTAAAATGGTTTTTTTAATTATTAATATATTTGCAAGTATATGTCAATATTAATTCGTATTAAAATATTTTATTGATAATCCACATTGAATATTTTATTATATGCAACATTCAAATATTTATTTTCTATATATAGATATATATGAAGATGATATCAACATAAATTAATTAACATAGATTTTCAATTAGTTTATTCAAATTCTATCCTGAAATATTTTTAAAAGGTATACGGTTTAAACATCTTACTCACATGTTTTCTTAGTTTTAATTACTTTACATGCCTAATATATTATGTTTTTTTTTACTGTGCCCAAATTATTTTTCTATTAAAGCGTATTTTATTTTTATTTGAAAAAGAATATATGTCAACTTATTAACATACTTACACATCCCACACATCCCATCATACTGAATTGTAAGCTCAATAATTAAATTTCACCATATTATTACAATATATAATATATTTAGTATGAAAATATTATTTTACAATACACTTGTAATCATGAGAAATCTAATATTTATTTACATTAATTTTTTTTTTGCTGAAGCAAGAGTGGGTCCTTCTTTACCATTAATAAAATACAGAATTTACAAAAAGCCACCCCGAAAAGTGGCGAAGGAGAACTGCCCCCCAAAGGAGCCAAGAACGGGCCGAGGCAAAGACTCGGCACAAAGACCTTACCTTTCAAAACATCAAAGCTAAACCAGAAAAATCCAAAATGTACCTAAAAAGTGGATGGACCTGAGCCAAAGGAAAAAAGGCCCTACCAGTCTACCAGGATCAGAAGAGCAACATGCCCCAACGAAACCTGACAACAAGGAGGGGCCCGTACAAACCTCGCTGAAAAACCGAATCTCTTACCAGAAACTGCAGTGAAGATCTATCGGGTCCTAATCAATGGCTCAGAACTAAATCACCAAGGAGAGAAGCACGCCTCTTAACTGGCAATGCCTCCAAGCTGCTCGACCCATCGCCACCATTGCTTAAACAGAAAAGGATCCAACGGTAAAGGACCAAACACCCCCACCAAGAAAGCCAGCACATAGCGTGCGATGAGGGCCCCACTAACTCGCACGATCGATCCTGATCGTTGATTATCCTCGCATCATCGTATGTTCGAGGTGATCGGTTTATAAGCAGCGGGGAAAGTGGTATTACGAGCGGGCCCAACACCACGTGTCACGCTCTCAGTGGTATCGCTGCCAAACATGGAAAACCACTTATGACTTATAAGCGGTGCGACGCTATGAACCCGCTCCGGAGGCGGTATTACCTTCAGCCAATGAAAAAGGAGGTTGATGCGAATGGTCAGGAAACTCTGACGTTGGTCGCGGGGAATAATCTTGATCGTGGTCATCTCTGCTGCAAACCTTGTCATACCTTTCACCATGAACCTTTCTGACCTACCTTGAGAAGCCCTCTAACCGCTAACCATTAGTGGTTGGATTCTATTCTTTTGCTTCTATACACTTCTTTGTCTTCCTCCGCCTGGTTATGACAGAGCTTATGCAGATTGCTCCTTGAAATTGACCTATCCTCGCAGCTGACACCTTGATTGGCTAGAATGTCTGCCAATTTATTGGCCTTTCTCCTCACATGGATAAATCTGAGAGTATGAAGTTCTTGAAGATGTGCTTGGATCTTGTGAAGAACCTGAGTTAACCTCCAGTGTTTTGTGACCTTCTCCGGCCTTGTACCATTACAGATTCTCTTGGCTGCGTTTATGACCAACTCTGAATCTGCTTCTATTATGACATTTTGACAATTGTTTTGAATCAAAAATTCTAAGCATTGTTCCAAGGCCATTAGTTCGGCCATATTGTTAGTAGCTTTTCCTAAGTGACCATGGAAGAGGGAAATTATGCTTCCTGTATCATCCCTTAGAACTCCCCCAAAGCTAGCCACCCCCGGGTTACCTTTGGAAGCTCCATCAATGTTGTACTTTAAAAAACCTTCAGGGGGAGGATGCCAGTATTCCTCCTCCTTATCTCTCATGCTTGCTTCCCTGTCTAGACCTTGAGGCATGAGCCCCTACATGTCTAACAGCTGAAGGATTTTTAACTCTTCTGCTGTGGGAGGATTTTTGGGGAGATTCCTAACCGTGGTGCTAACTGTCTCTTTAAGTTGTTTTACTATCAGCTTCACCAGGCTAAGAGAGTCAGTCTTTACCTCTTTGAATATTCTTTTGTTCCTTTCTTTCCACACATTCCATATAATGAAACTCGGCAAGAGATCCCAGGCTGAATTGAGAATGTCATTATTAGAATAATTATTCCTCCAATTGTTGAGAGTGTTAGCAATACTTTCTTTGTCTCTATCAGACTGTTTGAAAATGTTGGTAAAAAAATCCCATATCCTGTTGGTGTAGATACAGCTGCTGAGAAGATGCTCAATAGTCTCCTCATGGTTCTCACAGAGATGACATCTGGAGGGTCCCAGCATGCCCCTCTTTTTAAGGTTGTCCCAGGTTAATATTTTCCTGTGGTGGACTAACCACATGAAGAGTTTGATTTTCATCCACCCTTTGTGTCTCCAAAGCTTCTGCCAAGTTTTATCTGGAGCTTGTGGTTCCTGATCTAGGAGAAAACCTTTAGCTTCCTTAATATTAAAGTTGCCCTCTTTGTTGTTACCCCATCTCAGCTGGTCCTGCCCTTCCGTGACTAAAATTATTCTCTGATCCAACATTTTTTTAAGGGACTCTGCTTGACTGTTGAGGGTCCTATCCTCTCTGCCCTCAATTTTTTTCCAAATTCTCCATTTGCCAGCATTTTGTGGATGCTCCCAAAAGTCTTTCACCTTTACTAAACCTTGAATGTCAGTCTCATGTTTGAGGCTTAGAAATTCTTCCTTCAGTAGATTAGGTTCTTGTTGCCATTTGTCCTCCCAGAAAAGTGCCAGATCTCCCTCTCTTATTTCCCAGAAACTATTTTTTTGAACCACTTCTCTGTTCTCCCAGGCCTTGTTCCATATGGGGGAGCCTTTCATTGTACCTGTCATACGTATGATATCAGAAGCCAGCCAGTCATTGGCATATTTTTCCTTCCATATGCTTGCCCATTGAGCTTTAGGATCTTTAACCCACCTCCACCAGAGTTTGGCTCCAAGAGCCTTGTTGAGAATCTCAGGATTGTCCAAACTTAGTCCTCCTTGGTTCTTGGGTTTGCAGATCTTTTCCCACGAGACTAAGGCCCATTTTTTCCTTGTTTCTTCTTTTCCCCAAAGAAAATCTCGTTGAATATTCTGAAATTGCTGCAAGACTCCAATGGGGGCTGGGAGGGTTGATAGCATAAAGATTGGGATCGCATGGAGAACTGCTTTAGTAAGAACCAGTCTACCAGCTAAATTTAAAGATCGGTTTGTCCATTTCCTGACCTTGTCTTGCATTTTAGTTACTAGAGGATCCCATATACTCTTGTGATAGGGTTTAGCTGTGAGAGGAACTCCCAAATACTTAGAGGGAAGGGATTCTCTTTGAAAGCCTAAGATTCTGGAGACATTTTTCTGTATGGCAATATTTGTGTTTCGAAAGTTGGAGTCCTTGAATTTTTCCCATTACTCTTGCATGCTTGATGGACCGCCCCAGCCCTTTCATCATGAGGATGAAGAGAAAAGGAGAAACCAGATCTCCCTATCTAAGACCTCTGGAAGGGAGAAAAAGTTCAGAAGGAGAGCCATTCACTAAAATTGAAAAGCTAGACATAGTCACAAGGGCCATGACCCATCTAACCCAATTATGATCAAAACCAAATGCAGTGAGCACTTTTTTGATGTAAAGCCAGTTTACTTTGTCATAAGATTTCGCTATGTCCAGTTGCATGATCATGCCCACTCTCTTGTTGCAAGTTAACGAGTGAACCACCTCGTGAGCTTGAATGATGTTGTCCAGAATCTGTCTTCCTTCTACATACCCAGTTTGTTCCCTGGAGATGAGCGTGGGCAGCAGGGGTTTAAGTCTGTTAGCCACAACCTTGGAAATTATCTTGTAGACCACATTGCATAAGGCAATGGGCATGTATCTTTCAGGAGTTTGAGCATTTTCCTGTTTTGGAATAAGGGCAATGAAGGAGGTATTGAGAGCTTTCAAAATGGTCTTGTTCCGCCTGGAGTCTTCGACAATCTCCACAATATCCCTTTTAAGAATATTCCAGTAGGATTTGAAGAAATCCAAATTAAATCTGTCTGGACCTGGTGCCTTACCGTTTTGCATTTCCTTGAGGACCTCACTGATCTCCTTTTCAGTTACCGGTCTGTTGAGATTACAATTATCCTCTCTGGATACCAGTTTAGGTATATGTTCAATTAAGTTCTTAATGAAAGGTTCTCTTCCTGAAAAGTTTTCCTTGGCAATGTCCCGAAAATGCTTTACTAACACTGCATCTATCTCCTCATGGGATTGAAGAATTTGGCCATTCTCGTCCTTGATCGAAGAGATTCTGTTGTGAGTTCTGTTTGTAATGGTAGATCTGTGAAAAAATTTAGTGTTTCGTTCTCCTTCTTTTAGCCATAGAACCCTAGATTTTTGTTTCCAAAAAATTTCTTCTTGATTACACAGCCTTTCCCATTCTTGGTGATATTTCTCCGCTTGTTCATTTTTGTCTTTATCAAAGCCGTTCTTGATCAGAGCTTGGTTGAGTTCTAGGATTTTGAGTTCTACAATTTTTTTGCTTGTGAAAATATTGCCAAATTCCTTCTGGTTCCATTCCTTTAGCTTCTGCTTAATGTGTTTTAATCTCTTATGTAGCAGGAACATGGATGATCCCTGAATCTGAAGATCTTCGGCCCACCATTTTTCAATGTTGCTGACAAAGTCCGGGTGTGAAAGCCAAATGTTTTCAAACCTAAACGGTTTGTTTCTTGGGGTCCCAATGCCCTTGATCTCCATTTGAATCGGCCAGTGATCTGAGCCTCCAAAAGGAAGGATATCTGCTGTTATTTCCTTGTCAAGAAGCATGAGCTCTTCAGAGATCATGAATCTGTCAAGCTTGGAAGCTACTTGAGAATCCCCTCCTCTTTTGTTGTTCCAAGTGTAAAGACCATTATTTGTCTCAATATCCACCAGCTTCATGTTTTCTGAAAAACCTTGGAAAGCTGAGGAATCTTTGTTTAGTACTCTTGTGCCCCCTTTTTTCTCCGAGAGAGATCTAATCATGTTGAAATCTCCTCCTATAACCCACGGTAGCCCTGCAAATCTATTTCGAAGGTCCACTAAGGACTCAATAAATTTGATTTTGTCATCTAATCTTTGTGGGTCGTAGACATTCGTTACTAGATAAGTATCCCTGTCTCCTACAAGTTGTATGACAACTGATAAATAATTCCTTGATGCTTCCGCATCAATGATACCTATTTTTTGGGGATTCCATAAGATGAGGATACCCCCTGCTGTATTTTCTGCTTTGACTTCTATAAACTCATATCTACTGAGCCACTTGCTATGGATTTGTCTTATTTTTTGGACAGAGATTTTCGTTTCTTGGACAAAAATTATATCCGGAGCTACCTGTTTCATTCTATTATTGAGAATTCTCTGTTTTCTTTTACTACCTAGACCTCTGATGTTCCAAGTTGTAAACTTCATAATTACAGATTGGTAAAGGAGTAACTGGTTAGGTCTTTCATCTTACCTGAGTCTATCATAAGCTTTCCACATTCCATTAATAGCTCGTTCTGCTTTTTCCTGCCCCTTTTTTTCCCCGGGTTTCTTAGAGCTAATCCTGGAGTTGATTTTACTGCTTTCACTCCCTGCTTCCCCTGTCTTTCACTGTTGTGATCTTCTGCCAAGCCTTTTGTCTGAGATTTCCATAAGAATAGCTGCTTTATTCGATTGCATTCTTCTTGTGGTAGAGATTCTACTCCATTTGTTGTTCCCTTACTCAAGAACCCTTCTAGGTCTAGGTTTTCTCTGTCAAGAATCTCTTGTAACTCATTGTCTTCCATTTCCATCTCGCTCTGGGTCATTTCCTGATCCATATCCATCTCTGGTTCATTCATCATGATCTCTTTCTGTTTTCCTTTTACCTGTTCCTGAACTTGTACTTCTTCCTTTTCCTGTTTATCATCTTCATCCTCCATAACTTGATTTTCAACTGTTGCGTCTTCCTCCTCTTCAAGAACCTGGAACTAATTTGGCCTCATTTTTTGGTCTCCACTTTGGTGCTGTTTCGGCCCTTTTTTGCCATTTTTACCTTTGTGAGCTACTTTGTGAAAGCCATCTGTTTCTTTCATTGTATTAGGTTTGCCTTTGTGTTCTGCCTTACTGAGAGGACAGTCTCTCAGAAGGTGTCCATGTTCATGACATTTTCGACATCTAAATGGAATATGCTCGTAGTCAACCGTCTGCACCCATTCCTCATCATGAACCTCCAGTATGACCTCGTCCGGAAGAGCTCCAGATATGTCCATTTCTACATAAATCCTAGCAAAGGAGGTATATTTTCCTTTTCTTGTGGCTTCAGAAGATTTAACATATCTCCCTAATTTATTTCCTATGGCTGTTAGTGATTCTATTTGCCAATAATCCAGAGGTAGCAAATATAGTCTTACCCAAAGATTTTCCTACACTGATAGCCAAGATATGTGATAAAGGAGCGCTACCGCATCCCCCAACTCAGAACCTGTAGATGATGAGGTCTGAGTCGTGTGAGGAAGATCTGAACGTAAATATGGTGCTCCGAAGTGGAATCACAACGGGAGATGATAAGGGGAAAAAATTGGAAGACAGTACATGGGTTCGCAAAGCCCCGATGAAAGAGGTCCAGTTTGATTTGTAGTGTGCTCGGGAAACCTTCATGGAAGCTAAGAAGAGATTCATTGAGGCCTCCACTTTAGGAATCAAAGATAAACCGGAGCCAGAGATGGACCCCTCTATGCTGACAACTTCCCTCGAAACCTATATGAGGTTACTGTGAGACAGTAAGGCTATGAAAGGGTTACAGTAACTTATCAATAGATGTGTTGGGACTGAGCCAGGTGAACTGCACATAGTTCGCAAGATCGGAAAGTGTAAAACAAGGATGGGGCGTGAAATGAGACTCACAACACATATCGGAGAATACAAAATGGATTCATTCATTCTGGATTTGGGATCAGATGTGAATGTTCTACCAAAATAGAAATGGGAGCGAATGGGGAGACCTGTGCTGTAATGGTCCCCGATTCATCTAAGGATGGAGAACTAGCAAAAAATCATACCCATGGGGTGGCTGCAGGGAGTGACCATGGATATTGAGGGAGCGAGCACGCTGGCAGATTTTGAAGTAATAGAGATTGATGATGACAGCAATCCCTACCATACGCTCTTGGGAATTGACTGGGCTACTAATATGAATAGGGTTATCAATCTAAAGAAGTGAAATATGATCTTTGAGAAGAAGTCACTACGCGTAATAATACCCCTGGATCCTGCTAAAGGATCACACTATACAGAGCCAGTCCGTGACTATGAGAGTGATGATGATCTGGGCTGCATCTATAAGATAACAGCACACGACCAAGACTGGGTGAATCCCACCATGGATGGGCAAATTACATGGGAGCGTGAGAGTTCCTGCACTTTGGACTCCGACGAAGAAATAGAATGCTAGCAGAATTAGTTACACAAAGTAACTACGCTGAATTGCAACATGATGACCCAGTCACTGCGTTGTGTGTCATCGGAGGAAAGAAATATGCCTACTTATGATGGACTGAATGAGGTGGATATCTTTTTGGATGCATTTGAGAGGGAGGTTCTAGAAAAACAACGCTTCTAGGCCTTGGACTAGGCACTGCGCTACACCCACAAGATGGTGGGGTACGCGCAAGGGGAGCTTTGATGATTGGCACGAATGTAGGAGAATGATGCAAGCACGATTTGGGAAGCCTAAGATGTGGCTGAAAGACAAGTATGATGGGCAGAATGATCCGCACACATGGATGCAGGCCTATGAAGAAAAGCCCCAACCTGAGCAGGTGCACCTGTACTTCGCGCTAAAGTACCTGGTCAATAAGCCTGTGTTCAGGGGGCGTATCTGCAAATGGCTTTTATTATTCTAGGAATGCAATTTTGAAGTTGTTTTGAAGCCTGGATGATTGAATGTGGGACCAGACCACCTATCGCGCATTGAGACAGGGGAGGAACCCACTAGTTTGGAGGAAGGATTATCTGATGCACAACTTTTTGTTGTGCGCGTCATGGATGGACATTTCGAGGATATAATACACTTCCTAACAACTGGAACTGCGCTGGAAGGATACTCTATCCAACAAAAGAAGGAATTAGTGGTGTGCGTGGCATATTTCTCTGTCATTTTTGGGCATCTATACAAGATGGGGAATGATGAAATACTGCGAAGGTATGTACCTGAGTTTGAAAGAAGCGGCATCCTCACGGATGCTCATGGGGGTGCCACCGGATGACATTATGTAGGGAGAGCAACCGCACAAAAGATTCTACACGTAGGGTTGTGGTGGCCAACCCTTCATCAGGATTCAAAAGCATATTGCAAGGCGTATGACGTATGTCAAAGAACAGGTAGGCCATCATGGAGGGATGAAATGCCTTTGAATCCACAAATGACGTTGCAACCTTCCGAAAAGTGGGCAATAGATTTTGTAGGACCTATTTAGCCCCAAGGAAAGACAGACGAGAGGTATATTTTCACTGCGACAGAGTACTTGACTTGTTGGGTAGAAGCGCAGCCGGTGAAGGATTGCACGGGCACGACTGCCATGAATTTTCTATTTGAACATGTACTGACGTGATTTTGATGCCCAAAGATCTTGATGAGTGATCGGGGCACACACTTCCTAAATGAGATGATCAACGCACTAATGAAGGAATTTCAGGTGTATCATCAAAAGAGCACAGCTTATCTCCCACAGGCTAACCGGATAGTGGAGGTGTTCAACAAATTTCTTGAAAACGCGCTGACCATTGTATGCAACACTCAGCGAAATGATTGGTACCTATGCATACCTTCAGTATTGTGGGCTTATTGGACAACATGCAAGAAGTTGAAGGGAAAAACACCCTTTAGGCTAGTATATGGGGTTGAAGCTATGATGCCTATGGAATACATTATGCCTAGTCTGTGAATAACAGCGCTCATAGGTATGATGGATCGCAGAGCCCTGGAAAAGAGGCTCGTGCAGTTGGATGAGTTGGAAGAAGAGAGATTTTTGGCTGGATTTCACCACCAGGTCCAAAAGCAGTGTGAAAAGGCGTGGCATGATCGACATATTAAGCTGCACATTTAAGGTGAATGACTTGGTGCTATTGTATGACAATAAGTTTGATAAATTTCCAAGGAAACTTAGAATGCATTGGCTGGGGCCCTATGTTATTAAGGAGATTACCGACGGTGGCACGATCCAGTTGGTTAAGTTGAATGGAGATCCCTTCCCAGGAAAAGTGAATGGCAGTCATTTAAAGCCATACACAGGTGGCCCGACCATCTTACTAGCCGAAAGTAACACAGTCTTAGCACTCCAGGTAGCTGAAAGGAGGTGCTAGACTATATACTACGTTGCCCAGAAGCTGCGTAATTTCAGGACTGCGCGAAGCAGCGAAGTGTCACAAGGTCTGTGACAACGTGAAGAAAGTTGCGCTAGCACATAGGTCTACTAGAAAGTGAATGTTAAAGTCACTATTCACGATTTTATGGTTGGTTTGAGGCCAAATGGAGTGGGTGGCAGGCAAGGCGAACTTTATGGGCTAGATTCTTGAAAATCTGCCGCCAATCTAGCATTAATGGGCCAAATGTGGGGGGAATGGCTGAATGCAAATTCAAAAGGATCTATAAATTACAAGTGGTTGTCCAGCGAACAACACTTGACATTTTGAGAACTGAGTTGTTGCGCGCTCAAGTATACATGAACCGAGACCTATTTGAGACCCTGAAAGTGAATTCATTATTTGAGCAACTACGTGAGACACTACAAGAATTGTGGAATAGCGCTATGTCAGCACCCGGAGAAGCCGTGGACATAGAAGTAATGACAGATAAGGAAGCCACGCAGGAAATTGTGGTAGTGGAAGCCCCAAAGAGCGCCGGAATAATAGTTGAGGTCCATAAATCACCCAAAACACCGAGACCTAAGAAGGATAAGTAGGCTATGATCCCGGTGCGCGTCTCACCACGAAACCCACAGAGGACCAAGCTCACCTTGCAGGAAAAGGGGAAGGCCATTAATCTGGAGGTCGATGAGGAGGAGTCTAAAGAAATCCTGGTGGATGAGGAGGATGTAGAGATGGAAGTTGAAACCTAGGGTGCAGACCCTATTACCTGGTTACTTGAATATGTTCCTCCGTGCAAGGGTAAAGCCAAGGTGCCGAAGGACATAGATGAGAGCAAGAGTTCTCTGCAAACTCCACTGCTCCCAGACAATATTGTTTTTGAGGGACCGCACTTGGGGCGGGTTCCTGTGTTGAAGTTTGAAGATTGGGACCTCACAAACCATGAGAAGTTCCTGCATTTAGCAACTAAGAAGCTAATGCGCCAATGGATTGACGTGACGACTGAAATGATTGAATTGGAGCTGCACAAATGGCTCAGGGGTGTAGAGAAAGTCGGATTGCTAAACCTGCTCTGTGTGCCACATTACCACCATGCCCTAATAACCATCTTCGTCATCAAGCAACTGCTTTGCTTGGTGCATGATGGGTGTTTGTGGTTGGAGGAGCCCATTCCCATCACAGACCACTTGATTCATCGAATCACACGGCTGCCTTACTTAGGGGAGGATCCAACCAATTTTTTAGAAGCAAAAGGTGGCGAGTTGGCCCTCACAGAAGCGATGAATAAGAAGTTCAAGTTGGAGAAAAAGAAGTGAGGATATGCCATCTCCAGCATTAACAACCCTGTAGTCAAGGTTGCAACACAAATACTAGCAGGGAAAGTGATGCAAAAGTGTCGCATGGATGAGGTTCCTGCGCCCGTGGTTGTACTAGTGGCCCAATGTGTGGAAGGAATCCAATTCAACTAAGTGAACTATCTATGCAGAGAGTTCCTTGCGAATTGTCGCGAGGCACAAGAGCAGGGAAAAACATTTCACTACGCATGGCTCCTATTATCGATAGTACTGGTGGCATAGGAACTACCTGAAGATATCCAATTCCCTTTGGTCACGCAGGACCTTCCAGAGGTAGCGAAGTACGCTTCATTGTGGGTGACCAAGGATGCGCAACGAATAAGAGAAAGCAATACATTTTGGGTATTAATGGAGATGAATATTAGGATGGGGATTAATCACAAGCTGTGGTTGTCATGCATAGTATACGCCAGTTTGACGAGCTTTCCAGAGTTCAAAGTAGATTTCCACCATGTCTTTATCAGGGTGAGGAAGGACCCTACGAAGACATGGCACAACTTACCATATCAGGCTACTGACGATGTGATATTTACAATCCTCGAGTCTTGGCCGTCGGAGTGGCGCGCTCCAGTAAGCTCCGGAGTGGAAATGGATAAGTTCGTCGTGCAGCACAAGAAGGAAGAGACAAAGCTTCAAATGGCGCAACTGGATGAGAAGCGTAGGAAAGAGGAAGCTGAGGCTAAGGCCCAGGAAGAATGCAAATCTGCGAAATTGGCCGAATAATAGTAGAAAATAGAATAAAAATAGCACGAAGGACAGAAGTCACCTTCACCCAGGACTGAACTATAGATAGAGACAGAACAAGGTGGTGCAGACTCGCAGACGACGTCCACCCAAATCAAGCATCCGCGACCGTGAGAGAACGCAGTGCCACGAAAGAAAACCAAGGCATCCAAGACATCCTTCGACCCAATCACCCTCACTAAGGGGATTTTCATGACATCAGAGAAACGATGAGGGATGTCATCGTTGAGGCCCTCCAACAATTTGAAGAACAACAACAGCTAGTATTGGGGACTCTTAGAACAGAACTACAGGAGTTACAGGTTAATACTCCACAGGCTGGCACAGTGTCTACCAGCCTCGCGATTGTCACTTCAGCTACCAAGGAGATGTTGCGCACAAGGGTGACCAACACGGTACCACTACCTAATGGGGTGCTCACTACTAAAAAGCATGGCAACAGGCCTATGGTTAGCAGTCTGAAAGGGGTAAGATTGAACATGGTTGTGCTCCCTCAGGAGACGCTCTCCCTCTTACAGGATGGAGTCACCATGGAACTCAGGGCCCAAGAGAGTCATGCTCTATAGGTGATGAGCGAGCAACGCATCAACATCAAGCAGTTGGGCCTGCAGTGCAATGAATAAGTAGAGCAGAATAAGAAGATAATGTAGGTTGTGGAGGATGCCTGTCGAATAGTCCCAAAGTTGGACATTTAGGAAGAAGAACGAGTGAAGGCACGTGCCCGTCAATTGGCCACAGGGGTGTGCGATGCTCAAGAACAGATTGCGGAACTAAAGTTGAAGGGTTAGCCTTCAACTCCGCCGAAAATCAAGGAACGCCATACCACCGATGTTACAACAACAATGGCGATGGTTTACAGTGTAGTGGGAGACTGCAAGCAACTTTTCGAATAGTCATTCAAGGTCCTAACCACCCTACAGGAGGACCTGAATGTAGAGCACCTAGAGATAGAGGCATGCGAGCTCCAATAGAGGTATGATGAGGTAAAAGGGACCGCACAGATGGTTTCCCTTACACAGAGGCTTGCACGCATGTAGGAGGCAAAGGCGCTCAAGGAACAGATGGATGTTGCTCAACACAAAGAAGAGGTCTTGAAATCATGCCTACATCTATAGATAGATGAGGCTTACGCGATCACATCCTCCATTGAAGGAAAGCTCGCGAAACTGTAGGAAGCTTAGTAGAATATTCAGAGCAGTAGTTCAGCAGCAGTCACCGAACAATGTGTGGAAGAAGTCTAGCAGACGGCTGCTCAATGCGCTGCCGAAGTTGTAGTGATCCAAACAAATTTGGGAGGTCTTCACGCTAAGATCTCCGCACCTGCAGAGTGACTCGACGGTGAGTCACAATGTTTGTGTTGGGGGCCTGTTAGGCGCGGGATCCCCCTAGGGCAGTTTTGGGGCTTAAAACCGAGATTTTGGTCCAATTTTGTAATCCAAATGTAAAGGCTCCACATTTTGTGGTCGCGGAGTGCGTAGATGTTAAAGAGTCATAGGGTTGTCTGCCCTTATTTTGATAATGTAATGTCAGTTGTAGAAGATCTACCCATGGTCCACGGACCATGGGATTGTATAAATAGAGCGAAGCTCTAAGTAGTTAAAAGGGAGGAAGGAATAAATGATCGAAGATGTAGGAGAGATAGCTCTGAAGTAGAAGTCTGAGTTTTGGGTCCTAGCTTAAGGTAGAGGCTCTGCAACTGAGTGTGCAGAGGGCTAGAAGTCTGCAGTTGAGTGCGCGGACCCCTACAGCTAAGTGCACAGGGCAAGTCGAGTCTATAATCACATGGAATTATCAATAAAGAGAAGTATTCTATAATTTCTGCGTCTTTATTTCCTGTTTATGCATCGATTATATTGGGTATGAATTTCACTTCTAATGCTTATATGATGCGCAAATGTGTATAACTGTATTGGTTAAGTGAGCGCAAGTAAGAACATCTATTTACGCAAAGTTAACTAAGATTTGTTAATAAGATAAGTAATATACTTAGCTTAGTTTGGGAGATATCGCAGTTCGCTACCCTAGCAACGTGAAAGCATGTCAACCCCTAGTTAGGGCTACGCGAGAGCTGATTGTAACATTGCACAAAGGTAGTGAAAGGTAGAGCAAAGGGATAACAAACCTACATGAAGGCAGGTATAGTTGGAATAAAACGACATCACATCCATCTCAGGGTGCGGAAACTTGGTTCCAACATCCACCCATGCTGCGTCGGGTGAGACTTCAGTCCGCACTTCGCGGGCTGATGCCGAAAGGGCCAGTAGTGTATGGATTTGTTTGGCTAGCTAACGTTGAGCCTGGGCCAGGCCCCCACAAGCCAACATTAGTTAATATTCAATTATTATTAATTTTTATGTAGTAATAACAATAAATAAAAGAACACACTAGGCACAAGAATTTTAGGTGGAAAACCCCCTCCGGGTCAAAAACCACCGAATTATTTTCTAATAAATTCTTTAATATTCAACCCCAACTGAAATGAAAGCAACCAATTCCTAGAATTCTAGAAAAGCATAAATCTCTAGCTCCCACTAGAAGGATGCCCCAATGCCTAGGTTTCTTTAGTAATCAACTAAATGGATGCCCTAACACCCTAGTGAGCCACAAATCACCCTAGCACCACCCTACCATCCTGAAGTGTTCATAGGCCCCAACCTGTAGGCGACTTCATACACCTGCCTAGCACCTCCCTCCCACCCTATAATGACTGAAATAAGACAAGACTGTGGATTCCCAAACCAGGGAAAACAATCCACGATACAATAAGATGTACAATGATTTTCGTGTACTTGACCAAATACCCAGTCACTCTATGACCTGCAACCCAACCATGACATCATCTCAACAGTGACTCCTATACCTCCCAACACTCCCTCTTCGACTCTAGGCAGAATGACTCTTTCACAATCTTTAAAATGACGACTCTTTTACAAATGAATCTTTTACAACTTTACAATGATGACTATTTTACAAATGACTCTTTTACAATGATGACTCTTTTATAAATGACTCTTTTACAACTTTACAATGATGACTCTTTTCCTTAGCAATACTTCACGATATCTGGATGATTGTTATGTCTTCAAGGATGTACCACTACAATGCTTCCTTTGATTTGATAAATCTGCTCTAGAATTCTTGCTTGATGTTGTACTTGAATCTTCTTCTACCAACATGCAAAATTTGCCCCATGAAACCAGCCGCAAAACAAAACAAATTACCCTTCAACTTACCTTTGCCTGCGAAACACATGTAAGTGCATAATAATGAATAAATTAAAATTTAAATTATAATGTGTACCTGCAGTGTGCTTGTCACTTTTTTTTTGACTTGTTGCAGCAGTAGACAAAGACTCCCACCCTTGATATAGGCTTAGACTTTATGCAAGACTATATACAAAACTGACCTAAAGATATATACAATAAAAACTAATGACAGACCCTAGACTTGTGATGGACCAAGTTATAAGTACAAAAACGGAGACTATTCTATAAACTATGACAAGACAGGTAACATGAACTTACAACATCACATAGATTTAGCAGACTTGGTGTAGCATCAAGAATATATAGCATCAAATGTGTAGTATCAAGAATAAGACATCCTAAATGTGGTATCAAAACTAACTATGGCATATAGAGACATAGAGATATAACTGAGACCCTGTATATACTTACATTGTCCCGTAAAACCATATGTTAGAAATGATACTCAACATTCAAATTTAAACACTAATCATATATACAGGTTGTTGTAGGAGACTTACCCTTGATTGTTGATGTGTGGTTCTTACTGTAGTGATCCTTGAATGCATGATTTTTCCTGCCTTCTAGGAGCTTAATATTGAATCTGTTTTTCTCTATGTAATTTCGAATCTCCGAGGTCTGAAGTTTCTTACTATGGTAGCCTTCTGAGTCCTCTTTCCAACCCCATAGGTTTGATCAAGATTGGATTCTTCAAGAAAGATTTATGTCCAATCTCCCACAATAACCTCATTATAGACTGGTTCAGTAGAGCAAACTTGTATGAAGTTCCACGTGTCACTGTTGCGACCTTCGGCCCTAAAATCAACACCCAAAAAACTATAGTTTTTCCTCTTTGTGTCACTATTTATGAAATTTGAATCCAATTCTCAAAGATAAATTTATGACGATTTTCCCAATGTCACCTGTTTGACATGAAATTCGGGAGCCTCCAAAAACCCTAACTGCCTCAGATCATATCTCTGAAAATATAGGGAACCAAGATCTAAAATTCAGTCATGAGGTTCATCAAGATTTCTGATAAAATGTTTTTTAATTTGAGCTTCCGAAGGTTTTCATAAAAAACGTTATAGTGAAAATTCTACGATGACCTGTTTGAAGCCATAAAATCCCTACTAGAGGAGGATATGAGGGTCACTATTTATATGAATGTCTTGAGTTGAGAGGGTCCTCCAAGTGAATGTTGGATGGATTTTAGGAAAAAATAAAACATTATTAATTATTTACTATTCAATGACGATAACCAATTATGAGTGCCATGCCACAACCCCATAGGGTTTTAGCCTACTAACTGGGGTTACTAACTTCAAACACGAATATCTCTCAAACTGTGAAGAATTACGTGGCGTGCCATATATCAACATAAACATCTCAACAAATAGAATCCATCTAGAATATCTTGACTCATAATAGAGTACGTTGTCAAGTCAAAATTCCCATGGAAGATTAGGGTGGCCCCTAGTGCTTCTTGGGTTGACGTCAATGACAACCATTGATCAACAATCTCCCCCTTTGGCATTGATAGCAACACAAGTACTCCCCCTACGATCATGACACCTCTTCCTACTGCCTTCTCTCCCCTTTTGTCATCAATGACAAAGGGTAACTCCTCTTGAAAAACTGTCATCTTGTGGACCTGTACACACCTACAGTCCCCCTTTCTACTCAGTTAGATAAGAGAAAGATTCTAATGAGAAATTGGGAGAATCCCAAGCTTTTGGCAGAGATACTCAAATGCTTCACGAGGTAATGGTTTGGTAAATATGTCAACGATTTTTTCCTTTGTGCAAACATATTCAAACTTTCTATTCTTTTCAGCGACCTTCTCTCTAACAAAATGATATTTGATCGGAATGTGCTTTGTTTAGAAATGCATCACAAGATTTTTGGAGATATTGATGACACTGGTGTTATTTCAGAATATGGGAATAGGCTCATCAAACTTAACTTGAAGATCTTGCAAGGTTTTCTTCATCTAGCGAACTTAAGTACAACAAGTTGTTGTCACGATGTATTTTGCTTCCATTGTGGATAACAAGATTAAAGACTGATTTTTACTTAACCATGAGACAAGGCAACCACCTAGGTAGAACATTGCTTCACTAGTACTCTTAATATCATCAACACTTCCTGCCCAATCTGCATCTGTATAATCTTGGATAACCAGATCATTTTCTTTGGGATACCATAGAACATATTTTATTGTACCCTGTTGTAGTGGCTACAACCACCCTCCAAAATTTTGCCTTAGCCTGTTTTGGAGCCTTGCTACCAACCTTCACAGTAGCTTGCCTTGCTTCGTCAAGTCCTCAAGCTTCAGTGTATTTCTTTCTCAAAGGCAGCCTATCAGTCACAATTGATCCATTTCCCTCACAAGATGTTCACTCGGACTTGGTCCAGCTACAGGCTGAGTAGCTTCCCAATGAAATTTGCACATTTATGGAGGGAAACCATCCTCTCCCTCTAGGAATTGTGCAATTCCTACTCACAGTTTATTGCTGGGCTCTAGGATTGCACAATCTTGCCTGCCCTCCTAGTAGGATTTGTGCGATTTTCCCTACCAATAGGTATTTCAGCCCAGGATTTGCACAAATCCAGATAGCAATCACCTGTTGGGCCCATAAATTGTGCAATCCACTTGGGCAATCAGCCCATCTTTCAGTCAGGAGTGCACACTTTTCTCCAGCGGTCAAGCAGTCTCTTGCATGTGCAGCTAAGTTGATTGATTCCCTCTTAGACTGAGAAAAACAAACATGCATGCATGGGTTGTTTCTCCCAAGGTAGCATGCAAATGAATCCCTTGTTTTAGGGAGCTATGTTTAGTAGTTTGAGGTTACATGCAAGGAACTATTTAGAAACCTCCCTCCAAGTGTCGCTTCCCCTAGATTTGTGGCATGCGCGTCACGACCTCGATGTTATCAAAACTCATCAACTGGATGCTGCAGAGCTCATTCTTCACATCAACCTTGTAGCTCTAACATCCCATATCATATCTAGGAGTAGTCGGCACATCCATCTCAACTATTTTGGGGTAAGCTCTCTTCACATGCCTTGTGCCGCATTTTTGTTGCTTTTTGTCTTTTCACTTGTGGGAGTGTTGTTTACTTGATTTCTTTGAACGCTTGTTGTCATTTACATATATAATAGCTTGTCCTAGCTCTATTTCAGTTTTCGTTGCTATCTCACTGCTGTCGCATGCATGAAACTGTTTTGCACGGACGTTCGCCTAACCGGCGCACTGCCTCATGCACATGCATGTTGATCTGTTTGCTCAATCTTTCATTCATGTTTTGCATGTGCTGTTAATCACTTCTATTATCCCTTAGTGTCACCATGCATTTCATTGACTTACTTGCTATCAGTTGCCCGGTCGGCAAGTCGGGCCAACCTTGGCCTAGGCTTTGCCCCAACCATGAATGCATTGCAGAATCTGGGGAAGGAAGTATCATCTTCCTCTCTAGATTTTTTCATTCTTGCCCAAAACTAATCTCCTGGACTGAATTGTGCATTTTTGTAGGTCAGTAGCTGCTTGGCCCAAAAATTTGCGCAAATCTACCCTTGGGCCAACAGTCCTTCCTAGTTGGGATTTCTCATTGCGTAATCCCAGCAGCCAACTACCCAACTGGACTATGCATTGCACAATTCCAGCAGTCAGTCAATCTCTCAACAGCTCAGACTATGCCTTGTGCAATCTTGGCAGTCGGTCTCTAGACCTCCCGATCGAAATTGCGCAACCTTCATGATAATTCACCCAGGTATGTTGTAAGTCAGTTCTCGTGTTCCTTTTGGTTTTCGACTGACATATTTCTTGCTATGAGTGTTTCCGTGCCTCCAGGTATCACAGGTGTTCATCTGCCTCTCAACAGTACAGGTACAATGGTTTGCAAGAAATCAGAGACAAAGACACCGTTCAGAGCACACTTAGGGATGCAGTCGATCAAGTGTCCATGGGCTTACCTACTCACGAAGACATCAAGTTGTTTGTGGACAAGGACATAAAGCAGCAACATCACAGCGAGCAACATTATGAACAACAACTGAAGGTATCATATCGAATGCAGTGAATGCATCGAATGCAGCGAATGAAATAGGAAGGTTGTTGACAACATAGAGGCAGGGAAAAGTTGCAAGATCAAGAAGTTCCACTAATAATGAAAGCAACTTTGGAGACTCGGGCTATGAAATGATGGCGCGACATGAAGATCGCGCGAAGGTAGAAGATGGAAAAAAGAAGGATTTTCATGTGTCAAAGCAACAACTCAGGAAGAACATGAAGCTGCACAGACAGACCGATGAGTTGCAGCAGGGACATGAACAGCAGTAGGCGCAACATGCACTCAAGATGAAAACTAAGCCATTGAAATAGAAAAAAGGAAGAATAACTGAAACCAAGACGATGGATTAAAACTAAGCAACACCTGGAAACCTTTACTTGAAATCTTAAAGAATCAATAATTAACTCATATTACATCCTCCTTAAACAATAAAACAAAAAAAAAAGTATAAACATATAAATAAATAAACATTTGGTTATTTTATAACCAAATCAAATTAATTAATTAAACAAACAAATTAATTAATTAATTAAACAATTAATTAATTAATTAAACAATTAATTAACTTATTAATTAAATAATTAATTAGGTAATTAATTAAACAAAATAATTAATTAATTAAACAAATTAAATAATTAATTTAACAATTAACTAATTAATTAATTAATTAATTAATTAATTAAACAAATCAATAAATTAAACAAACCAATTAATTAATTAATTAGAGAAGTAATTAAGGAATTAAACAATTAATTAAGTAGCTAATTAATTAGAGAATTAATTAGGAAACTAATCAAACAAATTAAATAATTAATTTAACAATTAATGAATTAATTAAACAAATTAATTAATTAATTGATTAAACAAAGTAATTATACAAACAAATTAATTAATTAATTAAACAAATTAATTAATTAATCAAGCAAATCAATAGATTAAACAAATTAATTAATTAATTAGAGAATTAATTAAGGAATTAATTAAATTAATTAATTAATTAATTAAACAAATTAAATAATTAAGTAGACAATTAATTAATCAATTAAACAAATTAATTAATTAATTAAAAAACTTAATTAATTAATTAAGAAAATTAACTAAACAAATTAATTATATAATAATAAATAATTAAGTAATTAATTAAAAATAAAAAAACTGAATTTTAACAAAATAACAGGATGAGGGCCGACCTAATTTCCTAGATTAACTATTTCATAACCTATATATATACCCTAAATATAGCTCATGGATACATCATTAATATCTTTAGAATATCTATTGAAGCACCCCTGATGATGGACTCACTTGGTAGTCCAAAACGTTGGGTTCATAAAACTCTATAACAGGTCATTCCTCCTCTATCTTAAACAATTCTTTTGACGACAATGATATGAGATTATTTTGGTGCTGCTTGGAATCGTGCTACTTGTCCAACTGCCTGCATCACATCTGGCTGGGAGGCTGTCACATAGAAGAGACTACCAATCATAGATCTATACAACCTTTGGTCCACATCCTTTGATGAGTCTTCTAAGATTAACTTGCAACTTGTTACCATGGGGGTAAGGATTGGCTTGCGATCTTCCATCTAGAATTTCTTGAGAATTTCTTTAATGTAATTGGTTTGATATATGAATATTCCTTTATCCCGCTGAGAAATTGAAGCCCTAAAAAGTATGTCAGTTCACCAAGCATAGACATTTTAAACTCACTTTGCATTTTTGTGGCAAAGTATTTATTGAATCTATCATTAATACTTCCAAATATTATATCATCCACATATAATTCGATAATTTTTATGTTATCTCAATCCACTTTCACATAAATATTTATGTTATCACTTCCTATCTTGAATCCCTGTTGATGTAGATATTTGTTAAGACAAGCATACCAAGCCCTAGGAGCTTGCTTGAGACCATATGGAGCCTTCTTTAATCTGCAGACGTAGCCTTCTTTGTCAAAGAGCATAAAACCTTCAGGTTGTTCAATGTAAAATTCTTCCTCCAATTCACCATTTAAAAAAGATGACTTAACATCCATTTGGTAGACCTTGATTTTTCTCGAGCAAGCATAAGTGAGAAACATCCTAATAGCTCCCATTCTGGCAACGGGAGAAAATGTTTCTTAAAAATAGATTCCTTCAACCTGTGCATATCCTTTGCAGACTAATCTTGCCTTGTTCTTGGTAACCTATTCCTATGATGTTTGAAGCCCCGTCATTACAAAAAGACACTATTCCATCCTTATTTTCTTTCAAGGATATGAATTTATTTCTATCTCTAGTCATATGCGTTGAGCAACCGATGTCAACATACCACACATTTCTGTTGCTTTGAGCCTTGAGAGTGAGAGCACACCTTTCAGTCTTCTTTTTCCATATTTGTTCATTTCAATTTTGCGTGAACTCCTTTGGAGAGCTTCCAAGTCTACAATCTTTAGCCAGGTGTCCAAAATTGTTACATTTGTAACATTCGACATCATCTCTCAGATAATCAAATCTGTTGATATCTTTTTGAGTTATGGAATATCCATTTCTGAAAGATCTCCTAGAATAATTTTCATACATGCGACATTCTACAACTCTATGTCCAAACCTTCCACATGAATAACAGTGACCATAAAACATAGGTTGATACCTGGGAGGAAATATTCTTTGAGGAACTATCTTCCAAGGTTCTTCCTACAAGTCTTGATCTCTTGATCTAGCTAAGGGATCTACCCTTTTTGCATATCCATCTTCTTTAGTTTTCATAGAAAGACTTGACTCCTTTTTGGATTTTTATTTTTAACCAAGACCAATCTTGTCACTCTATTATCGCTAGTTGCTGATGAGTTCGTCCAAAGCCTTTGAAGTATTGGCTTAGTCTTGAAGAATTTCTTTTCACTTTTTACTTTCTTTCATAGAGAAACTATTTCAGCTTCCAATGCTTCTCTCTCCTTCTTGATTTCCTTTACTTCTTTCCTGAGTGATTCTTGAATTCATTTGTATTATTCAACCTTGATTTTAAGATTGAGGACATGTTCCCTTTCCATCTTCAATTCATCTTCAAGAGTGTTAACATGCTTCTTTTCAGCCTTGAGCTCTTTTATAACCCTATTACTTCGTTTTGAAATTCGATTTCTGTCATTTCTTCTTCTTCATCAGGTGCCTCTTTTTTATTGTGCTTGGACATAAATAATACTCTTCCATTGAATTCTTATTAGTTATCACTCTCTTCCTTGGTTGAGGAACTATCTTCTTTGGAGAATAAACTTTTCTTAAACCATTTCTTCTTGCCTTGCTTGTTGAACTTCTTAGGAATTTTCTTCCATTTCGTAACACCCTCATTTTCGTGAGGATATTTGGCTACAAAATGCCCAACCTCACCACAATCAAAACATATTAATGGAATATTACCTTTGAATTTTCCCATACATGTTCTCATTTTCCATGTGAAGTAGGCAAATTATTTATCTGAGAATTATTCTTCATCTTATTCCTTTTCTTCATCCTTAAAATTGCAAGTTTTTTCTTTCAGAGTCTTCTCATCCTTACTATTCTTCTTGGGTGAGGAAACTGTTGTTTCTAAGTGAGATGTGCCATCCTATTCTTCAATCCTCATTTCATATGCTGTAAGAATTCCATGCAATTCATGTATGTTGAGTTTGGTCATATTCGATCTATCTTCCAAGATAGATACCTTAGGGTTAAATCTTGCTGGTAAGGTTTTGAGGATCTTTCAAATAAAAATTTTGTTTCAGTAGGTTCTCCCAAACCTTCAAATGTATTTATTGTTTCGTCAACATGCTGAAAGTATGCAGCAATATCTTCGTCTTCCCTCATTTTAAGTTGCTCAAATTTTTCCCTAAAAAATTGAAGCTTTGCTTCTTTCACCTTTGAGTCACCTACATATATACTTTCAAGCTAGCCCCATACCTCTTTAGCAGTTTTGCAACTCAATACCTTAAGATAAAAAGATTTGACAATCCCGCTGATAATAATATCTTTATCCTTTTCATCATATACCATATTTTTCTTACCTTGTTCATCCTTGGTCAATGTGAAGCCTTTGTCAACGATTTCCCATACTTCATATCCTTGCGCCAGTAAATGAACCTGCTTTCTTCCACTCCAAAGTGCATATTTATTTCCATTGAAAAAAGGAAATATATTCTTAGTATACTCCATGATCTCCTTCCAGTTGTTAGACTATTACTGAAGGAACCAAGCTCTCATACTAATTGTTGGAAATACTGAGAGGTGGGGTGAATCAGTATTCCTTATCAATTAGCACTTTTAAATATTTTTAGATCATTAGTTAATCTTCAATTATTATAATGTTTGTGCAGTAATAACAGTAAGTAAAATAACGCAGTAGACACAAGAAATTTAGGTGGAAAACCCCCTCTGCATCAAAAACCATTGAACGCTTTTATAATAAATTATTTAATCTTCAGCCCCAACTAAAATGAAAGCAACAACTTCCTATATTTCTATAAAATCATTCTTCTCCAGCTCCCACTCAAAGGAAGCCCCAACACCCTGGTTTCTTCAGTAATCAACTAAATGGATGCCCCAAAATCCTATCAAGCCACAACTTGCCCTAGCACCACCCTACCACCCTGAAGTTGTTATGAAACAAGCTCAGAAAAAGATATAAAAGATAGATCAATGCCTTAGAATTTAGCCTCTTTGAGGGGGCAACCTCCTTTACATTACACAAATGAACAATTCTTGGATGATTCAAATGACAAAACCTCCTTTCTATATATAGGAGTCTAAGGGGTCACAATATAACCAAGCTGACCTAACAATAATAATAATATAAAGGCACAAAAATAACAATAGTGGGATTCTATGGGGCACAATAATAACAATATGTGACAATAGGGGCAGAACAATAACAATAAGGGATACAAAGACAATAGTAATGGGGGAATCACTAGTATTATAGGGACCTAACATGCCCCTCTCCTTCAAAAAAGTCTTGCCCTCAACGCTTCAGTAGTTCTGGATGTTTCTGTATAAAATTCTAATCCTCCCATGTGGAATCTTCAATAGGTAAGTTCTTCCACTTGATGAGATACTTTGAAATTGATCAATTTTGTAGTTTTCGAGTTCTTGTTTCTTTGACTACTTCAGGTTCCAATATGATTTTTCCTTTCTCATCAAGTTTTGGCAATATTGTTTGAACTGGAAGCTTGTCACCTATAACCTTCTTTAAGCATGAAACATGGAAAACTGGGTGCACTCGAGAAGCTATAGGAAGCTCCAATTTGTATGCCATAGTACCTATCTTTTGCAACACCTTGTACGGACCATAATACTTTGGTGATAATTTATTATCCTTCTTATCTTGCTTGAGGGAAATTTGTTTATATGGTTGTAGCCATAGGAATACCCAATCACCTACATCAAAACTTCTTTCACTGCGATGTTGATCTGCCTGTTGTTTCATTCTATTCTACGCCAAGGTGAGGTTATCCTTTAAGAGTTGGAGAACTTGTTGTTGATGCTCGATGTGATCTTCCGCTGCTTGAACCTTAGAATTTTCTCTTAAATATGATGTGATGGATGGTGGATATTATCCATAAAGTGCCATTAATGGGGTCATTTTTGTACAAATATGGAAGGAAGTGTTATACCACCATTCAGCTAGAGGTAACCATTTGACCCATTGTGTCTGTTTATCAGATACAAAGCAATGAATATATACTTCCAAACATTTGTTTACCATCTCAGTTTGCCCATCAGATTGAGGATGATAAGATGAACTATGAGCTAACTGAGTACCAAGAAAAGGAAATAATTTTGTCCAAAAATTTCTAGTGAAAATGGGATCTCTGCCACTTACAATAATCTTTTGGTTTCCATGTAGCTTTTGAATTGTTTCCATAAATGCAATAGAAACTGTACTCACTTGAAATGGATGAGATAATGCAAAAAAGTGTGCATACTTGGTAATTTTGTCAACTACCACCATGATAACACACTTTTCTTTGGACTTGGGTAAACCTGTGATAAAATCCATTAAAACCTCCTCCCAACTTTGGATTGGAATGGATAAAGGTTGTAATAGTCCCGAGGTCTTAATTGTTTCAACTTTATTTTGTTGGAAAACTAAACATTCCACCACAAAATTTTGAATATCTGATTTAAGGCAATCCCAAAAAAAATCCTTCTTAACCCTGTGGTAGGTTTTTAGAAATCCTGAGTGCCCTCCTAAGGGAGAGGTGTGCAATTCCCTAAGAATATTTTGTTTGAGTTGGGAATTCTTACATAGGTATAACCGATCCTTGTACCATAAAAAATTATTTTTCCAGTTATGATCTTGCTGTATCTTTTGAATGAGTGCCCACACTTCCTCATCATTCTTCCATTCATCCCTTGCTTAGTTTATACAATCTGGTTGGATAATAGAAATGGTGCAAATAAATGCTTCCACATCTTCATCCTTTCTTGAGAGTGCATCTACCACAACATTTTGCTTCCCTTTTTTGTAGATGATTTCAAACCCATAGCCCAACATCTTTGTAACCCATTTTTGTTGCTCTTCTAAAGATAATCTTTGTTCTAAAAATTATTTAAGACTATCATGATCTGTTTTTACCTTGAAGTGTCTTCCCATTAGGTGGGGTCACCATTTATTAAGTGCATGTAGTATTTCCAACATTTCCTTGTCATAAATAGCTTTGTGTAAATAATTTCCTTTGATTGGATGACTTTCGAAAGCAATGGGTCTTTCTTCTTGCATTAAAACAGCACCAATTCCATTTCCTGAGGCATCAAATTCCACAATAAAGGTTTTTGTGAAGTCCAGTGTAACTAAGACTGGTGCTTGGCACATTGCCTCTTTAAGATGTTCAAAGGCCTTCGTTGCTTCTGGACTCCATGAAAATGCATCTTTATTCAATAATTTTGTTAGAGGTGCTTCTATTCTCCCATAATTCTTAACAAACTTGTGATAATACCCTGTCAACCCGAGAAATCCTCGTAGATGCTTTATGGATGTGGGGATTTTCCATTACTTAATGGTTTTAATTTTTCTAGCGTCTACATTAACACCTTCATGAGATACAATATGACCAAGATATTCCACCTCTTGTACTCCAAAGAAACATTTGGAGATTTTTGCATATAATTGTTTCTCCTCCAATAGTTTGAGCACCATGTCAACATGTTGGACATGATCCTTCCAAGACTTGTTGTAGATTAGTATATCATCAAAAAGTACTAACACAAATTTTCTAAGGAAGTGTTTGAAAATGGAATTCATCAAACCTTAAAATGTAGAAGGTGCATTAGTAAGGCCAAAAGGCATGACCAAAAATTCGTAATGACCCTCATGAGTTCTAAATGGTGTTTTTGGAATAGCTTCAGTCTTCATTCTGATTTGATGATATCCTGAACGAACATCCAACTTGGTGAAGTAAATTGATCCATGAAATTCATCCAATAATTCATCAATGATAGGAATAGGAAATTTTATCTTTAATTGTGAGATTGTTGAGCTCCCTATAATCTAGACACATGCGCCATGATCCATCTTTCTTGTGAACCAATACGACTGGAGTAGAGAAAGAACTTTGACTAGGTTGAATTATACTAGTCTCTAGCATTTTTGCAACCATACATTCAATTTCACTCTTTTGGACATGGGGATATCTGTAAGGCCCAATGTTTGGAGAAACACTTCCTGGAAACAAATTAATAGCATGATCATGATCACGAATAGGTGGGAGGCCTTTGGGAGTCTCAAATACCTTGGAATGATTGTCCAAGATATTTTGGAGATCTGGCGAAATGGACGATTTTGATGTGGGAACCTCTTCTTTCTTTAGAAGCTTTGTCATTCCGTTAGAGCTGATTATCTTTCCCGGCTTCCCTGTGATACCCCTTAATTCAACTTCCTTTCCTTATGAATAGAATTTCATGAAAATTTCTTGAAAATTAAAAGCTATTGTACCCAAGGATTGTAGCCATTGGACTCCTAGTACAACATCAGCACCACCCATTGGAATGGAAAGCATTGGGCTGTTCAATACATATTCTCCCATGGATAGCTTGATATTATGGCACTTTTCTAAGCAATTTATGGTTCCTCCACTTGCAACCATCACTTGACGCTCTGGTGCTAGATATAGGAAGCACTTCAATTCCTTGGCTATCTTACAATGAATAAAATTATGGGTACTTCCCGAATCAATCAACATTATTACCTTTTTCTTCTTGATATTCCCTTCTATCTTGATAGTTTGATTAGTGGTAATTCCAGCCAATGCATTACAAGATATGGTCGGATTCATTTCTTCTTTTTCTAGGGTTTGTTCCTAGTGTATATCCTCTTCTTTTGATGTTTCTTGTTCCTTTTCTTCATCCTCTTCACAATCTATGTAAAATAATTCCTTCTCGGCACACTTATGACCTTTAATGTATTTTCTATCACAACTATAACAAAGCCCTTTTGCTCCTTTTTCTTCCATTTTTTTGGTGTCAACCTTGTAGGTTGTGGATGGATAGGGGTAGCAACACTTCCATCTTTATGATTGTAAGTGGTAGGCTTCCTTGTTGCCATAATTTTGCTTTCCATTTTTCTTGCCAACCTGAATGTCTTCTCCAATGAATCTGGTTCCCAAAGGCGAACCTCATGTTGGATGTTATCTTTTAAAGTCCCTGTGAACACATCAATCCTATGCCCCTCTGGAATATCTTTTACCCTTATATTCAATTTTTGGAAGTCCTCAATGTGCTCCATCATTGAACCCTTTTGTTTGATATTTATCAATTGGCTAAAAAAAGTGTTGCTTTTTGTATCCTCATAATGTGCTATCATTCCATCCGTAAAAATATCCCAAGCGATAATTTTCTTACGAGAACAAAGCCATCAATACCATACAAAATGATTTGGTTCCAAATATAAAGTTTCAATGCATACCTTTTGAGTGTTTTGCACATATGGAGATCGAAAAATTGCTCCATTTGTAGTATCCATGTTTCAGGATCCTTGCCATCAAACTTTCTCATATCGATCTTTGGAACATGGTGGTTCTTCGATCTAATGTTAGAGTCGATGAAATCACGATTAACATTTATTTTGTTCTTATCATGAGTTTCCTTTACTACCATTTAGCCATTAGTAAGCATTTCTTGTAGAAACTTTGTCAAATCTCTCTTCAAATCTGTCTTCAAATCTTCCATACATTTCTTTAAATCATCCACCTTAGCTTCCACACCATCCATCTTAGCTTCCACGCCGTCCATCTTAGCTTCCACATCATTCATCTTAGCTTCTACGCCTTTCTTTAAACCATCCATCTTAGCTTCCACACCTTTCTTTAAACCATCCATCCTAGCTTCCTAGCTTCCACACCTTTCTTTAAACCATCCATCTTAGCTTCCACACCATACATCTTAGCTTCTACGTTTTTCTTTAAACCATCCATCTTAGCTCCTGTTACATTTTGTGCGAGTGAAATTTGTTGCACTTGGTCTCGTAATTTTGATATATCATGTTGCATTTCTTCCTCCTTCATGAGTCGTGCTAGAGATTTCAGGTTGCTTGCTAGGTGTTTCAATTTTCTTTCTTCAAGGCATCAATTACCGATAATAATGGTTCACTATGCCCTTTGAATTCCTTCAAACTAATTTTCCAAACCAAGCTTATGCAAAAAAAAAAAAAAAAAACTACACACCTTTTTTCACTTTGTAGGAGCTCAATATTGAATCTGATGTATCTCTGTAATTTTGGATCTCCAAGGTCTGCAATTTCTTCCTACGCTAACCCTCTGAGTAATCTTTCTAACTCCGCAAGTCTGATCAAGATTGGATTCTCCAATGAAGAGTTATGCCAAATCTCCCACGATGACCTAAGTATAGACTTGTTTAGTACAGTGAACGTGTAAGACCTGCAGTGGGTCACTGTTTCAACCTTAGGTTCTGAAAATGATACCCAAAAAACTGCAGTCCATCCTCTTTCTGCAACTTCTTACGAAAATTCAATCTGATTCTCAGCGAGAAAGTTCTGATGATTTTCCTAAGGTGACATGTTTGGAATGTAATTCGTGGGTGCCCTAACTTCCACATATTATATCTCCGAAAATATAGCGAGGTAGGATCTGAAATTTTGAGACGAGTTTTAGACCGATCTCTTCTCAAATGGGTTTTTTTTAGCTTCTGAACCTTTGTAGCGAAAGATTTATAGCGAAATTCAGCAATGTAAACTTTGAAATGGGAACTATAAACTCAAAATTGGAACTCTGGCCAAAAATGCCAAAAAAACTTCAAAAACAGTGCTAAAAACGAAACATGTGTATACTGGAACGATGGTTTTTTTTTTAGGGACAATTTTGAGCATGTTTTAAAAATGGCAGCAAAAACAAAATTTTCGTGCAAAATGCAGCTTGAAAAAGAAAAAGTGATTATATTGGAACGATGATTCTTTTTAGGGTCAATCTTCAAAATCTAAAAAAAAAATGCTGGTAAAATGATCCAACAACATAAAAATGACTCATAACTTCTCATTTAACACCATATGGAAATCAAATTTTTTATTTCAAGATATGATGCATACATCAGTTTGATAAACTATCTTAAACAATTATTCAAAATCACTCACATTTTCTTGCACACCATCAGAATTCACATCTTTAGATGAGTGACTGGATGCTGACGAAGATGTTCCATATTCTTCTCTTTCATCAACTAGTGCCCCATCTGAGTCCACATGCATGCCCATCATTTTAGGTTTCAAAATTCTTCTAGATCTACGATTGTTTCAGCAGACTCCCATCTCAACACTGTTCCTTCTGGTAACAACCTTTTCAGAATCTCTATCGTCTTGAAGTGAAGAGTTCCTCTCTTTGTTAAATTGAAGTCATAAACAAGTATGTCAACATCCTCCAATTTCAATATGTCTGTGCGGCGACGATTTATATTCATACCCTTTCTTTTTCTCTTTCCGCCATTTTTTTTGTCAACTACCATCTCTGGCTTATACACACCATTGAATGGGTGTGTATTTGTGGCATACCAATGTACTTCAACACTTGGAACATCCTCATTTTCTGAAAAGACCTTTATAACTTTAGCAACCCAGAATGGATAGCCATTGGGATCTCCATCCGCTAGCACTGCGGTCATGCAACCCTCCTTAATATCCTGTACTGAACCCCTGTAAAGGTCTTCCATGGCTTCACGCTGTGCATGAGATCTTGTGGAACCAATATACATCTCTCTTTCCTCTGCCTGTGAACAATTTATATTAGCTTGAGATTGTTGCTGTTCAACAATGTTTATTTCCTCATGTGCATTCGACACATTTTTTGGCCAAATAAATGGATTTTTCAAAGGTATATCTTCATTTGTTGTTGTTGAAATGATATCACTTTGATTATTGAAAAATGACTCCCACCAAACTGAATCAGCAATGTCAAAGTACTCATATGCATATCTAATACATTTTTTAATTTCTTCTAGGCAATCAGAATAATTTATATCTCTATTTCATTTGCGTGCATTATGAACTTCACCAACTGATTGTAATAACAATATTTTTGATGCAAATATTGGATGATCTGGAATGAACTTCAAAAATTGCAAACCCGATGACGGTGCCCATTCTACAGTAATTGAATACTTCTTGCCCCATATTAGTGTTTTCCCATCAATTTTTTTGATACGAAATTGATGTTGGAAGCTAATGTCATTAAGTTGTTCAATTCATTTCCCCTCACCATATGATCCCATAAGAAACCTTCACATGTCAACAGTTTCTTCCAACACATTAAAAGTAGGCTATGGCATGTATGATTTCTTAATACATTCAATTAATGATGGCAAGCTCCCAACTTCCTTCCTCCTCAATGTGACTGAAAAACAACTGAACATCTGATCAATATGGTCGTGAGTGTGCCCAACAAGAAGGAAACCAACCTTTACCTTCTGAAAATTTCTCAATTCAACAAGCATGTTTAGATATCCAAAAACAACCTAATTTTTGTTTTCATGGCAAGTGTTGTCCAATTGTAGATATAAAACTTCAAGAAGATTACCAGACTAATGAGAAAGCACATCATGAATTATGGTTATGGTCAGATTTGCATCATTATGAATATTTGGAGCTGTGAAATACACCTTTGGCAACATTTTCCCATTGTTTTCCTCCTGTAAATTTTTGGGTGTGCGAACAAAATGTGGTAAAATTGTTTTCTTCTGGTCCATACCATCAATTATCAAACCCAAATATTTATTCGGATTATCATAACACTTCTTTCGATGCTTGTACAACTTTTCCCTTTCATTTGTTTGTTGTTCGAGATGCTCCTGAAGTTCTTTGACAATTGAATCTACACAACATAAAAGAAAGCCATTAAGAAATATGTTTTCATACTTGATGAATATACAATTTTAAAAGTTAAAGTTATGAATGCCTACCTCTTTCTGACCCTTCACATTTGTCTCTTTTTTATTTAAGAGAAGCACATGTACTGCAAATCCCCATCCTTGTCTTCTTAGGAATACGGACATCGTTGAATTATTTCTTCCATACCTTCACAAAATATTGATATGTAATAAACTGGCCATGTCCCTCAGCACCTTCTGCATATTATTTGTATAAGTTGTAGATTTCTCGTCTTGAAAAATTATTTGGAATATGTATTGTCTCTCTATTTGGCATACACTCTCCATGCTTTGAAAAGAAATCCTTCATCCATGACATTGCAGTATTTGATAATCGCCCAAACTGTCTTTTATGACGTACTTCAAAATAAAGTGTGGGATCTTTTTCCAAATTTTCTCGAATTCTCAAGAGACGAAAATTCCCAATCGAACAAAACATTTTGAAAGTTTTTCTATAGATAAATAAAGTCATAATATGATAATCATAACCTGACAATGTAGATTGCATGCACCCAACTAAATATGAATTTTGCATGCTTTTATTCATTGACAAATATCTCTTCTTGCTCTCTAATGCAAATTTGAAATCCATATGTTTCAAGCAATATTTTTGGCAACATTCACTTGAAATGAGTGCGCTGATAGAACTTCTTCTCGTCAGATATTCTGCTCTACCCCTTGTATAACTAGAACATCTTGCATTGATACGAAAAGGTCTGCTCCTACTCCTCAATACAATATTTCTTGGCAACATCTCCATCATTGGATCATCATTTGTATAAGGATTTTCATCATCATTAAGAGGAATTTTATCCACACTATGATCAACTGTGCTTTTCAAATACTGCCTTGGAGGATATTCTTCATCTTCCTCTTCTTCAGTTCTACTGTCATAGTCCTTAGAATTCAGACTCAATGGAAAATTTGACTCGATGTTTATTGGATATTCTTCCTCATGTGTATTTTCAGTGCTGCTCTCGCAGTCCATAGAATTAGGACTAAGTGCATCATCCTGTCCTTCATCACTGCTACCTTTATACTAATTAGAATTAGGACTAAGTGCATCATCCTGTCCTTCATCACTGCTGCTCTCATAGTCCTTAGAATTAGGACTAAGAGGACATTGTGACACTCCATTCTTTTAAAATTCATTATCACACTCTTCATCACTGTTGCTCTCATAGTCCTTAGAATTAGGACTAAGTGGACACCGTGACACTCCATTCTTTTGAAATTCATCATCCTTCTCTTCATCACTGTTGCTGTCATAGTCTTTAGAATTAGGACTAACTGGACACTATGGCACTCCATACTTTTGAAATTCATCATCTCGCTCTTCATCAAAGCTGCTCTCATAGTCCTTAGAATTAGGACTAACTGGACACCGTGACACTCCATTCTTTTGAAATTCATCATCATGCACTTCATCAATGCTGCTCTCATAGTCCTTAGAATTAGGACTAAGTGGACACTTTGACACTCCATTCTTTTCAAATTCGTTATCACGCTCTTCATCACTACTGCTCTCATAGTCCATAGAATTAGGACTAAGTGGACACCGTGAAATCCATTCTTTTGAAATTCTTCATCATGCTCTTCAACACTGTTGCTCTCATAGTCCTTAGAATTAGGACTAAGTGGACACCATGACACTCCATTCTTTTGAACTTTACCATCATGCTCTTCATCACTGCTACTTTCATAGTTCTTAGAAATAGGACTAAGTGGACACCGTGAGACTCCATTCTTTTGAAATTTGTCATCAAGCTCATCATCACTACTGCTTTCATAGTCCTTCGAATTTGGACTAAGTGGAATCTGTGACTATTTATTTATTTGAAATTCTCCATCCCCTCTTTCATCAGTGCTGCTCTCATAGTCTTTAGGATCAGGACTAAGTGGAAGAATTGACTTTCTATTCATAGTGGAAGAATTCCCGTTATATTCATCCATATTAATAGAGTTGTTACGCGATGAAGATGTTGATGCTGTATAAATAGAAACTTCACTATCAGGACAATCCATCCCTTTCAAATAGAAGATGTGGAATGATACAAATGGAGAGTCTTATAAAGATATTATATAGCTTAGAGAATGAAATTTTCCCTCCAAAAATTTCCCCCCCCAAAAAATTTCGCCAAAATATTTCCCTCCAAAAATTTTCCTCCCAAAAAACATCGCAAAAATATTTCCCTCCTAAAAGTTTGTGAGATTTATTTCTCTTCATTATTTTATTCTACAATTTAATGAAAAATGTAAACTACATTTTTTTATGAAATAAAACATTAAAGTTAAAATTGTAAACTACAACTTCTACATAAATTATTTTAATAGTCAAAGTATATAATATTTACTAAACAATTGAATGTTTTTTTTAATTTTTATAATACATTCTGAAACAAATTAATCCCACATTCACCCCACTGTAAAACAATTCTATAATATTTGCTTTATCATATTTTCCTTCATCACCATAAAAAATTAACATGTTAAAATTTATTAAAACTGATTAATCCCGCATTCACCACACGGTAAAACATCTCCATAATTTCACCTATATACTAAATTCTATTATCACTATTACTCACATTACATCAAGTTTTTTTGAGGTTCGTTGAAAGACTTGGAGCAAATTTGTGGGGCAGCTACATTAGTATCAACAACATATTCAACAAAGAATTCTCACAATTGAAAGGTCAGTTAAATTTTTTCCTTGAAAATTCTCATATTAAATTAATTTAACGAAGTAGATTTTTTTTTTAAACTTAATATTTTTTGTCGGCCAAATTAACCAATATTTCCGTCGTGAACATGGTGGGCCCAGGGCATCCCCATCTTGCAATCAGCAGGCCACCCACCCCTTCGCACACCCTACCGGCCCCCTCCCCAAACTCACCCACCCTATCCCCTCGACCACCCCACCCCCACCTTGTCACCGCACCCCTTCCCACTACTCCTTGGGTCCCACGTCCTCCCCCCTAACCCCCTTCCCCCCCACAGCCGCCCCCCAACCCCACGCCTCCCCCGCCTCCCCACCCTTTTCCCCTCTATACCCCCCATCACCTCCTACCCCTCAACCCCCATCCCACCCCACCTCCCTACCACCCCCTATCCCCCACGGCCCACCCCCATACCCCCTACCACCTACCCCCCATGGCCTCCCCATCCCACCCCTTGCCCCTCAACCCCCATCCCACTCCACTCGCCTAACCCTCCACCCCCCCCACCCGCACCTTCCGACCCTCAACCCCCATCTCACCCCACCTCCCTACCCCTTAACTCGTCCCCCCTACCCCTGACGATCCCCTCACCCCTACCCCATACCCGTCCCCCTTACGCCCCTACCCGCCCCCCTCACCGCACCCCCCACCCCTCGCCCCTACCGCTCTACCCCCTACCTGTCCCCCTACCCCCTTCGACACCCCCACCGCACCCCCCCCCTCCCCCCCACCCGCCCGGCCCCCCTACCCCCCTCGACACCCCCACCCTACCCCCCTACTCGACCCCCCTACACCCCTTGGCCCCTCCACCCTAACCCCCTACCCAGCCCCCACCCTTACCCCTCCCTTCCCCCTCCCCACTCTCCCGCCCCCCCACCCTCTTACCCCCCTCGGCCCCACCACCCTACCCCCCTACCTTGCCCCCCCCCACCCCACCCCGCTACCCCCCTACCCGCCCCCCCTCCCTTCCCCCTCCCCACCCACCTCACCCACCCTCCGCCCCCCGCCTCTCGTCCTCTGCCCCCTCGGCCGACCACCCGGGCGGGCGAGCCGCCAGGGTGGCGCAGGGTGGGGCGCCATCACCCACCTTGCGCCACCCTAGCGAGTGGGAATTGGATGACCACCGGGGCGGGTAGGCGGGCCGTCGGGGTGGCGCGAGGTTGGGTGCCATTGCCCACCTGACGCCACCCCGGTGGCCCGCCTGCCTACTCAGGTGGCCAGCCGAGGGGGCGGAGGGCGGGTGGGGTGGGTGGGGGAGGGGGAAGGGGGGGGGGGGCGCGGGTGGGGGCCGGGTAGTGGGGTAGGGGGGCCGGGTAGGGGGGTAGGGTGGGGGGGTTGAGGGGGGAGGGGGAAGGGGGGGTGGGGGTGGGAGAGGGGGAAGGGAGGGGGGACGGGTAGGGGGTGGGGTAGGGGGGCCGAGGGGGGTAAGGGGGTGGGGTGAGAGGGCTGGGTAGGGGGGTAGTGTGAGGGGGCCGAGGGGGAAGGGGGTGGGTTGGGAGGGTCGGGTAGGGGGGTAGGCGGGTGGAGTGGGGGGGGCGAGTAGGGGGGTTGGGGTGAGGGGGCCGAGGGGGGTAGGGGGGATAGGTAGGGGGGGCAGGAGAGTGGGGAGGGGGTGCCGGTGGGGGCTGGGTACGGGGGTAGGGGGTGGAGTGGGGGGGCCAAGGGGGGTATGGGGGTTGGGTAGGTAGGGTAGGGTGGGGGTACCGAGGGGTAGGGGGTTGGGGGGGAAGGGAGGGGTGAGGACGGGGTAGGGGGTATGGGTGGGGAGGGCGTGGGGGAGGGAGGGGGGATGGGAGGGGGGTAGGAGGGAGGGTCGAGGGAGAGGGAGGGGAGGGGGGTAGGAGGGAGGGCCGAGGGAAAGGGAGGGGAGGGGAGGGGAGGGGGGGAGTGGGGCGGAAGGTGTAGGAGCGAGGGCCAAGGGAGAGGGGGAGAGGGGGGTGGGTTAGGGGAATAGGGGGGAAGTGGGGTAGGAGGGAGGGCTGGGGGAGAGGGGGGGAGGTAAGGAGTGGGTTAGGGGGGTAGGAGGGAGGGTCGAGGGAGAGGGGGTAGGGGATGAGGATTGTGGGGGGTAGGGGAGGCGGAAAGCGGGCAGTAGTGGGGAAGGCGTGGGGGGTGGGGTGGGGAGGGGGTAGGAGGGAGGGCCAAGGGAGAGGGGGAGAAGGTGGGGTAGGGGGGTGGGTTGGGGGGGTAGGGGGGAAGTGGGTGGGGTGGGGGAGGCAGGTAGGAGGGAGGGCTTGGGGGGGGGGTTGGGGGTAGGGGGAAGAGTGGAAGGGGGGTAACGGTGGGCTAGGGTGGTCGTCCGATTGCGGGGAGGGGTGGGTCGGTTGGGGGGGTGGGGCGACGAGGGGGGTAGTGGGAATGGGTGGAAGGGGGGTAAGGGTGGGTTGGGGTGGCTCGGTTGGGGCGGGGAAGGGGGGGTAGGCTGTAGGGGGTTGGGGGGGGTAGGGGTTAAGGGGGGAAGGGGGGTGGGGGGTTCATGGGGGGGTAGGCTGTAGGGTGTTGGGGCGTGGGGGGGAAGTGGTTGGGCGGTGTGGTGGCATGGGGGTAGGGAGAAGGGATGGAAGGGGGGTAAGGGTGGGGTTGGATGGTCGTCCTATTGTAGGGTGGGGTGGCGTGACGTGGGTTGGTTGGGGGGGAAGAGGGGTAAGGAGGGGCGTGGGGGGTAGGGGGTGGGGAAATCACCAGCCACTCCGTGGATGGATGGGGTGGTGTTGCTAGGCTTCTGCCATTTCTTAGTGTTAATATTTTTTTAATTTCAATTATCTGATCATACAAATTAAAAATTTATGATATATTTTCGTTGTGGATTTAAGTTAATATGTTTTTGTTATTTACTAATTTATGTGTTTCTATTCTTCAGTAAAATGGCATCAAAGAAGATTTCTACGAATTTGTCTAGACCAAAGACTCTTAAAGGTGCATCTTCAAAAAACATTAGTGAACGAACGCCACCTGAGCTCATGGCTACAAATCTTTCAAGTGCCTCAAATGATAAGAAGATGATTTCAGACTGGAAGAATTCAAAAGAGGTGAAATTCTCATCAAGAATTTGGTATGTTAAAGAAAGAGAAAGCCAAAATGTGAATATTTACCTATATATTGATATACCGAATGAAAATGGAATTTTTGAGCTGATGGGAAGAGTCATAGATATGTGTTCATACTGGACACTGAATTTGTTTACATACTTACAAAAGCTCCCAAGTCACATGAAAGAATTAAATATCAACTATCATATTCATTGTATGACAGGAGAGAGGTATCTACAAAGTTATGTAAACAAATCGTAAATGAGATGAAACAAAACATCGTAAGTATTGTTATTTATATTTGTATTTTGCTTTCTTGAAAGTGTCTTGCTATATTTTTTTAATTTTGTTTTTATTGACATATGATATTTTGTTTGGCAGAATTTTGTTGAAAGATGTTCAATTAGGATGGGAGGCATTCATTTCATAGAGCATGATATCATGAAAGTTTTCAGTAGTTTTTACTCAGTGTCAGAAGAAGATATGGAAAACAAGCAAAATGTAGTAATTGATGATGCTACAAAACTACATCCAAAGGATCAGAAAAAAAGGCCTCTAGTGGATAAATCTAGCAAGGGTAGACAAGTTACTTTTGAGGACGATGAAGTTGAAACTAACAGTGAAACATATGTTGCCGTTACTGAAGATGACATTGGAACTGAGAAGAGCCATAAAAGACCAAAAGTAACAATGCCCAAGAATAAATCTGTTGAGAATGTTATGACGAAGAAAAGTAAAGTTGAAGATTTTGAAGTAGTCATTACCAACAGTCAAGAACTTAGTGAAACTTCAAAAGAAAGAAGAGAAATCATTACACCAAGAGCTGATTTAGAGGATGGAATTATCAAAACAAAACAAAAATGCCATTCAATAGAATTTGACAAAGAAAAACTTAATTGATGGTGGTCGTACATTTTAGCTTAAGGTCAGACAAACCTATAAGGCAAGTGAAGGACAATGTCAATATCAAGTCAGAAAGCCACACCATCTGCATGTTCACAACTTGAAGACATTGATGAGGTACAATCCATATTCTCATGTGGTTAATTATGTTCTTCTTGTTGATCTAGTTCAAGTTCCCAACATAGAAGCATTTGATAAGTCAACATTTTTTGAATACAATTATTATGTGCTTGGGGGAAACCATTCTATAGAAGCTCAAAGACAATTGATGGAGGAATATACCAATAACCCACGTTTTGAAACAATGAAATGTATCATTTATGTTGGTTTATTGGATACAGAAGAAAAGTTAGTGGCAAGGGATCATAATTCAAATAATGAATATAGGATGTCTCTGACTTTCATCCAAAGGGTTAGATTTATTCATAGTGAATTTCAATAAAAATGTGGTGGGGATAGGATAAATGTTACTGCAGATTTCCGAAGGGAATGTTGTATGGAAATAGGCTATCAAATTGAAGAGAAACCCAATTCAAAAGGTGGAAAACGCAACCGTTCTAGTGATATATTCAGAGGTGTTGATAACATTTTCCAATTGGCATTTAGAACTGGAGATGTTTGGAAGTTGATTGATGAGATTTTTAGCATGTGGGAAAACATTGGCATTAAAAACCAAAAGGTCAAAAAGTCTAAGCCATTGATATGTGGCAGCAGTAAATCAGGGCCTGAATTGAAGCAGCTTCCAGAAGATATGACTATCACACCTTGGAGAGCAATGCAAGGAGTGAAAGATGAAAAAATTGTCAAAACAATATTATCTCATGTGAATTCAGGGGAATTATCATTGGAAGAAATGTCTGAGGAATTTCAAAAGTAAGTTTGTTGAATTATTTTTATTTATTTCTAGATTATAATTTTCTTTTAAATAAAACATGTTGTTCTTGGTAGTATTTGTTGTACATATCATTATGTTGACTTTTTGTTACTTTATCTATGCAGTCACAATGTTTACATGAAAATTCAAGAACAAATGGTTAGATTGTTGAATGAAGATAGTTGGGATGATGTTGTACGCAACTATCTAGATTCAAATTCTACATCAACATTAAAAGCTTTTTATCTTGCATTTAAAAAGGTATCTTGATTTACACATTCATTTTTATTCATCTGTGTACTATTTTTAATTTATAACTTATACATATATTTGTTTATTTTATAAAAGATGAAGAAGGATGATAATGGAGCGCCAACTAGCTTCAGAACCTTTATTGAAAAAATAAAGATCGAAAGACTGAGGAAGCAACGTGTTAAGAATGTTGAACTTGATCCAACTCTTACTCATTTCATTTGGAATGGGCTAGACACTGTTCAATATCAAGTAATACAAGGTGACTGTGAAGACATTGCTAAACTCATACCTAAAAGGGAGTATACCCTAGTTATTGCAGATATTCCCCATGGTTTCAATATTCCAAACATTGACTATGATAGTAACCCTTATACTTCTCAAGCTCTTAGTAAATTGGTTGCAGGATTTGTAGAAGTCACGTTATCACCATTATGGAGATTGATGACATTTCGTTCAGACACACAGTTGGCAATGATATTGTCAAGCTTCAAAGGGAAAACAAATTCAAGGATGCAGCTTATATGGTAAGACGTTTAAAATGTATATTTGATTAATGTTGAAAAATTCATTTATGTACAAGTTGATTGAACTTTTACTATTTCATGTTACAGGAAAAAGTCAAATCTTCTTAACCGTGATGATCAAGATTTTATAAATGATTGTGAATTCATTCATATTGATAGTTGGGCAAAAGATGATAGCTATATGTCTATGATTTTTAATCGGGTAGACGGAAAGAGTCATAGCCAAACACTGACTTATGATGTTGTTGTGAGAAAACTAACATATGAAGACAAAGAAGCAAAAGGAGAGATAGTTAACATTTATCAAAAACCACAATTATTGATTAACTATCTTATAGAAATATATTCAAATGAAGGAGATTGGGTTCTGGATTTATTTTCTAGCTCAGGTAAGTTTTATTATATAGAATTGAATTTCAATATGTTATTTTTTTAATTAATATGTTATTGTACTAATTTACTTCATTATTTTTTTTGTGCTTGATAATTAGGTACAACACTAGCATGCTGCCTTCAAAAAGGAAGAAATTGCATTGCAATTGAAAAAGATCCATTACAGTGCAATTTCAATTTCTTCCAGATGCAATACAAGAAATTGGGTTGAATAAAGGGGACTTTAGTGAATCACGTGTGGCAAAAAAGGTAAAGGAACCTCAACCACAATTACATGGGATGTTTGGAAAGACATACATTGGGAGATTCGCAGACATCAAAGATCCATTAGAAGACGAAAATGAGCGAAAGGAAGCAAAAAATATTGTGGAAGAAGACAATGATGAAACTCTAGAGGACGAAGAGTTTGGATTACGTAACATTTTTTATTAAATTTAAGTTATGCTTGGAAATCAAGCTCATTTTTTGTAACTATTAAGTAGTTATACTTTCAATGTTTTGACTTTGACATTTTATGAGAAGAATATACACTCAATTAAGGTTGTTATGTAATATGTGATTTTCGCATTAATTTTTAAGTTAATCATTATTTTTTGAAAAAAGAAGTAATTATTATTATTTTTTTGACATGAAATTCATAAAAAAAACTATTATTTAACTATTTTAGTTAAAATTTTTGTATAAAAATTGTGATTTTTGCATGTCAATTGTAGCAAAAAATTATCAAAATGTGTAGTTTTTAAATTATATTTATGTTAAAAATGGCTATTTTTATGTCCATTGTTAAAAAATATTGTTTTTTAGAAACAATTATTTCTTGTGGATTGAAAAATTAATTAACGATGTATAAATAAGTAGAATGTCGAAAATTCAAAATATCGACTTTCTTCTTTAAATATGCGAAACAATAAAAACCTCACTACAAAAAAATAAAATTAAAATAAAAACAAGAAAATATGAAGAAAAAAACCACTTCAAAAATGATTAAATTTACAAAATAATTATTTACATTTCATACATTAGAAAATAAAAAGAATAAATAAATAAATAAAAAGCCTTTTAAAAAAGGGCCTAGTGTAGAATTACAACATTTTTAAATCAGCATAAAAAACACTACCATTATAAAACGCAATGTACATAAAAAAATTTATAGTGCCAAAAACTAAGCTCTAAAAAACGTGTGTGTTCTGCATCACCCCTTTTCAAAATCGGGTCACCTTTTTGCTATCTCTACAAAATAGGTAACATTATGAGTTCCAATTTCAAAGTTTACATTGTTATTCCATGATGACCTGTTTTAGATGAAATTCTGGAGCTTGCAAATACCCTAACTTTCTTAGATCATATCTCCGAAAATATAGCAAGATAAGATATGAAACTCGAACCCGAGGTTCAACGAGATTTTATATCAAATGGGTTTTTCTGTTTGCTTCTGAAACATCGCAAATTTTTTTTTATAGCTAACATTCCACGATGACCTGTTTGGAGCAGCGAAACCCTAGAATCCAAACCTTTGGTACCAAATGTTATGAAACTAGCTCACAAAAATATAGAAAAGATAGATCAACGCCTTAGAACTCAGCTTCTTCGAGGGGGAAACATCCTTTACATTACACAAATGAACAATTCTTGGATGATTCAAATGAAAAAACCTCCTTTCTATATATAGGAGTCTAAGGGGTCACAATATAACCAAGCTGACCTAACAATAATAATATAAAGGCACAAAATAACAATAGTGGAAATCTATGGGGCACAATAATAACAATATGGGGATAATAGGGGCACAACAATAACAATAAGGGATACAAAAACAATAGAAATGGGGGAAACACTAGTATTATAAGGACCTAACAGAAGTGTTCACAGGCCCCAACCTGTAGGTAACTTCATACACCTGCCTAGAACCTCCCTGCCACCCTATAATGATTGATATAAGACAAGACCGTGGATTCCCAAACCAGGGACAACAATCCATGATACAATAAGATGTACAATGATTTTTGTGTACTTGACCAAATACCAAAGCACTATATGACATGTAACTTAACCATGACATCATCTCAACAGTGACTCCTATACCTCCCAACACTGCCTCTTCGACTCCAGGCAGAGTGACTCTTTCACAAATGTCTCTTACCATATTTACAATGATGAATATTTTACAAATGACTCTTTTACAAATTTAAAATTATGACTCTTTTACAATGATGACTCTTTTACAACTTTACAATGATTACTCTTGGCCTTAACAATACTTCACGATATATGGATAACTGTCATGTCTTCAAGGATGTCCCACTACCATGCTTCCTTTGATTTGATACTTCTACTCTTGAATTATTGCTTAATGTTGTACTTGAATCTTCTTCTACCTGCATGCAAAATTTGTCCGATGAAACAAATCCCAAAAAAAAACAAAATACCCTTCAACATACCTCTTCCTGCAAAACACATGTAAGTGCATAATAATGAATAAATACAAATTAAAATTACAATGCATACCTGGAGTGTGCTTGTAACTTTTGTTGTTGACTTGTTGTAGCAGTAGACAAAGACTCCCACTCTTGATATAGGTTTGGAATCTATGCATGACTATATCCAAAACTGACCTAAAGATATATACAATAAAAGCTAACGACAGACCCTAGACTTGTGATGGACCAAGTTCTAAGTACAACCATAGACACCATTCTATCAAATATGACAAGAAAATTAACATGAACTGAAAATGTCATATAGATTTAGCAGACTTGGTGTAGCATCAAGAATATGTAGCATCAAATGTGTAGTATTGAGAATAGGACATCCGAAATGTGGTATCAAAACTAATTGTGACATATAGAGACATAGAGATGTAACCAAGACCCTGCATATACTTATGTTGTCCTACAACAACATATGTCAAAGATGATACTAAAAATTCAAATGTAAACACTAATCATACATACCTTGCTGTAGGATACTTACCCTTGAATGTTGATGTGTGGTCCTTATTGCAGTGATCCTTGAATGCGTGATTTTTCTTGCCTTCTAGGAGCTCGATATTGAATCTTTTTTATCTATGTAATTGTGAATCTTCAGGGTTTGAAATTTCTTCCTCTGGTAGCCTTCTAAGTCCTCTTTTCAACCCATAGGTCTGATCAATATTGGATTCTTCAAGAAAGAGTTATGCCCAATCTCCCACGATGGCCAGATTATAGATTAGTTTAGTAGAGAGAATTTGTATGAAGTTCCACGTGCCACTGTTGCGATCTTCGACCCCGAAAATGATACCCAATAAAATATAGTCCGCCCCATTTCTATCATTATTTACTAAATTTGAATCCAATGCTTAGGGAGAAAGTTATGACAATTTTCCCAATGTCACATGTTTTATATGAAATTCGGGAGCCTACAAAAACCCTAAATTCCTCAGATCATATCACCGAAAATATAGTGAACCAAGATCTAAAATTCAGTCACGCGGTTCATGAATAGTTCTTCTCAGATGGGTTTTAATTTAAGATTCTAAAGCTTCATAGAAAAAAATTTATAGAGAAAATTCCACGATGACTTGTTTGAAGCCACAAAATCCCTACTAGAGGAGGATATGAGGGTCACTATTTATGTGAATGTCTTGAGTTGAGAGGGTACTCCAAGTGAACATTGGAGGGATTTTAGGAGAAAAAAAACATTATTAGTTATTTACTATTCAATGACCACAACCAATTATGAGTGTCATGCCACAACCCCATAGGGTTTTATCCCACTAACTGGGGTTGCTAACTTCAAACACGAATATCTCTAAAACCGTGAATAATTACGTGGCGTGCCATATATCAATAGAAACATCTCAATGAGTAGAATCCATATAGAAGATCCTTGACTTAGAATGGAGTAAGATTTCAAGTCAAAATTCCCATCCAATATTGGGGTAGCCCCTAGTGTTGCTTGGGTTGACATCAATAACAACCACTGATCAACAGTTCCCCAGGCCATGTGATTACTCCAATCACTGTCGATTCCATTGCGGCCCATCTGCACAACGTCAATGTGAACATGGAAACTTTAAGGGAGCATAGATATGAGGATCGTAATGAGTAGGTAGCCTACATAAAATACAACCAGTATAGTCAGAATAAAATTATGAAACAAATGGATAGTCATCAATGCTAGCATCAAAGCACCAATGACCACCTCTGCAGCCTAGAAGCGAGGGTGGAGTATATTTATTTTCACATGCATGAACACGTGGGCTACTTTGTTGCTCTTCATGTCTGTCCTCCCAACCCACCTCCTTAATATGTTGCCTCCTATTATGGGTTCTCTTATGTTTTGTCTATGTATGCCAAGGCTAATAAGCCTATAAAAAAAAAAGTGTATGTTTTCCTCCAGCTACCAATCCCAATAAGTCTGGTCGGAATGATGGTAAGGGGTTGTTGAGATGAATCTTTTTCCTCCCAACCCACCTCCTTAATATGTTTCCTCCTATGATGGGTTCTCTTTTGTTTTGTCTATGTATTCCAAGGTTAATAAGCCTATCAGAAAAAAATAAACATAAATAAATAAATAAATAAATAAATAATAATAAATAAAAATAAAAATAAAATAAAATAAATAAAAATAAATAAATAAAATAATATATATATATATATATATGTCTATGTTTTCCTCTAGGTTTCAATTCTAAAAAGTCTGTTTGGAATGAGGGTAGGGACCTGTTGAGATGATTTTTTTAGTCGGCATCTTTTTTATAATCTAATGAAAGCATATTGATTGACAAAAGAAATAAAAGTCATGCTTAAAATCTAAAATTGTGAGAGTTTGTTTCTCTTTAAATTTTCTAGATTTGTTAAGTATTGTTAATTGCATATGTACGCAAACTATACCTATACAAAAATTAGAGAACAAAAAAAATAAAAACTCACAAATCACAAATATACGCCTCTGAAAATATTATTGATCCCTAATATGCATGCTGTAAAATGTTTGGCAATATATTTGTAAAAATATTCAAATACTTTTGTAAAAACATCATCATGGATCTGCATCGTACTTGATTGGTAGTCATGCTTTCCTTCCCCTAAGCATGGGCATGTTTTCCTTGGATATGGGTTTTCTTTACAGTTCCTTTTGTAGATATTAATTAGTCTTGATTTTGGTGAGTTCCTCTTGAACCCTCCCATAGTGTCCTTGCGCATAAACATAATGTTTATCGGCTATCAAACCCCCTTCTGACCTCATACATTAGGGGGCATAAATTATAACATCTTTTTCCTCACCTATGACTAGAAACACTTTTTTGGCAGGGCAACATCTACTTTTCCCAATGCAACCCTCACCTTATCTTAAAAATATTCTTTCAAATTCTATACACACGCTGCCAAAATGTAAAATGTGTATATACACGAGTACTCCCAAAGAAACCCACATATGCTTTAAAATTTAATATCATGATTTTTCATGTGGGATTTATAGGTTAGACCAGAAACCCACTTACTGCAATCCATGTCATAACCACCCAAACCAATTTCTGGTGGTATTTATACATGCCTTGAGTGGCCCTCAAAGTCATGATTTTCCTTCGCATCCAAAATCTAGAAAAATTGTATCCAGTCAAGTCTGTTGTTTCTTGTGTTTTTAAACACATCTCGTACTTCAGGAAACCTTAGTTTCTAAGTTGTGGTGTTGAGTTCCCCTATCTCACTCTCATGTTGCTTTGTTGGAGGAGAACTTCAGTGGCTCAAGAAGGGAGGATCTGAATGAAGATTCCACTCGGCGCTTTTAGTTAGAATCAGGTGAGTGTAACTACCTCGCCACCACAAATTTCAATAAAGAATCTCATTTTTCCATTCCAACTTGTTCATATGTTATTCTTATGTTTTTTTTATTGTACAAATGATGGATTAATGTAGAATATTTTGTTTTGTACGCTTTCAATTCTTAATTCTACTCTCTAGTTTATATTTGTGTTGCAGGTATGCACCTTCGAAGGAAGAATAATGGTTTGAACCCTTCGACATTTATATCAAGCAAAGGACCCACTGATAAGTACCCATGTCGTACTTTGTGGATACTAAGTTAATTGTTGGATTGATTAAGTTTTCTTTATTGATCTTTTACTTTTGCTCCGTCAGGGCTACCAACCCTATCCCTAGGGATTTTATCTCTTAACACCAAGAGAAGGGTATGGAAAGTGAAGATTGAAGATGATAAAGTGTCCCTCATTTCCAATCCAATGAACAAAAGATAGTCAAAGAGATATAACAGTGAAAGTGGTTAGTGACAGAAACAAGTTAATGCATGGGTAGACATTATAAGTGACATTGCAAAGAAGTAAATAGGTGCATTAATCCATATTATTTCTTAGTTTTCATAATCCAAAATTACTCTCAATGGAAAGGTGGGATATGAAGTGGATCTGAACTAATGAATGGTTGTAAGACTTGGTGCTTATAAGAAATTTTTAGCAATTTATGAAGGTCAACTGACCACATAAAAAAATACAATATAAAAGTTGAATAGGACAAGAGGAAATGGAAAAAGAAATGATTAAAAAACACTAAAATAGGAAGAAGGTTCAGGAAGGGGAAATGAAATATTATTGTTGCTAGCCTTTAATTAATTATACTATCAAAGGGATTTTTGTTGGAAAGAGAGAGATTGTTATGAATAAATAATACTAAATAAATAATTAATAATAATAATAATAGTTAATTATTTCATCATTTTTAATTATTATTAATTAGAAAAACAAATCGAAAAAATGGGGAATAATAATGATGAAGTTGACATTAATAAATATCGAGAAGAACTTGATAAGATGCATCATTGCCTTGACAATGTCAAAAAAAGACAAACAAAGTTAGGAGAAGGACAAAAGAAGATGTTTGAAACTCAAGGGGAGTTAGCAAGTGATATAAAAAATATAGAAAACATTGAAAATATGTTGTAAGGAATGCAGTGATCTAGGAGGATCTCGTCAGATCAATTACACAATTTCAGTGTCGTTGTTAACAATTCAGTCTGATGTTGTGAGCTTCGACAGTGTTGTTAAGGTTCAGGTTGTTCAAGTGATGTTAATGGTTTTCATGGTAAAGGGTTTGTATCTAGTTGTCGAAAAGTGTTCATCGACATTTCCGCTAGGGTTGATCATCGACATGGGTGTGTCGTCCATTGCAAGGGTTCGATATGGTTCATCGTCATGTGATGTCGTCGCAAAAGTAGCTTTGTGACAAAGATGTGTGTTTGGGTGAATGTCACTTTGTGACAAATGATTGTAATCAGGTTTTGATGAACACTATGTATTAAACCCTAAAACTACATCTAAACCATAACCCTAATCCTATGCATCAAAATACATTAAGCCCTAATCCTAAACCTATCCAATCCATGTATTAAAACCATTAAAACCTAAGCTATAGACCTAAACCCTATGTTCTAACCTATAAGGTCTTATTACAACGTTGCTATGTGTCAAAACAATGCATATAACCCTAAGTTATACCTCTCGAGCCATGTTAAAACATTAAAACATTGCAAATATCATTTGACAGTCCCTAATCGCTACCTCTCACTGCAGCGGAGTAACACAACATCTGAGCAGAAAGTGTAAAGCCGCCAGGGTTAGCATAGACCGCAGTCCTAACCGCGGAGTCTAACCGCGTCGGAGACCACAAGCATAAACCATAACATGTGACCAGAGTCAAGTGATTAGTCGTCAGGGTTTGTATAACCCTTAGGCCTGACCGTTGGGTTCTAAACTGCAGAGTAAAACATGTGAATAAGTTTTAGTTATGTCAATCAGAACCGCCGGAGCACTATAAGTCAAGACCGTCGGGGCAAGGGCGAAGGTGGTAGCCTGTGGCTGGTCACATGTAACTGTCAGCCTCCTCCACCCGATCAACAAGCCGCCAACAGTTAGAGATTTAATATAAATTTATTTTTGGGTTTTGGATATTAGCTTTGTTCCAAATTAATTCGAATACCATGTAACCTTATCCCTAAGGTGGCAGAACATGGTAGGACCGAACCCAAAACCACAAAATTCAGCCAATTCATGCCAAGTTTAGTCCAGAGTAGTTTGAATATATTTCCAGGCCTATAAGAGGAAATTTTTGTTCATTGAAGAGGGGGAGTGATTTTGGTTTTTGTATGCAGATTCTAGAGGTTATAGGCAGTTTTGTTTTCAATGTAACAGGAGCATCCAGAGTTAGAATTGGGAACCATGACAGGCGTTGGAAAGCCGGTTCACAGAGCTATCCTCTGATAGTGACTAGAAGTGCCTGTGTGCACACTCAGTTTGATCAAATATCTGTGTAATCGACCTCTTCTATTTCAATCCTAATAAAGCGGTCGCCCATCTTGAAAGCGGACCCAGATACGTAGTCCATCAGGGACGAACTCCATAATCAACTTTATTGTCTAGTATTGTTGTGTTTTTATTGTTTTAAATTCTGTTATGCATCTTTCTTATGTTTAAATAACTGTCGTAAATTCTTTCTTCTCAAGCAGTTCTCTCAATTTCCGCACTTTCAGTTAACAATCAATTCAATAATGGCTAATCAATTCTACATCAGTTTTAACTTATGATCATTTCAAATCATGCAGAACCAAGAAAAAAGGGATTTTGATTATTGTTAGAAAGCCTTCTTAAAATTGAGGGATGAAGACAAGCGTGAATCAACCCGTAAGGTTAAAAAAGAAGAAGAAAGAATGGATCAGTTAATAGAAAGGGTGAATTCATTTTTTGTTAATCCCTTAAATGCTCAAGAACCAACTCAAAGCCCCAAAACTCTAGCTAGCAAAGATCTCCCAAATCATAAAATTCCACAATTTTTGCAAATACAATTCTCAAATAGCATTACTATACAAAATTTCCATAAAAATACTATGACCGAATTAAGAAGGAGCTACCCAAGTACGATGGTAAAAACCATAAAGGTGTTATTGTTTGGATTAATAGAATGGAAGAATTTTTTAATCAAACACACTATTAGGTGAATGTGAAAAAGTCAAGACAACTTCCAACAATTTAGAAGCAAAGGCATATGATAAGTTCTTATGGTGGTCTGGAAAATGTGATGTTCGTTCCTTTCTTTGAAATATTTTTGTGGGTGAATTTCTAAAAGGATTCTTCGGGAAAAAAAAATATGATGTCTACGAAAAGCGTTTGTAAGAAAATATACCCACAAATTGGAAGTATTGCCTACAAGGCAAAGAGAATTTATTGATGAGAAACTACTTAAAAGGTATAGAAGTGGACTTAAAGATAATATATGTGCATAATTGAAATTATACAAACCTTAGAATATTGAAGAAGTTAGACATGCAGCAAAACTTATTGAACAAAATAATAAATTCAATAAGTCATCATATACCAATTATTCCAAAAAATCATACAATTACTCGAAGGGAAAATCAAGTAAGAATACTCTTGACAAGTCTAACAAAGTATATTTTTCATTCAAGCTTGGAAAAGAAGGATGGAAAAACCTAGAAGTGTGGGGACAAATTTTCACCAAGACACAAATTCAACATGCAAAAAATATACAATTATGAAGCAGAACAAGAACCTCCAATAGTGACCCAAATGAACATACTAACGAGGAAAATGATGTTCCAAACACAGAGCCAGAAGAAGAGGCTATGTCGATAATTTCCCTAGCTGCAATCACTAAAATAGCACGACCACAAACTTTGAAGTTAAAAGGACATATTAAGAAAGGAAATGTCATTTTATTAATGGACACAGGAAGCGCTCACAATTTCATACTAGATGTTTATGTAGCTAGGAGACTAAATCTATTTGTTCCAAGTAGTAGATATAAGAGTTAAGGTGGCAGATGGTAAGAGAATAGATGGAATAGGGAAATGTCACAAGGTTAAATTGCAATTAAGCGATTACAAAATGGAATCTAGATTTTATACAGTACCCTTGGGAGGTGTAGATGTTGTCTTGGGAATACAATGGTTAGAAACATTAGGAACATATCCCGTAAACGACTAGAAGAAATTGATCAATTTTAAATGCGCTAGAAGGAAATAAAAATTGTTTGGTTATCAAGCTCCTCCTACTCAAATCGTATCCGCGCAACAAATCAAGAAACTTCCAAAAAACACCAAAAGAAATTCATAAAGTTTAAATATCTTAGAAGGAAATATAAATTGTTCGATTTTCAAGCTCCTCCAACTTAAATTGTATCTGTGCAACAAACGAATAAACTTATTCGAAAAGGAACACATGTGTTCATCGCACAACATCAACGGTTAGAATTGTTATCTATGAAAGGAATTCACCAACAACTTGAGGTTACAAAATTGATCCAAAAATATAACAAGGCATTTCAAGAGTTTCCTATTAAATTACCTCCAGAAAGGAAGATACAACATATCATTGAAGTCAAACCAAATGTGACACCTATAAATGTCAAACCATATTGCTATCCTTATCATCACAAAAAAGAGATAGAAAGGCTAATTCAAGACTTGTTACAATGTGGAGTTATTACAAAGAGTAGAAGTCCATTTGTTGCTCCAGTAGTGATAGTTTGGGAAAAGGATGGGTCTTTCAAACTCTACATAGACTATCGCAGATTGAACAAAATAACTATTAGAAATAATTTTCTAAGTCCATGTATAGATGAATTTTTAAATGATCTCCATGGTGCATAGTATTTCTCAAAGTTATATCTAATATCATATTATTACCAAATTCACATAAGGTTGGAATATTTAGATAAAATTGAATTCAGAACTCATGAAGGATATTATGAGTTCAAGTTAATGCCATTCGGGTTAATCAATGCATCATCCACCTTCCCACCAGCAATGAATGAGATTTTTTACCCATACCTGTAGAAGTTTGTACTGGTTTTCTTTGATGACATCCTTATCTAAAGAAAAACCTGGAAGGAGCATCTCAGGCATCTATTAGAGGTACTTTTCTTACTATAAGAGAATCAATTTTATGTCAAATTGTCAAAGTGCACCTTTGGTTAAAAGGAAGTTCAATAACTCAAACACATAATATCCAAGGAAGGAGTCAGAGTAGATCCCAGTAAGATTAAGGCAATCAGGGAATGGCCAAAGCCAAAAAACATATCGAAATTACGAGTGTTTCTTGGATTAACAAGATATTACTGGAGGTTTATAAAAAACTATGCGCAATTAACTGCACCCCTAACAAACCTATTAAATAAAAATGTCTTTCAATGGGATATCAAGGAAGATGAGTGTTTTGAGTCATTAAAAAAAGTGATGTCATCTACTTCGGTGCTAGCAACCCCAAAATTATCTAAACCCTTTACGGTAGAGTGCAATGCTTCAAGATTCGAGATTGGAGTAGTGTTAATGCAAGATAATCACCCCATAGATTTTGAGAGTCGAAAGCTCAACAAAAGAGAAAGCTTGAAGTCTACTTACCACAAGGAGATGCTTGCCATCATACATGCATTAAATAAGTGGCATCAATACCTATTAGGAAGCAAATTCTTGATTCGTACATATCACAACAATCTTCAATTCTTGTTACAACAAAATACCTTATCAATATAACAACAAAAGTGGATGGAGAAACTTTCCACATTTGACATGGAAATTTTACATAAAAAGGGGAAGGATAATGTAGTTTCCGATGCTCTCTCTCAAAAATAAAAAGATTACACAACATGCGCTGAATTAGTAGTAATTTCAAATTGGTTGGAAGAGATTCAGACTGAATATGCCAAGGATCCATATTCTTATTCAATAATAAAAAATATTATTTAGAACCCCAACTTTGAAAGGAAAAATGACATATTGTGGTATAAAGGTAGAATTTATTTAAGTTCATTATCCAAATTTAAAATCAAGGCTCTACAAGAATCACACAGTTCCCCTATACTTGGGAATGATGAGCTCTTCAAGACATACTACAACACATGTCAATCATTCTATTGGAAAGGAATGAGTAAGGAAATTCATAAGATTTAATAGAATTTTCTAAAGAAAAAAATTGCAATCAAGCTGGAATAACTCTAAACATGAGTTCAGCATATCATTCACAAATAGATGGTTAAAAAAAATAGTAAATAAGTGCTTAGAAACATATCTTTGATATTCCATAAGCAATAAGAAAAAAAAATGGTCTCAATGGTTTCACCTAGTACAATGGTGGTACAATACCACCTATCATATCTCAATTGAAATGACTCCATTCCAAGCTCTGTATGGTTATGAGCCCTCAGAATGAAAGGATTTGAAACTAAATGGCTCCAAGGTTCAAGGAGTAACGAATCATTTGGAAGAAAGTCAAAGGATTATTAGAATATTAGGGGAAAACTTTACCACCGCTAGCAATCGAATGAACCAACAAGCTGACCAACATGTAAAGAAATAGAATTTGAGGATGACGACTGGGTCTACGTAAGACTGCAAATATATAAGAAATTATCTTTGAAACAACAATGGAAGAACAATTTGGCTCCGAAATTTTATGGGCCTTTCCAAATAACCAAAAAGATTAATGACATTGCTTATGAATTGAAGCTACCAGATAATTGTCAAGTCCACAACGTATTCCATGTTTCATGTCTCAAATTTTTTTTGGCAAAAAACCAATTAGATCAAACCACGATACCTGAAATCAATGAAGAAGGACATATCATTTTGGAACCCGAAGGTATCCTCGCTACTCGAGAGAAGGTGTTACGTTCCAAAACAATTAGAGAATACCTCATCAAGTGGAAAATGCTTCCAGAAGAAGATTCCTCATGGGAAAGTGAAAAGTTCCGACAACAATATCCCTCATTGCCTTTTCTTTGAGGACAAAAGGACTTTTAAGGGAGGGGTAATGTTATGAATAAATAATAATAATTAATCATTTTTAATTTTAAAAACTTGAGATTAAGATGTTTGGTCTGTAGAATTCCAATGCCCCAAGGTTTTTTCATTGTGTTGAATCCATTTGTGCATTCAAAATCTATATTAATGTACAAAAAATCACAATCATCCTTGAAATTGCATTGCTACATTTTTTAGAAAAAAATCATTTTGTCTATAAGTTAGACTATGCGAGAGTCCATGAGATTTGGATAAATGGTGATTAGGTGCCTTCTTAAGGAACACCTAGATGTTAAGGCATTGGTTCAATTCCTTGCTCTATTTGAATGTTATTCTTGGACATGACCATGATATATCCTCATCGTTGTTGAACTTGCCTAAAAAGAATTAAAAAATTAGACCGTGCCAGAATATTTGTTAATAATTTCAAAAGGTAAAATTAAATTAGAATAGATAGAAATAATCAAAATAAATTCAATCAATGAATTTAAAGTGGAATGAAAGATCAAATAAAATAATAGAATTTGGTGAGACTAATATTAAGACTAATGAGATAAGGGTTATATATATATATATATATATATATATATATATATATATATATATATATATAATAAAAAAGATGATGGTCAAACTGAAATTAATATCAAAGAAATGAGGATTAATTATTTTATTTGATATTATAATGAAGTTCCATGTGCTGAGATTGAAGCTACGAAGAGTGTCAAACCAAGAATATATACAGAAAGGATATGACCATTAGGAAGCATGAAGAGGATGAGAACGTTTTTTTAATAATTAATAATTATTAATTTCTAAAAGTAAAGTTAATTTAGAATAAATTAAAGTAACCAAGTTAAAGGGGAATGAAAGATAAAATAAATTAATAAAATAAAAGAATTAACCCTCCAAGATAAGTACAAATTGCATGGTGCTTATAGAGTGTGAGATAAACAGAAGTTGTTCTCATAGTATGAGACTAACTATGTTGATTCTGGGTTATTGGGGATGCTAGAAAAAACTTGTCTCCCTCCTAACTCACATCATGCAATTCCACACCATGCGCCCTAAACCCTAAACTCTAAAGCTTAAAGGTTGAAAGTCATGTGCTCACAATGGGATATAGTAATTAGATTCCAGGGTCTTTTGGTTGTTCAATAAAAATAATAAAAGTGACACGATAATTTTATGTTTGATTTTGAGACTTTCAATGTAGTTTGTTTAATGCCAATATGTTGATGATAGATCCCAACTTTTATAAAATGGATCTATTTTACAGTTATAAATGGAAATCTCAAATGGACCATGGATCTTGTGAATTCTATAAGTTCATAATTGACTGTGAACATCACTAGGTTTGGGCCTTTCAAATTTTGAGATGTTAGCGAGATTTGTCCTTGTTCAACTATCATATTTTTTTTCAGAACACATACCTTGTATATGATTATTAGTTTCCATTTATACTCTTATTACTTGAGATATTAGAATTCCCCAAATCCTGTCCTTGTTAAACTATCATATTTTTTTTCAAAACACATACCTTGTATATGATTATTAGTTTCCCTTTATAATGTTATTACTTGAAATATTAGAATTCCCCAAATCCCTATTTAAAAGTAAAGGTGAGTTCATATTTCTTTTGTTATTTATAAAATTATATTTCAATTTTCTTTTCTTATTTATAGGATTATATTTCAATTTTATTTTCTTATTTATAAGATTATATATGTTGAAAGTTGATATCAATTGCTCGTCTTCAAAATAAATTATATATATTGTGTTTAAGCATGTTAATTGATAAATTTTGTAGAGTAATTCAATATGACTTGCAAAAACTCTGAAATTACATAAACAATGACTATGCATAGTTTCTGTAAATCAATAGCTAATTTCATAGTAATAAACATGATTCAATAGATTTTTTTTTAATGTATATATCTATGATTTTACTTGATTTTTAATTTATTTCACGGTTTTCAAGATAAAACACAAAACTTATATCAACATAAAAATTAATCTGATAAAATTTTTCAGAAAATAAAAAATAAAAATGATAAAATTTATATAACCAATATAAATAAATATAAACCTGAAACAATTTTAAACAGAAACTCATCATAAAAAAATGAAATGCCCTTGAATGTCTGCGAAACTATACACCTCAAGTTTGCAATATTTTTTATTGGATATTGGAGACCCCAAATTCTTATCCTTTCACGCGGAATTTCCCCGTAGTATTTGACCATTTTGGTCGACCCACAACGACATTTCTCATTTCACCGAATCTGTTGTGCAGCAGCTGCAACGGTGAAGGCATTGGATACAACAGATCAAGACACTCTGGAGTTCACTTCAACACTTTCTATTCAACACATTAGCAGGGGTTTCACTATTGAAGCGGACCGTTTCTCCAAAAAAGAATAATAAACAGTTTGGCTGGTTTTCACATAGAGATCAAGATGGGGAGACTTGGTTCGAGGTCCGGATTATGCCATTTCCAAGATAACTTATTAATACTGATAATTTTTTTTGATATCACATAGATCCCTCCTGTTATTTTCTTTTTTATTTAATAGTCACTTAATTTCAGATATGTTATATTTTTGCCAATTATATCAGCTACACGTGTTGTTACTATTATTGAACTATATGAAATCCACAACTGTAAAATCAGTTTATGCTACTTGGACTGTAAAATCAGTTTTTGCTACTTTGACTGGTTATTGGGATACATTTATATGAATACATGGTAGCAAAAATGCACCGACATACTCTATCTAAAACACTGCTATTTGGGATACTCTGCTATGAATAATATCTAATTACTAAACTTGAATGAATATATCACTTTTTTCATCTGAAAAAAGAAGGTATTGGATACCAGTAGTTACGTCTAGAATTTGACATCTCACATAAACTTTTCAAATTTTTTTAGCATTTTAAACCTAAATGACCAACAAAAAAAAATTGAAACCGTAAATTTAACGTGAGTAAGCCATATATTTCATTAAAATATTTCAATATTATAATACTACGCCTAGAAAATTATTCTTCTGAATATAACTACCTGCAAATAAATTTGAAAATTCCAAACCTGCCAATTGCAGTGGAGAATTGGCCACTCGCAATTTCCAGGAATCTACCACACGCTCCTCAGTTTCCACTTTTTTTCTACTAATGTTAAGTAATAAATTATAATAAAAACAAATATATAATATTTCTTGAGTGGGCCTAATGGTTAAGAGCATGTGTTTCCTCCTAAGAGGTCACAGGTTCAAAACTAGAGGGGTAGAGTATGTATGCCTTCGTAGACTTAGCAGTCAAATCGTTGGGCGGAGGTGGGTTCCTTGTCCCACAAACAAAGGGGTCTCATATCGCCCCTGTTTATTCCATTAGCGTCTGCACAGACCAGATACCTGCAAGATCTTCGAAGGCAGCTCATTTTGAACGCTGAAGTAGCAGCCCTAGCCAACAATGTCTCTCTTGCAGACGCCATCTACAACACAACAGTGCCCAGATCCGCCATAGATACCACCAGTGCACTCTTAATGCAAGCAGATTTGACCATGCATCGGTCAGATCTAGAAACCTATGTATCTCTTGGCACTTTTTCGGCAACAGATCACAGTCTATTACGAACTCCGCCCCTCCAACAAGTGCATCCGCATCCACATGGGCTGGATCTGGTGATAGGCATACATCCGGCCACTTTTCCCAAAAGGGCTTCAAGATCTGGGGCTGAGGAAATTCTGCTACCCTCCTCACAAGCTGAAAACAAGAAGGGGGTAGGGCATTCATATAAATCTAAGAGATCTGATCATGCCGATCCAGCATGACTGCTTCAAGTAAAGTATTTGGAACGGCACTACCCAGATCTATTAAATCCAACAGATCAAGCACTGCCAAGGCCAGATCTACCGAGACCCAAATCTAATTCAAATATTCATTAAAAAATTGCAAGGAAGGATTGTCTGCATGCGAATATGGAAGGCTGGGGCAATAAAGGAACTCAAGTATGAAATCTAAGCTCAAACAGGTATCCCTGCAAGTTTTCAAAGTTTTCTATATGCAGGGAAAATTATGTAGGATAATTACACTATCCAGACCTATGGAATTGTCATAGATTCAACCATCACTCTAAACTTGAGATTGAGAGGAGGATGCTTTGGAACTAGCTCAAAAGGTAAGGCTTCCTTTAAAGATGTTGTCAAAGGCAAGGGAGAATCCAGTACCAAACCAACACCATCACCAGATCTCCCTGGACCATACATAGTGAAGCAAAAATCACATATCCTAGCCTTGACAGTCTCTCTACCTGAGGTAAATGAGCTTTATGCAAAATTCTATACTAAGGTTGTCATATGAAGATTCAATGCTTTTTGGCCCAAGTTAGATGCATTACATCAATGGATCTATACCACATGGACTACAAACTGCGATATACATCTATGCTCTAAGGGGTTTTTTATTGTTTGATTCGATATAGGCAAAGACAAAGAATATGCACTCAATGAGGGACCGTGGTTATGGGGCAACACATAAATTTTCATGATCCCTTGGTTCCTAGGATTTTATGCCAATACTATGGCGGTATCTAAAATACTTGTCTAGGTCAGGTTACACAATCTCCCAGCACATTTCTGGCACCTCAAAGTATTAGAAGGAATGGGGAATGCACTAGGCAAATTTCTCAAAACAGATGCAAAAAGAGTCTCAAGAGGCATATTCACCTTCTCCAGAATATGTGTTGAGGTAGATCTTAGTCAAGGATTACTTGACAGCATTATTCTGATCCATAACAATACTTAGTGGAATCAACCACTCGATTATGAAAACACGATATTCTGGTATCGTAGCTTCCAAAAAACAAGTCACCTTCTCAGCACCTACCCACATGCTAAAAAAGACACCAAAAGAAACAAGATCATCACAAAAATCAAAAAGTTGGCAACGCACATAGTACACAGATGAAAAAGCATAAGAAGGGGAGACAACAAAGAACACTACAAACAATATGGAGCAGATTGTACCTAGACATACCTCCAATCGATGTCCTTTAGCAGAAGAATCTAAGAGAAATAGAGGAAAGAAATCCTTTAAAGTTGCAAAGAGGAAAAGGATAGTAAAAACAGAAGGCATGATGCAAAACCTGTATTATAAATGTGGTTCTAAAAATCACAAATCTGAAAATTGTCCAAACATCTCATTTAAAGAACAGATACAACAATGACAACTCTGTTCAACATCTGGATCCTCTAAAAGTTCTTCTTCAGAATGCTCTGATGAAGAATTAAACATGCACATGAATGAATGTGATTGTACTGATTCAGACAACTGCCAGTGTGAATCAAGCACTGAATCATAAATCTCATCTGATGAAGACTTTGTTTCTCAGCCAAAGGAGAAATTTCTCAGGGCACAAACCATGGACAATGTAGAAACAAATCTACTTGCCGAGATCAGAACATTAGGAGAAGGAGAGATGAAAGAAAAGTTACTAGAAACTTTTCTAAGCACAATGCACAAAAATCAGGGAAGCAATAGCAAGACTGCCTCTAAAACTGAACCAAAGGCATTATTCATCAATGCCTCATTTGAAAGAAATACAAGATCTTTCCAGAGAATCCAACAGCAATCTAAAACTAGAGCCCTCACATTAGGAGAAGTCAGCCAAGAGATCCATCATCTCAAAAAAGAAATTATCTCTTTAAAAGCACAGGTCTCTGAGTTAGAAAAAAGGAAGAAACCTAAGGATGTATATGATGAATACTACACTAACCCAAATATTGAAATATTTGAAGGAAAAAAGGAGGATACTATGGGTTTCATTGACATGAGAGTAATGGGTATCCAGTATCAACAACATCATGTTATGTTAGATATCTGTATAAACGGTGAAATATTTTCCCTAAGAACACTGATTGACTCCGGGGCAGATGTCAATATTTTGAACTAAAAAATAGTACCTGCAAAGTGCTGGGTAAAATCCTTTAGACAAGTGATTGGGTTAGGAAATAAAGATCTACTATATGAAGTCCCTCAGGCCTCTATTTGCTTTAAAGAGCACTGCATCAAATTAAAATTTGTTGTTGCAGACATTCCTATTGACTCTATTTTGGGGAATGTATTTTTAGCAGCTGTAGAGCCACATGGATTAGCCAGATTGAAAAATGGCAAGGCTAGTTATTTTATATCTGTAGTAAGCTCAGACAAAAAAATTACAAACAATCAAGTTACCCTTTGTCTCTACTCCCAGAGTGTCTACCATGGTACAAGCAATGCAGTAGATCGAAAAAGAAAAAAATAAAATTGAAGAGCTCAAAGAGTTAAAGATCACCATAAAGGTAGGAGGCTATCTTCAGACACCTATAATAAAACAAAGTATCTCAAGTCTGAGATCACAGATAGAAAAAGAATGATGTGCTGAAGAACCAAATGCGTTTTGGCATAGAAAAACAACACTGTGTAGAATTTCCCTACAAAGATGAGTATGAAGGGAAACCCTGCAAAAGCATAGCAATCCCTATGAACAAAGAATATAGAGGTCTCTGTCAAAAAGAGACAGAAAGCCTCCTAGAAAGAAGATTGATCAGAGAATCTAGCAATCCTTGGAACTGCTATGGCTTTTATGTTAATAAACATTCAGACTAGTTAAGAGGTATCCCAACACTGGTCATAAAGTATAAACCTCTAAATACTATCCTCTCAGATGATACTTACCCCATTCCTCATAAAGGAAATCTTCTAGCAAGAATAGCAGGAGCTAAAGTATTTTCTAAATTTGATATGAAATCAAGATTTTGGCAGGTGGCAATAAAAGAAGATGATAAATTTAAGACAGATTTTAGGGTCTTGACAGGACACTATGAATGGAATGTCTTTCCTTTCGGATTAAAGCATGCTCCCTCCAAATTCCATAAGGTTATCGACGATATTTTCAAACCATATTTTGATTGGTTACTAGTATACATTGATGATATGCTTATATTTTCTAAAAACGTCCATGATCACTTTAAGCATATCCAGGAATTTTTACAACTTGTCAAAACCAACAGACTGGTTCTTAGCAAGGAAAAGATTGAGTTATTTCAAAAAAATATCAAGTTTCTTGGCCATACAATTAAAGATGGGTAGATCACTCTACAAAAACATGCTATGGAATTCGCTGATAAATTTCCAGATATTATCACTGATAAAACTAAATTACAGAGATTCTTAGGATGTTTAAACTATGTGAGAATATTTTACAAAGACTCTGCCAAATACAAATAATTACTCAACAGAAGACTGCAAAAACATCCAAAAACATGGTCTCAATCCCACACAAAAGTTGTCAGAAGAATTAAAATAAAGGTAAAAACTCTCCCTATTCTTCATATCGTTAATGGAGATTCTTTCAAAATTGTTGAAACAGATGCCAGCAACAAAGGGTGGGGAGGAATTTTGAAGCAAAAGAAAGAAGGAGAAGAACAAATAGTTTAGTTTGTCTAAGGGACTTGATCTGCCTTTGGCACAGTCTTTGTAAAAGTTTCTCACATAATTTAAACATCCCAAGAATCTTTGTAATTGATTTTTATCAGTGATAATATCTGGAAATTTATCAGAAAATTCCAGAGCATGTTTTTATAGAGTGATATGCCCATGTTTAATTGTATGGCCAAGAAACTTGATACTTTTCTGAAATAACTCAATCTTTTTCTTGCTAAGAACCAATCCATTGGTTTTGACAAGTTGTACAAATTTCTGGATATGCTTAAAGTGATCATGGACGTTTTTAGAAAATATAAATATACCATCAATGTATACTAGTAACCAATCAAAATATGGTTTGAAAATATCGTCCATAACCTTTTGGAATTTGGAGGTAGCATGCTTTAATTCGAAAGGCATGACATTCCATTCATAGTGTCCTACTAGGACAATGAAAGTTGTCTTAAATTTATCATCTTCTTTTATTGCCACCTACCAAAATCCTGATTTCATATCAAATTTAGAAAATACTTTAGCTCTTGCTATTCTTGCTAGAAGATTTCCTTTATGAGGAATGGGGTAAGTATCATCTGAGAGGACAGTACTCAGAGGTTTATAGTTTATGACCAGTCTTGGGATACCTCTTAACTATTCTGAATGTTTATTAACATAAAATCCATAGCAGTTCCAAGGACTGCTAGATTCTCTTATCAATCTTCTTTCTAGGAGGCTTTCTATCTCTTTTTGACAAAGATCTCTATATTATTTTTCATAGAGATTGCTCTAATTTTGCAGGGTTTCCCTTCATACTCATCTTTGTAGGGCAATTCTACACAGTGTTGTTTTCTATGCCAAAACGCATTTGGTTCTTTAGCACATCATTCTTTTTCTATCTGTGATCTCAGACTTGAGATCCTTTGTTTAATTATAGGCATCTGAAGATAGTCTCCTATCTTTATGGTGGTCTTTAACTCTTTGAGCTTTTCAATTTTATTTTTTTCTTTTTCGATCTATTGTATTGCTTGTACCATGGTAGAAACTTTGGGAGTATAAACAAAGGGTAACTTGATTGTTTGTAATTTTCCTTCGGAGCTTGGTATAGATATAAAATAACCAGCCTTGCCATTTTTCAATCTCGCTGATCCATGTGGCTCTACAGCTGCTAAAAATACATTCCCCAAAATACAGTCAATAGGAATGTCTGCAACAACAAATTTTAATTTGATGCAGTGCTCTTTAAAGCAAATGGAGGCCTGAGGGACTTCATACATTAGATCTTTGTTTCCTAACCCAATCACTTGTCTAAAGGGTACCCGGTACTTTGTAGGTACTATTTTTGAGTTCAAAATATTGACATATGCCCCAGAGTCTATAAGTGTTCTTAGGGAAAATATTTCACCGTTTATACAGATATTAACATAACATGATGTTGTTGATACTGGATAGCCATTAATCTCATGTCAGTGAAACCCATAGAATCATCCTTTTTTCCTTCAAATATTTCAATATTTGGGTTAGTGTAGTATTCATCATATGCATCCTCAGGTTTCTTTCCTTTTTCTAACTCAGAGACCTGTGCTTTTGGAGAGACAATTTCTTTTTTGAGATGATGGATCTCTTGGCTAACTTCTCTTAATGTGAGGGCACTGGTTTTAGATTGTTGTTGGTTTCTCTAGAAAGATCTTGTATTTCTTTCAAATGAGGCATCGATGAATAATGCCTTTGGTTCAGTTTTAGAGGCAGTCTTGCTACTGCTTCCTTGATTTTTGTGCATTGTGCTTAGAAAAGTTTCTAGTAACTTTTCTTTCATCCCTCCTTCTCCTAATGTTATTTTCTGGGCAAGTGGCTTCGTTTCTGCACCATCCATGGTTTGTGCCATGAGAACTTTGTCCTTTGGCTGAGAAACAAAGTCTTCATCAGATGAGATTTTTTATTCAGTGCTTGATTCACACTAGCAGTTGTTTGAATCAGTACAGTCACATTCATTCATGTGCATGTTTAATTCTTCATCAGAGCATTCTGAAGAAGAACTTTCAGAGGATTCAGATATTGAACAGAGTTGTCGTTGTTGTATATGTTCTTTAAATGAGATTTAGAACCACATTTGTAACACATCTTTGGCACCATGCCTTCTATTTTCACTGCCCTTTTCCTCTTTGCAGCTTCAAAGGATTTCTTTCCTCTGTTTCTCTTAGATTCTTATACCAAAGGACAGCGATTGGAGGTATGTCCAGGTTAGCCACAGAGCCAACAAATCAAGTTATTCCATTGATCTTTCTTCTATGTCTGTAGATGAATATCCTTGGGCTCATAGTAATGTGTTTTTGGCACATATCTCTGCCACGATTTAGTCTGTTGAACAACATGAGTAAATCTCAATTGCGAGTATTGAAAAAGAGAGAACAATGGGTAGCCACTTTGGCATGTTCATATTTATTGTGAGATATGAATGGAATTATTTTATAATAATGTACGATTAATAACATTTTTAAATTAATAATATTATTTAACTAAAATATTAATAATAATATAATTATAAACTTACAATCAAAGTTAGATTTTAAAATGGAACATTGTTTTTTTATTTGGAAAAAAAATATTTTCTCCACATAATAAATAATATGTAATACATTAGTCCATAATATTTACATTTATTGTATAATACATTTCACTTTGTTTCAAAAATCTTAAAAACTAAATAAATTATAATTTTATTTTAAATTATTATTAATACTATAAAATAATAACAAGTACTATATTGTAACTAATACTTATTATTTAGTTTTTATCTAGCAAAATTAAAATTAAAATATTGAATCAAAGTGAGCATTAAAGTTTATAATTTAGTTGGTAAATTGAGGCATTTTCTTAATTATAATTATGTATTCTACAGAGAATATAATCTTAAGCAATAATGTCTTATTATAATGACAATGTTTTAGTCGAGAAGGTTATCTATAATGTTTTACATTTTCCATGTAAAGTGTAGATAAATATATTTGAAAGGATAGTTATCTCTGTAAAAATAGGTTGAATATATTCCTTAAAAAATCATAAATATTAAAAATGGAGTTGTTTTATTTACTTAGTTATTTGTTGTTTGAATTGATAACCATTTTAATTTATTATTAATAATTTTTTACTAATTTCTTATTCATATTAAGTAAAATTATATAATTTTTTTACTATAATTTAATTTATTTGTTAAAATTCATTTCATTTTCATGTGCTTAAACCAAATTTTGTAATAAACAATAAATATTTGATAATATAAATAAGTGATTTTTATTTTTAAAATAATTATATAATAATTAAATGAATCTATGTTAATTTTTTGAAGTGTCTAACTATTTTTAATATATATTAAATAAAAATTTATGGTTTGAATCAATTTTCACTTAATTATTAATGATTTTATCTCATTGTATTTGTTTATGAATAAAGTTATTTGATTCTACTGATAAAATTTTAGACTTGCTAATTAACAATGTTTATTAATTTTGAACTTGTTAATTAATAATATTTATTATAAATTAATTTAGATACTATAAAATAATTAAGTCACATTTTAATTAATTAATGCCAAATGGTTAATAAGATTTCATTTTTTTATTATTACTCATTGGTAAGGTAAGGCTATTAATTTGTTTGCCAAACTCAACTTACAATGTTAAACTATGGAGAAGCTGCAAGTTACCCAATCAAAGGAACAATTGAATGCATAATACCATGTTTGTGGCACCTACAATGATATTAAGATAACTAAATAACGAATCATGGAGGGAAAAAACTCATTAAAGATTCAATTTGTTAAAAATTCAGTGTGTCTACAAATCAACAGATACATGTAGTGGCAGTAATGGTTTCACTTGTCAACATCTACAATAAATAATGTGGAGTAAGGATAAAAAAAAATTTGGCACTCTTAAGGACAACGTATACTTGGGGAAGCAAAAAGTATTTTTGGAATAAATTCTATTATTTACAAAGAATAAGAAGCTCTTAGGAAACCTCATTGAAATATTAAGTGATACTTATAGAAAGAAGTAGAGGTCATCATCTACTGGGATCATCATAGTCAATAAGGAAACATCTATCGGGTGAGGACATGAAAGATCCTCAAGATTCTCTGATGGAATCCTCATCAAAGGATTCACTGATCTATAAAGGAAGCAAATGTTTCATTGGGAATTCCAACTTGTGGGATTCAAGGGATGATGGTATGATGAACAAGAAAGCAGGTCTAAAGGATAATATTCTTTCATTCAAGTTGCTACAGGAAGTCTAGATGACCAAAAGGAAAGATGAGGTATGTATGCTTATATAGGATATTATGAAAGTTATATGGTTGCAGATAATATGGATCACTATTTCCATCTTGGGAAACATGGCCAAAAGAAGAAGAGATCTCCTGCTCTGAAAGATTGCAGCAAAGCATAAGACGCACTAGATGAAATCATCATAATATGTTCTAATATGAATCATGAGGGAGATTACCCCAATTGAGGAAATCTAATTGAAAGCTCCTAAGAATGAAATATGTGAAAAGAAAGGAAGAGATTGTGAAAATATGCAACAAAGGTAGAAGGCATTCAACATCCGAGATGAAGAAGAGTTGACTACAATGTCTCCCAGAAAGATATGAGGACTCTTATAGGAGTTAGAAAAAGACGGATACCCTTGACAATGGATACCTTTGGGAAATGTGTCAAACTGTATACGAGATGTTGATACCCACAGGAAAATGTCGTGATGAAAGACCATCACAAAGTTAATGTTTGATTTAAGTGTTCATTTATTTTTGAACTAATATCTGGATTGGCTTATGTAGGACTGACAAAGGGAAGATTTGTGGATTAATTCCAAGAAGACCATATTGAAGGATTTAATATCCTTCTAAAAAATATGGCATGAAAGCATAATGACATAAAGAAAAGCCAGATGGAAAATTGATTGATCAATTTCTGATGAAATGAAGACATGACTAACTCATGAATGAAAGTGATGGATGGTTTTTGCCCTATGAAGAAGTCCCCGAAAGATGAAGACTCCATGAAAAAATAAATTTATGGCATCAAACGAGAGAGGAGATCTTCAGGCAGCGAGTTGTTCCACATGAGGAGTTGTTGTGGGTCCCTTGTTAAGAGGGAGCCTGAAAAGAAGTTTCTTACTTAGAAGAAACTTAGAAATTCCTAAGACAAGAGGGAGATTAGGTACTTCCTTTTGGTAGGAATGAGTACATTCCTTTATTGGAATATGTCCTCCCGATTTGAGAGTGAAAGATAGACATGTCATTCTAGTCTTCACCTGGGAAAAAATAATGGAGGATTGTGTAATCATTTGGCATTCGATACTCTTTGAGGATGACATAGGGCATCTAATATAAGAGTAGTCATGGAGGACTGATATTCTTTGAGGGTTGGGGAGTCCAAGATAAGAATAGTCCTCATGGAACATGCCTTGAGTACCCGGGTAGGGGATGTTCCGAGAGAGACAATGATGAGGATGTTTATAAATCATTGGTCTCGCTAGCATTGATCTCAGATCTTGTGGAGATAAGGAGTTGTTAGTCAAGGCCTTGCTATGTAACAATGTTGGTTGATATGATTTTATACAAATGAGTTACAAATCTGAATTCTTCTGATGATAAATTCTTCAGATTGAGGAAGTCCAAGTACCATTATGAATACCTCCCTAGTTAAGAGGGCGTGTTGAAAATTATAACTAGGTTCGGTCTTCATAATGACATGTAATTATGATTTTATTTAATGAGATGTAAAGAAGAAAATAAAATTATTATATTGACTTGCTTCATGGGTTTCATGAGCAAGAGATTTTTTTTTAAGTCAAGACTCCCATTGAGAGCCTTTATTGATTACTTGTCATCTAGTCATGAAATGATAGAGTCATTTTCATGTAATTAAGTCATGTTACACTTTGTAAAAGGTCAATCTTGTCTATGTAAAGTATCCTCCAAGACCTTGTCACTTATCCTCTCCAAGTCAACCTACAACGATGGAAGAACGTACTAGAAGAAGTCAACCTAACCTCTAGTGATCATGTCGGCCTAAAGGACATGTGTGGAGGTGTATATATAGCCACACCCAGCCTCACTTAGAGGAAAGTAACTTGACTTGAATTCTGTCAAGAAGAAGTGCGAAGTAGAGGTGAATCAAAAGTGCGAATAAGAGGTCAAACAGAAGTGTGAAGAAGGAACAAAAAGGTTTCTTATGGGGTTGCGAAGAAAGTATAGCGAAGGTGGAGTTTATTCTGGGATAGCGAAGGTGAATTCTTCTAGGTATAGCAAAGAATATATTCTTTTCATCAGCGAAGGTGAGGTTTCTTCTGGGGCAGCGAAGGAGAGGTTTCTTCTAGGAAAACGAAGGAGATTTTTCTTTTGGGGTAACAAATAAAGGATTCTTCTAGGTGACTGAGATAGATATCTAGATATTGAGTTTCTCTAGAGGAGACCAGTGAAAGAATAGAGACTGAGATTCTCTAGGGAAGCCAAGAAGGAGCAATGTGAAGGATAGAGATCGAGTTTCTCTAGAAGGAGTCGAGAAGGGAAGTTCAAGATCAAGAGGAAAGTTGAGAAAGAGAAAAGGTAGAGCATCAAGGTTAGTGACAAGGTTCTTACAAGGATACTAGAGTCAAGGGTTTATGTCACAGTATTGGTATGATCTGGATCTTGGGGGGAGGCCCCCAAGATCTGAAAAATTGAAATGGATCTTAGGGAGAGAGGCCCCTTAGATTTGAAAAACTGAAATGCCAGAAGAAAAATAGGAAAATTCCCAATAAAAAAAAACCATAAAGAAAATTTGTATTAAAAGAGAGAATAACTGTAAAAGCTATATTGTGGCGAACAAACTGTCCTTTTACAAAATGTGACTTGTTACTTATAGTATTTTTCTGTTACAATACCACGGGTAAATTCCATGGGTGAATGAATAACATGGGTGGATGTCACAATACCATGGGAAAATACCATGGGTGGATGTCACTTACAATACCATGGGTGGATAAATACCATTGGTGGATGCCACTTACTATACCATGGGTAAATTCCATAGGTGGATGAATAACATGGGTGGATGAATACCATGGGTTTATGCCATTTTCCATTTGGAACATTCTTCCCTCCTTAAGAAGTAATGGTCCCCATTGCGTGAAATTTCCTCTTGCGAAGCCTTTGTTGAATATGAAGAGCCACTACAGAGAAGGGTTTTATGTGGTTAAACCATAACCATGATGAACAAAGATCTGAGGATAGAGATACCCTGTAATTCTTGTGACCAACTGTGATACTTACAGTGTGTGGCCTAGCAAATGGACTTCGATGAAGTGTGGGTTTATGGATGACCCATAACCATGATGAACGAAGATCTGAGGATAGAGATACCCTGTAATGCTTGTAACCAACTGTGATATTGATAGTGTTCAACCTAGAAAATGGACTTCGATGAAGTGTGGGTTTGTGGATGACCCATAGCCATGATAAAGGAAGATTCGAGGATAGAGATACCCTATAATGCTTGTGACCAACTGTCATACTAACAGTGTGCAACCTAGCAAATGGACTTCGATCATAAGGATTTTGAGCGGTTGACCCATAACTATGTTGTTGGTTATTGAAGAACTAGCAGCTGCCTACATAGCCTGGGGTGGGAGGGCATGTCTCCAAAGAACCCAATTTGGATGCTACTATGCTAAAAATGTTGAATGTGAAGCAGGTACCTACTAAAGAGGGGTGGGAGCGCACGTCTCTAAAGGGAACCCACTCTGAATGTTGCTCCAGATTTAAAATGGACATAACTCGGTCAATATAACTCGGAATATTCATTATAGCCTATTTTTGGAAACATAATGACCATTATGCATCTTCCCATGTGTTGGAAATCCTTATCTGGACACTCTGGAATCTCAGATTCGCGCTGCAACTGTTCTGTCGTCATAAAAAATCTGAAAAAATAGCTGATTTTAAATCAGCGATATCTCCCATATCCGAACTCCGATGCGACCCATTTGTTTTTTGAATTTGGGAGATTTTTCAAGAGGAGCTAAGATATGCAATTATTTTTCTGAAATTCAGCACAAAAATTGAAAAATGATAAGAGTCATCGTCGACGAATTATAGTCAGAAAAAATTCTGCAACATAGCTGATATCTCCCTCATCTAGACTCCAATTCGTCTGTTTTTTTTTTGAATTTGGGTATTTTTTCGCAATTAATCGAGATCTGTTTTTTTTTTTAGTATATTTGCACCAAAATTTTCAGATCTGATCTGCAAACTTGCCACACAAAAACATTCCTGCAAAAAAAATGAAAAAAGAACAATTATTCCCGCTTGGCCCAAGAAAATTCTCTGTGGAGGACATAGCACGTGCCTGAAGTTTGTTGAATATTGCTACAAAAATTTGAAACTGAAATATGCATCAAACCCTCCTTCTCATGTAATCGTAACTTGCTCTTATACCACTGATCTAGATCTTGGGGAGAGGCCCCCTAGATCTGAAAAACTGAAATGCCAGAAGAAAAAGAGGAGAATTCCCAATAAAAAAAACCACAAAGAAAATGTGTATTAAAAGAGATAATAATTGTAAAAGCTACATTGTGGCAGACAAACTGTCCTTTTACAAAGTGTGACTTGTTACTTATAGTATTTTTCTATTACAATACCACGGGTAAATTCCATGGGTGGATGTCACAATACAATGGGAAATACCATGGGTGAATGAATACCATGTGTGGATGTCACTTACAATACCATGGGTGGATAAATAACATGGGTGGATGCCACTTGCAATACCATGGGTGGATGAATAACATGGGTGGATAAATACCATGGGTTTATGTCATTTTCCATTCAGATCATGGCACTAACCAATTGAAGATCTAGAAGAAGAATTTTGATTAGGTTTTTCCTCTCAAGAGGTGAGAGGTTTTGGCCCTGGCTAATAAACCTACAGACTGTGTCACTTCTCTTTTATTTTGCATATTGGTAATTGTCTAGATGAAAGAACACAATAATAACATAATTAAGAAAAGACTATGAGTTAAGAAGTAAAAGTATATCACAAGAAATTATCAAGCAGAGAAATCTCTTAACTTTGAAAGTCCTAGATTTATCAACATGGTATCAGAGCTTAGGTGTTGAAGTCAAGAAGGGGAATTTGAGGAAGCATACACATGAGAATCAAGCTTCAGAGAAGGATTGTAGCAAATACAAGGGATACCAAGGGTAAGATCTTCAAACCCTAAATCGAAGAAATATACTCTAGTAAGGGTCTTGAGAAGGAAGTAGGAAGAAAGACCAAAAACCTAAAAGCACGCCATAGATCATACATCATCAAAGAAGTGGATGTTATTTAAATCTAAGGAAGGTTAGATCTAAAGGCAATCTTCTCTCTATTGAAGCAAGGATCTCATTTGGAAAAAGATCATCCTAAAGAACGCAGTCTCCCCTTGTTGAAGTAAGAACCTTCTAAAAAAGGATCATTTGAAGCAACAAAGTCCATCATCAAGTTGAAGATTCTATCTTCACAAGTAATTACCTTTTTTATTATAATCTAATACAGTAAAAATGACTTCATGTTTCAAGGAGAACCATAAGATGGTTGGGATATAAAACTTCCTTGAATGGAAAACAAGGATAAACATAGTCCTCGAAGTAAATGAATTCATTGATCATGTCCATGGAAAGGTCTCCAATCCATCTGAAGAACAAGAATTATCTAAATACATGGAAAGGGATCTAAAGTCTCAAAATATTCTCAAGGAATCTATCAAAGATCCTCTCCTTTCCAATGTAGTAGAGCTGGAGACATCTAAAGAAATATATGATAATTTGCTAGAACTTTTCTCTGAAAACATGATAGAAAATACCATATCACTTAGCTCTGATATATATAAATTGAAGATGTCAAAGGATTAAGGTATATCATCATGTCTTTCAAAATCCTCTCAAATAAAAGGTCAATTGCAAGATATAGGGGAGATGGTATCTAAGAAAGAAATGACCTCCGTTATTCTAAATGCATTGTCTGATGAATAAGGTAACCTCATATGTACTAAGGAAGTGGAATTATTCCATTCATCAAATTGTGGTCTCTTTGTCAGGTAGAAGAAGACAAGATGAAGAAATAAAGTGACAAAAGATCAGAATAAAAGGGAAATTTGGAAATTTTGGTCCTCCAAAGAAAAAGAAGAACATGGCTAAGGAAAGATGCTATGGTTGTCAGAAACTTGGGCACTATAAAAGAGATTTTGCTAAACATAAGAGGGATAGGGAAGAAGTCCATATTATCGAGGAAGTGAAAGAAACTAAGGCAAATAATCTTAAGAAGGAAGAAGAAAAAATATCTCGGTTATAACTAAGACGATCTTCTTCACTAGAAGGTAATTTCACTTGTAAGTTATAAATAGGATGCAGTGTAAACAAGATAGTTCAATGCATCATACTAGAAAATAGCATCATGATAAAATCATTAGAATTAAGAGCTCGTGGCATGGGAAGCAAAAAGTATGTCTGGAATAAATTCTATTGTTTACAAAGAATAAGAAGCTCTCACGAAACCTCATTGAAATCTTAAGTGATACTTATAGAAAGAAGTAGAGGTCATCATCTACTGGGATCATCATAGTCAATACGGAAACATCTGACAGCTGAGGATATGAAAGGTCCTCAATATTCTTTGATGGAATTCTCATCAAAGGATTCACCGATCTAGAAAGGAATAAAAAGTTTCATTAGGAATTCCAACTCGTGGGATTCAAGGTATGATGGTATGATGAACAGGAAAGCAGGTCTAAAGGATAAATTTATTTCATTCAAGTTACTACAGGAAATCTAGATGATCGAAAGGAAAGATGAGGTATGTATTCTTATATAGGATATTATGAAATCCATAGGTCACTATTTCTATCTCGGGAAACGTGATCAAAAGAAGAAGAGATCTCCTCCTCCGAAAGATTGCAGCAAAGCATAAGTCACACTAGATGATATCATCATAATATGTTCTCATATGAATCATGAGGGAGTTGACCATAATTGAGGAACTCTGATTGAAAGCTCCTAGGAATGAAGTGTGAAAATAAAGGAAGAGACCCTAAAAATATGCAACAAAGGTAGAATGCATTCAACATCTGATACCAAGAAGAGTTGACTGCAATGTCTCCCAAAAGGATATGAGGACTCTATTAAGAGTCATAGAAAGATGGAGACCCTTGACAATGAATATATTTGGGAAATATGTCAACTTGTATATGGGATGTTGATACCTACAAGAAGATGCCATGATGAAAGACCATCACAAAGGTAATGTTTGATTTTAGTGTTCATTTAATTTTGAACTAATATCTGCATGGGCTTATGTAGGAATTCCAAAGGGAAGATCTATGGATGAATTCCAAGAGGACCATATTGAAGGATGTAAGATCCTTATGGAAAATATGGAATGAAAGCAGAGTGACATAAAGAAAAGCCAGATGGTAAATTGATGGATCACTTTCTGATGAAATGAAGACATGAATAACTCATTAATGAAGGTGATGGATGGTCGGTGACCTATTAAGAAGTCCCTGAAAGATGAAGACTCCATTACAAAATAAATTTATCACAACCGAGGAGAGATGAGTTCTTTAGGCAGCTAGTTGTTCCACATGAGGAGTTGTTGTAAGTCCCTAGTTAAGAGGGAGCCTGAAAAGAAGTTTCTTACTGGGAATAAACTTGGAAATTCCTAAGCCAAGAGGGAGCTTAGCTACATTCCTTTTGGTGGGAATGATTACATTCCTTTATTGGAATATGACCTCCCGATTTGAGAGCGAGAGATAGATATGGCATTCTGCTCTTCACGTGGGAAGACAAAATTGAGGATTGTGTAATGATTTGGCATCCATTACTCTTTGAGGATGTGATAGGGCATCCAATAGAAGGGTATTCATGGGGGAACAATATTCTTTTAGGGTTGGGGAGTCCAAGATAAGAATAGTCCTCATGGAACATGCCCTGAGTACCCAGGTAGGGGATGTTCCGAGAGAGACAATGATGAGGGTGTCTATAGATCATTGTTCTCGCCAGCATTGAGCTCAAATATTATGGAGACAAGGAGTTGTTAGTCAAGGCCTTGATATGTAACAATACTGGTTGATATGATGTTGCACAAATGAGTTACAAATCCAAATTATTCTTATGATAAATTCTTCAAATTGAGAAAGTCCAAGTACCATTATGAATACCTCCCTAGTTAAGAGGGAGTTTTGAAAAGTGTAACTAGGTTCGGTCTTTATAATGACATGTAATTATGATTTTATTTAACGAGATGTAAAGAAGAAAATAAATTTATTATATTTACTTGCTTCATCAGTTTCATGAGCAAGAGATTTAACTTTTGAGTCAAGACTCCCATTGAGAGTCTTTAGGAACTATTTTTCATCTAGTCATAAAATGATAGAGTCATTGTCATGTAATGAAATCATGTTACACTTTGTAAAAGGTCCATCTTGTTTATGTAAAGTATCCTCCAAGACATTGTCACTTATCCTCTTCAAGTTGGCCTACAACGATGGAGGAACTTACTAGAAGAAGTCAGCATAACCTCTAGTGATCATGTAGGCCTAAAGGACATGTGTGGAAGTGTATATATAGTGAAACTCGACCTCACTTAGAGGAAAGTAACTCGACTTGAATTTGGTCAAGAAGAAGTGTGAAGTAGAGGTGAAGCAGAAGTGGGAAGAAGAGGTCTAAGCGAAGTGTGAAGAAGGAAGAAAATGTTTTCTTTTGAGGCTGCGAAGAAAGTATAGGAAAGGTGGAGTTTCTTCTGGGATAGCGAAGGTGAATTCTTCTGGGTATAGCGAAGAATATATTCTTATTATCAATGAAGGAGATGTTTCTTCTGGGGAAGAGAAGGAGAGGTTTCTTCTGGAAAGATGAAGGAGAGATTTCTTCTGGAAAGATGAAGGAGAGTTTTCTTCTAGGTGACCGATATAGAGATATAGAGAGCGAGATTCTCTAGAGGAGACTAGTGAAAGCCTAGAGACTAAAATTCTCTAGGGAAGCCATAAGGAGCAGTGTGAAGGATAGAGATCGAGTTTCTCTAGAAGGAGTCGAGGAGGGAAGTTCAAGATCAAGAGGAAAGTCGAGAAAGAGAAGAGGCAAAGCATCAAGGTTAGTGACAAGGTTCTTAGAAGGATACTAGACTCAAGGGTATGTGTCATGGTATTGGTACTAATCAATTGAAGATATAGAAGAAGAATTTTTATCGGGTTTTTCCTTTCAAGAGGTGAAAGGTTTGGGCCTTGGTTGATAAGCTTACATACTATGTCAATTGTCTTTGATTGTGCATACTGGTAATTGTCTTGATGAAAGAACACAATAATAACATAATTAAGAAAATACTATAATATAAGAAGTAAAGGTATATCACAAGAACTTATCAAAAAGAGAAATATTTTAACACTGAATGCCCTATATTTCTCAGCAAATACAACCCCACACCTCACATCCATATAAAATAATAGGGGTGACAAGAGACTCAAAGAGGAATTTTTTTTACTCCAAACCCAAAGATCCGTCATCTTACAATTTTTTTCAAGCTCATAGTAAGCTTCCAAACCTCCTAAGATCATTTTCTCAATGTTATAATTGCAGTTGAGCTACTGGTGAATGTCAATACCTAAATATTTGTAAGAAGAAACGTTCTCTAAGTAATTTTTATCATAGATGAAATTGTCATAAGTGATATTCTATGATTTAATAACCATAACCTTATTCTTATCAGTGTTAACAATCATACCCATCTTAAGACATTAATCATGGAGTGTTTTAAGTTGTTTGTTGATATCATTGGGACTCTTGGCAAGAAGAACGATATCATCAGCATAAAGAAGAAGAGTAATGACTAACTAGCAAGCTTGGGCCCTGCACATCCAACAACTTCTAAGGATTCCTCAAGCTTGTCAATATAGATGCCAAAAAGGGTAGGGGATAGGGGACATCCTTGTTTAACACCAATGTTGCATTTAATGTCAGTAGACCAACCCTATGTGGTCTTAAACTTGGAAATAAAATTATTATATAATCTAATAACAATGACCCTTAACTGAGGAGGAACCATTATTTCATTGAGCATTTTCCATAGCTTCTCTTTACAAAAAATGTCAAAAGCTTTTATGAAGTCAACAAAATAGAAGAATAAATTAGTATTACTAGGGGTGGGGGGAAACAAATTCAACATGTGTTCATTAGAAATATTATCATAGTTCCTACAAACTACAAAAATTTAAACATGAATGTGTCAGGTTCCTCAAAGGTTAGGCCATGGAAGTGTGGAAGAGCAATGTGGCTTATATTCTTCATCTTGGCTTCCACATTGGTTTCTCAGATAGGGAAGATTTCAATCTGCCTATTGTTAGCCATGTTTTACATGGGTGATGTAGGTTATTGCTCCCCTATGGGTTCTTCAAAGATTTCAAGTTGCTCACTTAAAGGATTCTCTAACTCCCATGTGGTTAGAGTGGAAATTTTCCTTTATCATATTAGGTTTCTCTTGCACTTTTTGGATGGTCGAGAAGTCAATTTTATGTTTTTCCTGCATAGAAGTTTGTATAAGGTCGCTAGGGGTGTCTAGTACACTATCAAAAACCTTGAGACTAGCGTGTGTCATCACAGTATTATCAAGATGTTGGTTGTTCATGAGTTGAGTAGACGAAAGAAGTCTTGGGAAGAGTTTTTGGTGGAAATTTTTCTAGGGGAAGAAACCCAAATCAAAGGCCGACAGAGACTCATTAGCCCCCGATCGAAGAAATTGGGTCAAGAATTCAAGGCTCTTCCTGGTTCCAATTCTAAACAAGGCCAGAGCCCTGTGATAACCCCTGTGTCTACAAAGGAGGAAATTCATTTGGTGAAACCCCTGAAGAAGTTTGTAAACCCTAGTTCATCTACAGAGAAATTGACCCTAGCTTTGAAAGGAAAGAAATGCAAAAGAAGTAAGGAACAAAAGAGTGAACCTATTAATAATGAAGTAGAAGTTGAAGAAGCCCAGCCGAGCAAACAAAAAAAGCCTTAGGTGGAGGTTGTGAAACTTGTTGTCTCACCAATAGAAGAGCAGTCCAAGGGAGATAATGTCGCCCCTAAGAAGAGAAAGATAAAACTCTTCAAGGAAGAGCAGGAAGCAACATCAATTCCCACTACACCAATGCAAAGAGAGAAAGCATCAGAGAATATGACTTCGTCACAAGGTCAACGACACACGAGAAGCATGTTTAGACAAAAACCATCCATTTCTGGTACATCTGGGTCCATCTAACAAGGGTCCGGGAAAGAAGAAGTGGGAATATAAACCTAAGAAGGGCCAGACACTTGATGGGTCAACTCATTGAGGGAGTATTTCATGACAATAGAACATACCTATTGGAAATACCTCAGTTTGTGGTGATGAATATTTACAACTACTGGTGGCTAACTTACAGAAAAAATAATTTAAAGCTTAAGGAAAAGGCTCATAAGTATAAGACGATGTTTCGTTATGTGCGGATAGTTAACGAGAAATATTAGAACATGAATCTATCCCTAGTCTCCAAGAACGATGCACTCACCGCTAAGGAACAAGCGCCTTATTAGTTGGAAGTTGAAACAACAAAGGTATTTCAAGAGGCTTAGTGCCTATGAGCGAGCCCTGATATTTCGACGACCATTAATGAAGGAAAACCATGGTTTGGAAGTCGTAGTAAGAATGGAGGGAATTTGAAGGAAGGGATGACCTAATTTTTTTATGACTAGTTGATGTTTGAAAAGGACAGTTGCATGAGAACATGCATTCCCTCTGGCATGGGGGGATGTTGGGCCCTACTTTTGTACCCTTTTTCACATCTTATCTTACTATTTTTATTATCATTTACCTTACTTTACCCCTTTTTTGTACCCTAAAACCACTCCACACTAGTTAAACCATGTTACTTTACAATCGAGGTAAGATTAGTGTTATATTCATATGTCTTTGATTGGTTTGGGTAGACGTTAAATAACTTTTTAACTCTTGATTCAATTTGAATTATCTATAGAAGGACTCTGGAATGTAGGTAGACATTTGAAGTGTGTGGACAACTCATCAATAGTCCAACACCTAGTCCAGCAATGCATCAAGTAGCCACTTTTGGAGCAGCCATTCTGTACCCAGTTTTGTACTTAAATCAATGCTCTACGCAACATTGGGAAACTAGTCAACCATCAACATGTCATAATAGTCCTTATTGTTCTCAAAAATGGAATTAGTTTCTTTGGTTCAAGGACAGTGCCATGATTGGGACAGTCTGGTTACAATCTAGGTGAAATAATCCTAAAGATTTCACTTGGCTTAACTTAGTTTAAATCCCATATACTTTTACTCTCTTTAGTCAATCGGTTGTAACTATTTGATTGGCCTAAACTCTTTAAAAGGCCCAATATTGTGTATGTAAAGTTACACACACATATATGCATGCATATATACACGCTTAGGTTGAGTTGGTGATTGTGGCACAACACTCTTTGATTCTATTTTGTTAAGACCGAACTCTTAAATTGATGTTTTACTGAAGTTTTTAATATAATTATTGTCTCGAATTTTACTATTATTTAAGCATTTATGTATTTTTAATCTGCAAGTATTGAATTAGATTAGGCTTGTTCTAGGTTGTGGCAAGGGCCCACCATGAACCTTGATCGAGTCTTGTAACAATTTTAGTGTGTAGGAAGTGTGTTTCGATTCATTAGATAGAATTGCACTTAAATTCTCATTTGCTTTCATTAGTGACTTTCAGAATTTCTGCACTTAATTATGTACTCAAGTTTCCTTTGATGTTTTCATAGATCTGAGTTAAAGATAGCAAGTGTAACATTATTGAGTCTTCGCAAGCCTATGGATGTAATGTCCCTTCCTAATTGTTTTCCCCAAGTGAGGAGAAACCATGTTTGGCAATTTTGTTATTTTGGCTTAATGCAATTTTGATGGAAGAAATTAGGAGAAAGGGGGTCAATGTTCCTTTTAGTGGATTGTGGGGGCCACTCACCCACCCAAAATAGCACCCCTTGGAGGCAGTTCGATTTTCCTAAGTACGGGATCGAAATATTTGATGGGACCCACGTGGGGCCCGAGGGAGAAATAATAAATAGAAGGAAGTGAGCAGAATTTGGGGTCTTTTGATCATTTGAGAATTTCATTGTTGCTTTGGTTATTTAACTAAGCTACAAAGTGTTTTTCAACACAAGAGCTTCCCAAGGAGTGAAGCTCATCCCTCTCTTCGTTGGGGTTTGAGTGCCACCATAGGAGGGCTTCCATTGCCCACATCGAATTGTCATCTTGTGGAGGGGAATTTTCAGCAGTATAGTCAGTCATACACCCAGTTGGAGCTGTAGATTGGAGGGATGACATCATCCCCACTCAAGACTACATAGTCACTAGAGGGGGACTCTTGGTTGGAGGTTTAGCCGGAGGATTTAGGAGCTGGGTTGTGAAGAGATTTTTGGGAGTTCAGTTTGGGGAGGTTTCCTGACTTTTTGGTAGCGATTTATAGCATTTCTAGTTACAGGCAGTGAGTTATAGTATTGGATGAGGGCCAATCCCCAAGGGGTCGAATTTGGAGGGTGAAAAGCAAAGCAAACCCTTTCTAGGTTTTCCTGGGTTTTTGACAAGGATCACAACCCTAAATTTATAGAATTTTATTTGCAGTTTTGAGGGGCCAAGTCAGCCAACAGTGTAGAAAAACGCTGCCAATCCCGGGGGGTCGAATTTGGTAGGTCAAAACCAGCGAAAACCCTTTTTGGGTTTTCCTGGGTTTTTAGAGAGGAGAACATCCCCAAAGTTGTAGAAATTTTTGGGTTGTTTTGAAGGGGTAAATCAAAGCTTGAAGTCATCTTACAGTGTAGTTTTGAGGGAGCAACATAGTATTTCAAAGGCACCAAAGATTACAATAGTTGGGCACTATTGTATCATCCACCTAAGGCTAGTAGCTTGCCTTGTGCAAGCCCAGGTGCACTCCTTCCATATTATATTGTACTCCAACAATTATAATTAATGAAAACTGGCAAATTTGGTGTTCCAGGCAAAATTTGTGTTTACATGTGTGTTTATTGAGTAAATTTTTGTGTTGTAATTGTTGCATGTCTTTGTTATCTCCATAAATTTTTACTTTGAAATATTAAAATGGAACATTGTTATGAGCATACTTTGTACATGTTACTCTTCCGAGTTTGTGAATGCTACAAAAGGAAGTTTTGATTTAAAATGAATTTCTGAAGGAGTAAATTTTTATGGTTTAAATTGAATTTCTTGTCTTGGATGGAAGTGTTTCATTTCTTATGAATCTATATATCAGTGGCACAAGACTCTTGTAGATTATGCTCTGTTCGAATATCCAAATTTGAGTAGAGACAGAATGTTATTTCTAGTATAGATCTTGTGTTAACATTTAGGGAATTGCTTTCCATTTACATTGTAGTTGTTTGATTTCATGTGCGAGATTTACTTGAATTATAGTGAAATAATAATTTGAATAGAAATCTCATTATTTATTTGATTTTGTAGTAAGCTTTAGTAGATTTATTCTTGTTTATCATTATACAAATTGAATTTGTGTGTGTTGATTCAGAATTGGTTCTAAGTTTGAAAATCATACGTTATGTCTTTTATATGTTGAGTTTGCTTTGGATAAAGGGAATGGTTTGAGTTATTCTTGAGTTTACTTTTGATTCATAGTACCCTGAGGATTATGTTTGTCTAATGGTTTTGAATAGAGTTAATGTTAACTTGGTTTGAGAACATAGTTAGTGATGGTTGTCCACTTTATTTCTAAACAAGTTTTTGAGTTAATATATCATAGTTGAGAACATTATAGTGATTTGAGTTTTGAACACAAAATAGATTTCGTTGACAGTGATTAGATTGCAACAAAATAGGTTTCTTCACTTCAGAAATTCTAGGCATGATTATTAGGAATATAGTTTGACCATTTTGTACTTAATTTTGCACTAGAAATATATAGGATAAGTTTGAATCTAAACTGGAATGCATTGCAACTCAAAGTTTACGAACTCTAGTTGAAAATTTAATTTAAGGAATCCAATGACATTTAAAAACCCTAACAACAATAACCATAAAATCTCGACACTAAAATTTTTCCTTATTAATTGTTGGTATATGTTTTTAGAACACTTCACTCATCTTTGGGACATAAAGCTCACATTTAAGTTAGGAAAAGTGCCAAACCAAGAATATATAGAGAAAGAATATGACCGTTTTGGAGCATGAAGAGGATGAGAACATTTGTTAATAACTAATAATTGTGCATTCCAACTAATAGATGAAATGACATTTATGAGTGTATTTTTTTGGTTGATTTTAACCAAATCCAACATAGATTTTTAAAAACTTGAGATTAAGTTGTTTAATCTGTAGAATGCCAATGCTCCAATGGTTTTTCATGGCATTGAATCCATTTGTGCATTCAAAACTCTATTTTAATGTTAAAAAAAAAATAAAAAAAATCTCAATATTCTTTGAAATTGTATTGCTAGATTTTTGTGAAAAATACCATTTTGTAGACTATGCCAGAGTCCATGGGATTTGGATAGATGGTGATTAGGTGTCTTCTTAAGGCACTCCTAGATGTTAAGGCATTGGTTCAATTCCTTGCCCTATTTGGGTGTTATTCTTGGACTATTTTTTTTTAATTAGACTATGCCAGACCATTTGTTAATAATTAATAATTAATAATTTCTGAGGGCAAAGTTAGATTAGAATCCATAGAAATAATCAAAATAAATTAAATTAATGAAGTTAAAGTGGAATGAAAGATCAAATAAAATAATATAATAATATAATTTCGTCATACTAATATTAAGACTAATGAGGTAAGGGTTAATTATATATACTAAAAGCAATAAAAAAGATGATGGTTAATATCAAAGAAATGAGGATTAATTATTTTATTATTGTATTTGATATTATAAGTAAGCCCCATCTCAGATTGAAGCTACTAAGAGTGTCAAACCAAGAATATATAGAGAAACGATATGACCTTTAGGTAGCATGAAGAGGCTATGAACATTTTTTAATAATTAATAATTATTAATTTCAGAATGTAAAGTTAAATTAGAATAAATCAAAGTAATCAAAATAAATTAAATTAAGGAAGTTAGAGTGAAATGAAAGATAAAATAAAATAATAGAATTAACCCTCCAAGATAAGTACAAACTGCATGGTGCTTACTGAGTGTGAGATAAACATAAGTTGTGCTCATAGTATAAGACTCACTATGTTGATTCTTGGTTTTTGGGGATGCTAGAAAAAACTTGTCTCCTTCCTAACTCAAATCATGCAATTTCACACCATGCAACCTAAACTCTAAATCTTAAAGGTTGAAAGTCATGTGTTCACAATGGGGCATATGTATGATATATATAACACTAACCTATTGGGATAGAGTAATTAGATTGAAGGGTCTTTTAGTTGTTCAATAAAAATAATAAAAGTGACATAACAATTTTTTGTTTGATTTTGAGAGTTTTTATGTAGTTTGTTTAATGTTAATATGTTGATGATAGATCCTAATTTTTATAAAATGAGTCTATTTTATGGTTGGAAATGGAAATCTCAAAGGGACATTAATCATGGCTCATGTGAATTCTATAAATTCATAATTAAAGCTGAAGACCACTAGGTTTGGGCCTTTCAAATTCAAATCTTGGGATGTCATCTAGAGAGATTTGTCTTTGTTAAACTATCATAATTTTTTTTCACAACACATACCTTGTATATGATTATTGGTTTGCCTTTACACTGTTATTACTTGAAATATTAGAATTCCCCAAATACCCATCTTAAAGTAAAGATGTGTTCGTATTTCTTTTGTTATTTATAAGATTATATTTCAATCCAACTCATCATGTTGAAAGTTGAGATCAATTTCTCCTCTTCAAAATAAATTACATCTAATGGGTTTGAGCATGCTAATTGAGAAATTTTGTAGAATAATTCAACATGACTTGCAAAAGCTTTGAAATTACATAAACAATGACTATGCATAATTTCCCTAAATCATTAGCTAGTTTCATAGTAATGAACATGATTCAATATGTTTGTTCTTTAATATGTATATCTATGATTTTACTTGGTTTTATTTTGCTTCATGGTAAACTAGAATTGATAAGATAAAACACAAAACTTATATAACATAAAAATTGCTCTATAAAAAATTTAAGAAAACGGAGATAATGATAAAATTTAAATTACATGCATAAATAAATATAAGGCATAAATTAATGTAAAATGCATGGCAATTTAAAAAAAAACTCATCATAAAAGATTTACTTGACGGGCCCGTCCAATTTATACCTTGGCTGAAGTGTTTGGACACCTCAATGATTTTACACATTATACGAGAAGAAGGCCTTAACATAATAAATGCATGTTTAAAATAAATAACATTAAATAGAATATTAAATCACTGTAGACACTGTATATCAATTTTTTTGGAAGTTAACTCTATATATACTAATATTTTGAATTTTGTATTTTTATGGTATTAGGTTGATTTTGATCATTAGCAGTCTAATTTTCATGGATGAAGCGAGTTGACTATATCATTAGAGATTTGAATTTATATTTACTTTACCTTTTTACATGCTTGTCAAATAAATTTCTTAATAATAAAATTGTAACAACCCTGAGTGCAACATTTACTATGGTAATTTTGATTACTTATTTTAAATATTAAAATTTGGACTATGTTTCTATTTCTTTCTTAAAATTAAAAGGCATAACTAATTAGAATTGTTATGTTAAAAGAACCGTAAATAAGAATTCCAAGAATCTCCAAAACATTTAAAGAAAACGGTTGAAGGAAACAGTTTTATATGATCCCTCTTCCTTCTCTTGGAGGGGAGGACTATGTTTTCTGTGTGGAAAAGTGTTAGGAAAGATCAACAACGGTCTCACATTGTTGGAGTAATGCCAGCCTAAGGTTGTTCTTGAGCTGGTTGTGAAACTAGTGGAACTCCTTTAGTGAAATAGTTTAGATTGGAACTCACAGTGTTGGAGTACTACTAGCCTAAGGTTGTTCTTGAGCTAGTTGTGAAACTAGTGGAACTCCTTTGGTGAAATAGTTTAGATTGGAACTAGACAGAGAAGTCTGAGATTCATTAAGTATCTTCAACTACACAAACCACTCTTTTGGAGCAAGGATCCCGGGGGGAGAGCCAGGACGTAATTGCCTGACTCAAGGTTGGGAGGACAGTTCTCCAAGGAGTTCAATCATATGCACATAAGTGATATAGGAATATTTTGATTAAACTTTTTATATTCTAGTTTACAAAAGAATTTCTCTTACTTAATTCAATAGAAGGTCTGAGCAAAGGTAGACTTTGATTTCTCTTTGATTCCTATAAAGAGAGACTGGTACATTATTAGAGTATTTGAAAAGACTAATGAAAGGAAAGCTAGTCTGTATAATTACATTTACATACAATTGATTTTCTATCAGTCTTAGTGCAGTAGCAATAACGGATATTTACGGGTACTGTGGAGAAGTAATAACCATGTATTCCATTCTCCTAAATAGCTTGTATAAGGTTATAATAGAACAGTGGAATAGAAGTAATAACCATGCATTCCATTCCCCTAAATAGCTTGTATAAGGTTATAACATAACAACGGAATAAATACAACATACTTCTACTAGAAAATTTAGAACTGAAATAATTTACATAGCAGGAAACCCCAAAATGAGAACCCCTATGGGTCGACTAGCTTACAAATAATTGAACTGTAACATTGCCATAATAAACTAGCAATCAATGGTTCCACAGAGTGAAAGATAAACATAGCACAAATGAAAGTACCACTGATACATTAGCACAAAACTACTCTCGGATTTATTCTTGCAGCCTAGTCACAGTGGACAACCGAGAATGATTCTGAGTTGAAAAGCAACAATACTTGTTAACCAAGATGGATAATTTATTAATTTTACAGGTGCAGTAATAAGAAATTAAAATGAATATGAGTTATTATAATTCTTTCAAGTGCACTCACAAGAGACAAAATAACTTAACAATCAAAACCTTGCCATACTGTTAAAGGAAAACAAAATTATACATGCACAGTTATCAGTCTAATATGTATAAATATAAAGTCAAACTGTTCAAAACCCAAGTGCCAGGTCAAGGAGACCTTCCATTACGACCAAATGCAAGCGAAATTGTCTTATAATTTCAACTGAAGATTCGACAGAATACATAAAAGAGGATCTTCTATGAGATAAACCCAAAAGGGTGAACTCAAAATGATTGTAACCAAAATGATACAAAGCCCAGTGTCATAACAAAGCAAACCCAAATGAAACCTGACCCTCATAGGGTCGTGAAGGTTAGCCATTTGACAGACTACAAAACCCAAGCCATTAATCGTCTCAAGTTCACACCAGAGAAGTTATTAAGCACCTGGAACTCGAAGCACCATGGAGATTTGCCACGCCATCCATCAACAACGCCACCATAAGCCGAGTCAAGCAGTGAAGACCCTTCATCGTGTGCAATCCTTGCATAGATAATAACATAAAGATCCATAAGAATTCGAATGAGGAACGAACCCATGGAAACCAAACCAGAAAGCTAACATGCAAATCCAAATACTTGAGATAATTAACTGCTTGGGAAATTTCTGCGAAGAAGAGAAATGCCTGGAGTAGGACCACTTGTTTTCCATTCATGTCTGTAACCAAGGTAAACAAGGTTGTTTGTTAATGCAAAACCAAAAAGGAAGGGTAATATTAGCATAAAACTTAGGATAAAAAACCCGCAATGCCACCATCCAGTTTGCAAACAGCTTGAAACATCAACCTTGCTAGAGATTTGACAAAGTATAAACCCTCTCAAGTAGAGACCAAGGTAAAAATCAATTAACCAATTGCGGAGGAGGTGAAGCCAAATCCTGGCGGTAAAAACACAAAATGACAGAGGGGAAATAGGGTTTAGGTTCTCCATTACCCTAACAACTTTGAGAACCCTCACCATCATTGGATTAAGCGCCAGAGGATCAACGATGTTGGCTATCACCAAGTGTAGGCTGTTGATGGAGTGGGAAATTCGAGGTGAGGCCAGGTGTAAAGCAACATGTAACATCACCATTGTAAACCATAAACCCAAAACCTTGCAATGTGCCAAGTGCGTATGTATTCATAACATAAGGACATGGTACATAATCCCAAAGAGATCCAATGTATTAACTAAACCCAAATCGAAAGCCAAATATTAAAATTGGTACATTTAATACAATCAATTCATTTAATATGAGATTCGGAATTATGAACATTGGTACATTTAAATCATCGGTTTAATAATGTTGCATTTTCCAAATAATATAATGGTACTATGTGTTAACATTATAGTTATTTTGTTTTTTTTACTTTGTGAAATAGTTAGAGTCAATAGATGTTACAAGTGGTATCAGAGCCTAGTTTCGAACACTGAGGCCAATAATGGGCAACTAAGAAAACAACTTGAATTGTATTAATGCACAGAGAAAGAAAGGAAGCAAGACTGAGGCAGGATGCGACAAGGTGTAGGACCTCAGAATCAATCTGAAGCATCATTCGATGAAGGCAATCCTGAATTACTGGTGCAGCCGGGAGATGAGTCCCGTGAAGAAAATGCTACATTATTAGAAACTGTGCAACAAGTACGAGATGATATGATTAATTTGAGGGTAGATAATGAAAAACTAAGACAAGACCTAGAGCGAATTATGAAAAGTTTATTTGATAAACAAAACCAACGAGGACACATAATCCCAGTTCAGGTGACAGAAATAAGATATAAACCCTTAAACAACCGGAGGGTCATGTTGAGTCAGAAGGAAGGTATGAAAATGTTTCTGAAGGAAAAGGAAATAAGAAGCAGAAAATAGAATTGCAAGGAGAGTATAAGAAGATTAAACCACCAAATTTTGATGAAGAGGTTGAGGAAGTGATGGAAGCCTGGATAATATGAATAAATACTTCAATATTTATGAATATGCAGAAAACCTTAAAGCTCGATTGGAAATCTACCATCTATAGGGTAAAGCCACCTTGTGGTGGGAAGAAATTAAAACCGTACGGAAAATAGATGAACAAGAAGTAACTTGGGCAGAGTTTCAAAAGCATTTCAGGGATAAGTATCTAACTAAAAGATTTTATGATGAGAAGGAAAAGGAGTTCCATGACCTAAGGTTGGGTCAATTGACAATGGATGAGTTCATAACCCGATTCACCTCCTTATTAAGATATGTTCCATACATTCAAGAAGAAAAGGAAAAGGTGCAATGCTTTACCAGTAGCCTACCTGCCTTTATGAGGGAAAAACTGGAATTTGATAACCCAAAGACAATGGACGAGGCAATTTGAAAAGCCAAAATCTGCTATCAACAAATGAAACAGAAAGGAGAAGGCACTCGTAATGGTTCCTTTAAAAAAGGACAGAAAGGTCCACTGAACAGCAAAAACATGAAAATTGCAGGAGGAAGGAATATCCACCGGAAATTCTAGACCAAGTTTAATGGAAAAGGATTTCAGAAAAATGGAACTCAAATGAAAAATAAGCAAACATAAGTGGTAAATAAACCAAAAAACAACCAGCAGAAAAGGCCTCCCTTACAATGTTTGGGGTGTGGAGAACCCCACTATTGCAAAAATTAACCTCATCGAACATGTGTTGATCAGGTTACCAACGTACAAGAAGCCTCTACCATGGGTGAGGTAGGAAAAGCATGCATAGAATAAATGCAGTCTTGGATGATAGTCAAGAAGAGTATCAACCCACTATGGTGGAGCTAGAAGGTAAGATATCTAGCCATTATGTTTCTATTTTAGTAGACCCTGGTGCAAGTTTAAGCTATATTAGTCCAGGGGTAGTGGAAAAATGTCATTTGCAAACTATGAAATTTAAAAATCCATGGTTGGTGCAATTAACTACAGGAGCTAAGCGGAGGGTGAATGCTAAAATTGAAAACTGCTATATTAATATTGGAGGCCAACAAACTCAAATCAACCTAAACATATTACCTTTAGGATCCTATGATGTGCTAGTTGGAATGGACTGGTTGGAAAAACATTGGTCTGTGGTAGACTATAAAGCCAAGACCATTAGCTTTCTAAATGAAGAAGGAACCCGCCAGGAAATTCAAGGAATTAAAAGAGTTGTCAAGCTTTGACCCATCACAACCAACCAGTTGGGGAAATGTATTCAGAAAGGTTGTCAAATTTATGTTGTACAAGTGGGTTATACCAATTCAAAGGATAAGACTCCCTCTCTAGAAAATATGCCCATAATACAAGAGTTTGTTGATGTATTTCCAGAGTAGATACTTGGTTTACCTCCTAAGTGAGACATTGATTTTACCATTGAATTAGTTCCAGGAGTAGCCCCTGTATCAAGAACTCCTTATCGCATGAGTGTACCTGAGTTAACAGAACTCAAGATGCAATTGCAAGAGCTTCTTGATAAAGGTTATATCCAACCCAGTGTATCACCATGGGAAGCACCTATACTTTTAGTACAAAAGAAAGAGGTACCTTATGATTATGCATTTATTACAGACAATTAAACAAGATCACTATAAATAATAAATACCCCTTACCTCGTATTGATGACTTATTTGTGTTGAAAATAACAAAAAAGAAATGTTAAAAATAGAATCTAGAAATTCCAGTTTAATTTGTCCTTTAATAAAACTGAGAATTAAAATCGAATTCTTTTCTCATAGCAACTTATAATAGTTAACTGAGTTAAGTTGACTTAGTTAGCTTAGGAATTTCGAGTTGGAAGTCTTTCTGAAGTCATGTATATGTTCTCCCTATATTATAGGGGTCCAGGATGAGTTAATTGTGAGTTGTAATTAGATAACTCAGTTTACTGAGTTAAGTTCAATTAAATTAGTTCCAAATTGTTTGAGGCACTAATAGTGAGTTAATAGTCAGTTGATGCACTAATGCACTCAACTAGTGCTACTCCAGTTAATTGAAGATTCCCTCATCAGAAACTCATGCATGTTGATTCTGAGAAATACCCAGTTGAGACTAGAATGTAGGGATAGTGTACTATCAGTTGTATAATTTTCCTAGTTGTACAGATGGTGCATGCAATCAAGAACTAAACCTAGAAGGGATCAGTTTTGGATGCATTGAACTCCCATAAATATGGGCTATTCAACCATAAGAATTGTGAAAGGAATCAAGGGCTTGGAGAGAAGGAGTAGAGGCTAAGGTTTGGCTTGAGCTTGCTTGTGAGCTGGGAGATTGATCATACTGAGTGCTAGGATTGTTCTTGTGAGAACAAGCATTGTATTATCATATTTTATTTTTGATTTAATGCAATACAAATAGTGGGGTTTTGAGTTGTGGCTTTCCCTGAGAAAACTTATTGTGTTATGTGCTATTGATTTATCTTCCTCCTTGTTATTATTGTTTTCATCGATCTATTGGATTTCGCTGGTTAAAAGTAGAAGTAGATTCTTGTCTTTTGCTTTAGTACATTGCATGAGCTTGTGAATCTATAGGATTTTCTACATGGTATCGGAGCAAAATTTGCAGAATTATTCTACATGGTATCGGAGCAGTTTTTTTTTGCGCCATGAATTTGCATAGCAAATCTGAATTTTTTTGTGAAATTTTTTATAAACAAATAGAAGATATGGATTCCCTACGGAAAAATTCCCAAATTCAAAAAAAAATTGGCCAAATCGGAGTTCAGATGAAGGAGATATCGCTAATTTAAATCATCGTTTTTTTTTCAGAAAATTTCGTGACGGGGATACAGATGAAACAAATTGGTGTGCTAGCCAAGAACCTGTATATGCACTTGAGGTACAAGATGCATGCCAAGCCTTGAGGATCAAGGCAAAGGTTACAGACTTGGTGGTTGAGAGGGAGAGTAAATTACCTCTCAACATGCAACCCCAGAAGAAGTAGTCTGAGAAGTAGCTTCAGGAAGTTGTGGAGCAACCACAAGTAGAGAAGCTGAGAAAAGACCGAGTGGAGGCATCCACTCATGCAAAGACCTCTAGTAGGGGAAATTTCGAGCCAAGTGAGTAGAGGGAGCACATGAAACCATACCTCCAAGTGTGAGCTGGGGTGATGTGAAGTGCTAGTCCCAAGAGGGTTGAAATTGGGTAGGGTCCATTGAAAAGTTTTGTCTCATGGATCATACCTTGCTATGGGAGCCCAAAGTACATAGTAGCAGGAGGAACCAGTGGTGATTGTTGCAGTCAGAGATCAGAGTGATAGAGGCTAGAGTAGTTAGATACTGAAGAGCGCAAAGAAGGGCTGACAATAATGCAGAAAGGTAGAGTCAGCAGAAGCACAAAGTTTTCAATCGATAGAGGCAATAATAGTCAAAGACTTTGATGATAGAGGCATCATACTGATTCAGGTTGGATGTTTTTTGTTTCTGGAGTTGCTAGAGAAACAACACTAGAGAGAAGTGTTGCATGCAGAACATTCCAAAGGCCCAGGATCAGGATCAAGTTGAATTCCTTTCTTGTTGAGAGGGAGTGTTGAAAATAACAACAAGAAATGTTAAAAATAGAATCCAGAAATTCCAATTTAATTTTTCGTTGAATTAAACAGAGAATTAAAATCAAATTCTTTTCTCATAGCAACTTATAATAGTTAACTGAGTTAAGTTGACTTATTTAGCTTAGGAATTTCAAGTTGGAAGTCTTTATGAAGTCACATATGTGTTCTCCCTATATTATAGGGGTCTAGGATGAGTTAATTGTGAGTTGTAATTAGATAACTCGGTTTACTGAGTTAAGTTCAGTCAAATTAGTTCCAAACTGTTCGAGGAACTAATAGTGAGTTAACAGCCAGTTGATGCACTAATGCATTCAACTAGTGCTACTCCAGTTAACTGAACATCCCCTCATCAAAAACTCATGCATGTTGATTCTGAGAAAGACCCAGCTAGGACTAGAGTGTAGAAACAATGTACTATCAGTTGCATAATTTTTTGAGTTTTACAGATGGTGCATGTAATCAGGAATTGAACCTAGAAGGGATTGCGTAGTTTTGGATGCACTGAACTCCCATAAATATGGGCTATTCAGCCATAGGAATTGTGCAAGGAATCAAGGGCTTGGAGAGCATCAGAAGAGGCTAAGGTTTGGCTTGAGCTTGTTTGTGAGCTAGGAGATTGATCATGCTAAGTGTTGGGTTTTTTCTTGTGAGAACAAGCATTATATTATCATCTTGGATATTTCTGATTTAATGTAATACAGATAGTGGGGTTTTGAGCTCTGGCTTTCCTTGGGAAAAATTATTTTGTTATGTGCCATTGATTTATATTCCTCTTGCTATTATTGTTTTTATCGATCTATTAGCTTCAACTAGTTGAAAGTAGAAGTAGATTCTTGTATTTTGCTTTAGTACATTGCATGAGCTTGTCAATCTACAAAATTTTCTACATGGTATCAGAGTAAGATTTGTAGAATTTTTCTACAATTTGATTAGGTTAAGGGAGCTAGTGTGTTCTATAAGATATTCTTAGGATCCATATATCATCAGATCTGTATTAAGGATGAAGATATTTGTAAAACAACATTTTGAACTCGTTATGGTCATTATGAGTTCGTGGTATTGCCCTTTGGGCTTACCAATGCTCCTGCCACCTTCATGAGTCTCATGAATGGTATATTCCATTCTTATTTGGATAAATTTGTCTTGATTTTTATCGATGACATTTTGATTTACTCCAGGAACATGGAAGAGCATAAGGAGCACTTGAGGATAGTGTTGCAAACCTTGCGTGATAACCAGCTTTATGCTAAGTATAGAAAATGTGATTTCTTCAAGGATCATATTCAATATCTAGGGCATATAATTTCATCCTTGAGGGTATAGTGGTGGATCCTGAGAAAATTCAGACTATTATGGAATGGTCTGTACCTAAAAATGTGGCTGACATACAGTCCTTTATGGGGTTGGCGGGGTATTACTGCCATTTTATAGAGGGATTTTCTAGGATTGCATACCCCATCACTTCCCTCCAAAAGAAAGGTAAAACTTTTAATTGGACAGCTAAATGCCAAAAAAGTTTTGAACAGCTCAAAAGGGCATTAACCACCTCCTCCGTATTGAAGATAGTTAATCCGAAAGAATACATTGTATGTACAAATGCAAGCTTGGAAAGAGTTGGAGGAGTACTAAAGCAGGAAGGGAAGGTAATAACTTACGAATCTCGTAAGTTAAAAGAGCATAAACAATGATAATCCGTTTACGATCTGGAACTAATTGCAGTGATTCATGTGTTGAATGTTTGGTGACATTACTTGTTGGGAAATAAATTTTTGTTAATGACATATCATAGTAGCCTAACTAGTTTTTTCAATCAACCTAATTTAAATGCTCGACAAGCTAGATGGAATGCATTTCTGAGTAAATTTGAATTCAAGATAACACACATTAAAGGTAAAGAGCACCAAGTGGCTGATGCGTTGAGTAGAAAGGCACATTGTGTTTATGAAATTTCTTATAGTTGGATGAGAACTAATTTTTCTGCAAGAATTAAAGAAGTTGCCCAATGGGATCCTGAATATAAATTTCTATGGCAGCAAGCTGAGCAAGCACATAACTCTAATAAGCAAACCGATTATAGTATTGATAGTAATGGCCTGTTACTCTTTAGAGGAAGAATATTTATTCCTAATCAAATTGCCATTAAACAATTTATGTTGGATGAGTTTCATAAGAACCCATACGCAGCTCACCGAGGCTATCAAAAATTATTCTCTGCAATTAAGCAAGAGTATTATTGGTTGGGCATGAGAAAATATATTACTGAATATCTGGCAAAGTGCTTGGAATGCCAACAGGTAAAAACGAAGCATCAACACCCTGCTAGGTTGCTCCACCCTTTACCCATACTAGAATGGAAGTGGGATACAATTACATTAGATTTTGTCACTGGGTTACCAAGGACTAAAAGAAAAAATGACTCCATACTGGTAGTAGTAGATAAGCTAAGTAAGACAACTCATTTTGTACCAGTTAAATCTACCTTTAAGGCAGTTGAAGTTGCAGATATTTTCATGAGGGAAATATTCCGGCTGCATGGAATACCTCGAGTGGTGATCTCGGACAGAGATGTAAAGTTTACATCAGCATTCTAGAAGGCCCTTTTTACCGGATTGGGTACACAAATTCAGTTCAGCACCACCTATCACCCTCAAACCAATGGGAAGACTGAATGAGTTAATCAAGTGATGGAAGACATGCTGCGCATGTATGTGATGTAGAAACCAACTAAGTGGGAGGAATACCTCCACCTAGTTGAGTTTGCTTACAACAACAACTACCATGAATCTTTAAAAATGAGCCCTTTTGAAGTATTATATGGTAGGAAATGTAGAGTACCTATTAACTCGCATAGCCCAGAAGATATATTGATTTTAGGACCTGATATGCTAGCAGACATGGAGCAAGCAGTTAAAAAGGTTCGTCAGAATTTCAAGGCTACCCAAGATAGGAAAAAAGCTTATGCAGACAAGAAAAGGACCTTTAAGGAATATCAAATTGGGGATCACGTATATATCAGATTCAAACCAAAGAGGAGCACCTTAAGATGGGGCATTTGTGCTAAACTGGCACCTAGATATTGCGGCCCCTTCCAAATTCTAGAAAGAATTGGGTCGATGGCCTATCGACTGGCATTACCTAGTCATATTCGGGTTCATAACGTGTTCCACGTATCTTTACTGAAACCATATGTATATGACCCTAGACATGTAATTAATTGGCAAGAGGTATAGGTAATTATAGAAATATGTATATGTTTCTTTCATAGACATATTATCATGAAAGATACATGTGATGAATATGTTCTAATCAATCATATGATGGTACAAGTCGAACCAGAAGACAAATTTCTAATAGAACCCCTGTGTGTTCTCAAGGAGAGAGAAGTAATGTTGCGAAGATGAGCAATCACCCAGATTAAAATGTTGTGGAAGCACTTTATCTCGGAAGAAGCTACCTACGAATATACAAACTTTATGCTCAAGGCTTATCTGGAAGTATTCCAGAAAACTAGAACAAATACTGAGGATGATGTTTAATCAAGAGGGGGAAGATGTAACACCCTTGAGTGCAACATTTACCACAGTAATTTTGATTACTTATTGTAAATATTAAACTATTGACTATGTTTTTATTTCTTTCTTAAAATGAAAAGGCATAACTAATTATACTTATTATGTTAAAAGAACCACAAAGAAGAATTCTAAGAATCTCCAAAACAGTTAAAGAAAACAGTTGAAGGAAACAGATTTATATGATCCCTCTTCCTTCTCCTAGAGGGGAGGAATATGTTTTATGTGTGGAAAACTATTAGGAAATATCAACAACGATCTCACATTGTTGGAGTACTATTGGCCTAAGGTTGTTCTTGAGCTGGTTGTGAAACCAGTGGAACTCCTTTGGTGAAATAGTTGAGATTTGAACTGGACAGAGAAGTCTTGAGGTTCATTAAGTATCTTCAACTACACAAAACCATTTTTTTGGAGAAAGGATCATGAGGGAGAGTCAGGGCATAATTTTCTGACTCGTGGTTGGTAGGACGATTTTCCAAGGAGTTCAATCATACACAGATAAGTGATTTAGGAAGATTTTGATTAAAGTTTTTATATTCTAGTTTACAAAAGAATTTTTCTTACTTAAGTCAATAGAAGGTCTGAGCAAAGGTAGACTTTGATTTCTATTTGATTCCTATAAAGATAGACTAGTACATTATTAGAGTATTTAGAAATCCTGATGAAAGGAAAGCTAGCCTGTATAATTACATTTACATACAATTGATTTTCTATCAGTCTTAGTGCAGTAGAAATAAAGGATTTTTACAGGTACTGTGGAGAAGTAATAACCATGCATTCCATTCTCCTAAATAGCTTGTATAAGGTTATAACAGAACAGTGGAATAAATACAACATACTTCTACTAGAAAATTTAGAACTAAAAGAATTTACATCGCAGGAAACCCCAAAACGAGAACCCCTGTGGGTCGACTAGCTTACAAATAATTGAACAGTAACATTGTCATAATAAACTAGCAACCAATGGTTCCACAGAGTGAAATATAAACATAGCACAAATGAAAGTACTATTGATACATTAGCACAAAACTACTCTCAGATTTATTCTTGCAGCCTAGTCGCGGTGGACAACTGAGAACGGTTTTGAGCTGAAAAGAAACAATACATGGCAACCAAGATGGCTAATTTATTAATTTTACAGGTGCAGTAATAAGAAATTAAAATGAATCTGAGTTATTATTATTCTTTCAAGTGCAGTCACAAGAGACAAAATAACTTAACAGTCGAAACCTTGCCATATTGTTAAAGGAAAACAAAAATATAGATGCACAGTTATCAGTCCAATATATATAAATATAAACAAATTGTTCAAAACCCAAGTGCCAGGTCGCGGAGACCTTCCATTACCACCAAATGGAGGAGAAACCCTCTTATAATTTCAACTGAAGATTCAACAAAATACATAAAAGAGGATCTACTGTGAGAAAAACCCAAAAGGGCGAACTCAGAAAGATTGTAACCAAAATGGGACAAAGCCCAGAGTCATAACAAACCAAACTCAAATGAAACCCGACCCTCGGAGGGTGGTGAAGGTTAGCCATTCGACAGACTACAAAACCCAAGCCATTAATTGTCTCAAGTTCACACCGGAGAAGTTATTAAGCACCTGGAACTCGAAGCACCGTGGAGAATGGCCACGACATCCATCAGCAGCACCACCAGAAGTCGAGTCAGGCAGTGAAGACCCTTCACCGTGTGCAAACCCTGCACAGATAATAACACAAAGGGCCATAAGAATTCGAATGAGGAACGAACCCATGGAAACCAAACCGGAAAGCTAACATGCAAATCCAAATACCTGAGATACTTAACTGCTTGGGAAATTTCTGCGAAGAAGAGAAATGTCTGGAGTAGAACCGCTCATTTTCCATTCCTGTCTGCAACCAAGGTAAACAAGGTTGCTTGTTAATGGAAAACCAAAAGGAAGGGTAATATTAGCATAAAACTGAGGAGAACAAACCCGCAATACCTCCATCCAGTTCATAGACAACTTGAAACATCAACCTTGCCAGAGATTTGACAGAGCATAAACCCTCTCAGGAAGAGACGAAGGTAAAAACCAGTTAACCAGTTGTGGAGGAGGCGGAGCTGATCCCTAGCGGCAACAACGCAAAATGACAGAGGGGAAACATGGTTTAGGGTCTTTGTTACCCTAACAATTTTGAGAACCCTCACCATTATTAGATTAGGCACTAGAGGATCAACGATGTTGGCTATCGCCAAGTGTATGCCACTAATGGAGTGGGAAATCCGAGGTGAGGCCAGGTATAAAGCAACATGTAACATCATCATCGTAAACCATAAACCCAAAACCTTGCAATGTGCCAAGTGCGTATGTATTCACAACACAAGGACATGGTACATAATCCCAAAGACATCCAATGTATTAACTAAACTCAGATCGAAAGCGAAATATTAAAATTGGTAAACCCAAATCGAAAGCCAAATATTAATAATTGGTACATTTAATACAATCAATTCATTTAATACGAGATTCAGAATTATGAACATTGGTACATTTAAATCATTCATTTAATAATGTTGCATTTGCCAAATAATATAAAGGTACTATGTGTTAACATTGTAATCAATATTTTTTTTTTACTTCGTGAAATAGTTAAAGTCAGTACATGTTACAAAAATATTTATATTATCTTAAATATATTTGATAATATTATACAAAATTTAAAATATTTATTAGCTAATTTTTAATTAATAATATAAATTTTAATAATGTTATTTATTGATATTATTTTTTAATTAATAACATAAATTTTAATAATATTATTTAATAATTATTTTGAAATTTAAAATTTTGATAGATAAAAAAATGTTAGTAATTTAATTATTAGAGGAAATGACTTTAATAAATGGTGTTTTTTATTAAAATTAGACAATACAATTTGGAACAAGATTGTGATTTTTACTATTTAAAAACTCACATTTGAATGCCTAAATAAATTCAACTCTCTAAAAAACTATTAAATAATCAAAATTTACTTATTAAACAACTTCGACATATAATTCTTAAAATTATGTACCAAATTTTAAATAAATAAAAAATTCATTTAAAAAAAATATACCAAACATTTAAACTATCATAAGAAATAAATGATTCACGCAGACAAATAAGTGCGGACCACCCGAAAAAAACAGTTTTTTTTGGGTTTAATATATACCAACATCTAAACTATCATAAGAACTAAATGATTCACGCAGGCGAATAAGTGCGGACCACTTGAAAAAAACAGTTTTTTTGTTAAAAAAAAAAGAAATAAATGATTCACGCTACCAAATTTTAAATAAAATTTATTTCATTTCAAAAAAAATATACTAAACATTTAAACTATCATAAGAAATAAATGATTCGCGCAGACGAATAAGTGCGAACCACTTGATTTTTTGTTTAAAAAAGGAAAAAAATAAGAAATAAATGATTCACGCAGGCGAATAAGTGCAATATTATCAACCGCACATAAATTAACTTAAGTGGGATATAAATGTTATACTTATATCAAACTCATTGTAAAATTTATTTATATAGTTAAGTCAACTCCGAAGAAGAATCATTTTAATAATTATTATCTAATAAAATATCCAGCACTGACATGACAACTTCCAATAATTTTAGATTTATTTGGAGTGGTCTATAATGCGATTTTTTGGAGATTTCGGTGACGGAATCTAGTGGAAGAAATTGAGGTTAAATCTTGATTTGTTGCAGTTAAAATGGTTTTTTAACTGCATATTTGGATTCAGCACCCTGAAAACCCCTGGGACGTTTTGATTGTGCAAAAACTAGCTATCAAACTTGCGATTCCAATAAATTGCTGCCGAATTTTGATAAAAAAACCCACCGAAAAAACTTCCAAAAAATCTCATTATAGACAACTGCGATTTATTTTGCTTCATTCACATAATTTAAAGCAATAAATGGTTTATCATGACACGCCTCCTTTACCAGACCATCAACGGATTTCGTTCTTTATATACTCTGCCACAATTTAGTCTGCTGAACAAAACAAGTAAATCTCAATTGCGAGTATTGAGAAAGAGATATCAGTTTGGGATATAAGCCAGACGAGGAGGAGAATCTTGAGGTTATTGCTACTCTGTGTTCCATGGCATCCACCTCATATGGATCCTCCAGCGGCAACAACAGCTTTGTCTTTGATATCTTTATCAACCACAGGGGTCCCGACTCCAAGAAAACCCTCGCCAAACATCTCTACGACCGCCTTAACAAAGAAGGATTGCGAGTATTTCTCGACGAAGATGAATTGCAAGGAGGAGAGTATATAACTCCTCAAATCCAGAGTGCCATTCGAACAGCTTCGGTGCATATCGCTATTTTCTCTCCCGGATATGCAGACTCAAATTGGTGTCTTGATGAGCTCTTGCTCATGTTCGAATCGGGGTCAACAATTATTCCAGTATTCTATGGTGTCGAGCCTGCAGATCTTCGATGGGGAACGCAGGGCGAAAAAGGAGTCTATGGTCGATCCCTGCAAACACTCGAAAAGAAGAGAACGTTCGATTCTCAACCTCGATACGACTATAACACCATTCAAAAATGGAGGAAGGCTCTCTTTGATGCTGCAGAGATAAAAGGTTTCGATATGAAGACGTATAATGGGTCAGTACTCCAACTCTCCCTCTTACTCTCTCCCTTTTAACTTGTTGGATTGATAGACTGTTTGATATTGTAGGCATTTCTGACTAGTAATTTCATTTCAGCGATGAGCAGCAGCTCCTTGAACAGGTCGTGGAAGAAGTGCTGAAAAAAGTTAAAAGACCATTACATGTGTCTAGATATCCAACTGGGTTGGATGAGAAAGTTGCAGAATTTGAACGGGCGATGTTACTCGACCAACAAAGCAGCAGAGAGACTAGAGTTATAGGAATTGTCGGACTTGGTGGTGCTGGCAAAACCACCCTAGCAAAGGAGATCTTTAACCGTCGGAGATCAAATTACAAGCAAACTTACTTTCAATTCGATGTCAGAGAAAACGCAGCGAGAAAATCTTTAAAATCTTTGCAGAAACTGATTCTTAAGGGCTTGGCTCAAGTCCATGTCGGAATAGACAGCACTGATGATGGTATAGAGAAACTCCAAAGGTATCTTCAATCTTCTCATGCTTTCTTAATTTTAGATGATGTGGACCATCTTCAGCAGGTGGAAGCATTGCTTTTACCGGTGAAAGATGCGCTTCAGCAAGGTAGCTTAATTCTAGTCACATCTCGAAATAAGGATGTACTTACAAGCTCAGGGATTGCAGAGTCTTCCATTTTCAAACTAAAAGGACTCGACCAACATCATTCCCAAGAGCTATTCTGCTGCCATGCGTTCGACCAACGAGATCCTCCTATAGAATTTAAACAAGTGGTCGAAGAGTTTGTGGATGCTTGCGCCGGATTGCCATTATCCCTTAAAGTGCTTGGATCTCTTCTTCGTGGAAAAGACTTGGAGTATGGGAAAGCGCTATTGCACGATATCTCCAAAATTCTTCCCGAAGATATAATGGCTACACTCAAAATTAGCTATGACAGCCTCGATAAAATAGAGAAGCAGATTTTCTTAGACATTGTCTGCTTCTTTATAGGAGAGGACAAAGATACCGCTATAAGAATCTGGGATGGAACGGAGTGGGGAGGATGGCTTCGTCTTCGGAACCTGGAGAGTAGGTGTCTCGTGGAAGTAGACAATAAAAATTGTCTAAGAATGCACGACCACCTGAGGGACCTGGGCAGACATATTGCTGAGACTGAACCTCCAGAATGGACACTTCGCCTTTCGTGCCCAACCCACGAACTTCGGCTTCTGTCCGACAAATCACTGGTATGTATTTTGAAGCTTTAGACCCATATTCAAAATAGTGTTTTTGTCAAAGTTGTGTCCGTTATGTTTTGAATTCTTAACCTTTGCAAGGATGTCCATCTTTGAGAAAACAATTCTTAATCGTGATTCTAATAAATATCTTTGAGAAAACAATATAGGTGCGCGGAATTAGCACCGTTCACTCACAAGGCTGCGAAAGGGCTCAACCATTGTTCAGAAACCTCGCGGAGTTCGCAGGCAGTCGTTTCACAAATTATGTGAGGGGGTTGCAGCTGATTAGCACTGAAGGTTGTTTTGATAGTGAATTCATTGAAAGCATATTCCGCGGTGCCATGTCACTCATATGGCTCTGCTGGGTTCACTTTCCGTACTCCAGCCTACCTTCTTGGATTCCACTCAAGAATTTAAGAGTTCTAAGAATAGAAGCGAGCTCGAGCCAACTTCAAAAGCTGTGGCTGCATGAATCGCAGGTAGTCATTTGAAGTTCTTGACATAAGATGTTTTTATCTCGGAAATTGCTTTGATCTTTAGTATTGTTAGCATACTAGGGGTCAAACCAATTTTGATAATATAAAGATTGCAGGCACCGGAGCAGTTGAGGGAATTGTATGTTAAAGCAAATTTTGATAATATAAAGATTGCAGGCACCGGAGCAGTTGAGGGAATTGTATGTTAAAGCTACACATGTGGAGGTTCCGACGTCTATTGGGAAGTTGAGCCATCTCGAAAAAATTGTGGTCTCTGTTCTTTATCATGTAATATTACCAGACGAACTCTGCCATCTACAGTCGTTGAAACACTTAGAATTAAGGATCCCTGCAGGTACAATTTCCTTTTTTATATTTGTATTACTATCTAAAAATTATTTTGCGAACTCAAGGACTTAACGAATTCCATTACCTTACCTTGTAGCACACATTCGTTACAATAGATTGGGGGAGTGGTTCATTTCGAACATGCTCCCAGATTCGTTTGGGAACTTGACGAATCTCCAAACTATTACCCTGTACTGCTGGCCGAATCTGCTGGTGCTTCCAGATTCGTTTGGGAACTTGACAAATCTCCAAGCTATTGACCTGAGATATTGCTATGAGCTGCAGGTGCTTCCAGATACGTTTGGGAACTTGACAAATCTCCAAACTATTAAGCTGTCCGGGTGCTTGGGTCTGCGCGTGCTTCCAGATTCGTTTGGGAACTTGACGAATCTCCAAACTATTAAGCTGTCCGGGTGCAGGAGTCTGCGCGTGCTTCCAGATTCGTTTGGGAAATTGACGAATCTCCAAACTATTTCCCTGTTCAGGTGCTCTAATCTGCAGGTGCTTCCAGATTCGTTTGGAAACTTGAGGAATCTCCAAACTATTGACCTGTCAGAGTGCTCTAGTCTGCAGGTGCTTCCAGATTCGTTTGGAAACTTAATACAACTTGAAGGTCTACAGTTTGACAGTTTGACCGTCTCCCACGAAGTCTATGAAAAGATGCACACATTTAAATGCTCGGGTGTCATAGATTTCAACAGGGTAGAAGTCTTGTGAGATAGATATGAATGTAATTGTTAGCATGTGATGGTATTGTTAGCAATTGAGGACTTATATGCACTCGGAGTGAGTGCTTTGTTTAAGTCACAATTATTATAATTATCACAAGTAAATTGGATTAAAGTGTAATCTTTTTATAAGCACTTTCATGCCATTTTATGTAAGAGTCTGGGATTCGATTATTATGTTAATGGGATAAATCATATTTTATATATTTTAATATATTTATATGAATTACATTATCTATTAATATTGTATATATATATTAAGAAATAATAATAATAAAGTATTTTATGAAAATGTATTATTAATAATCATAATAGATTTTATGAAAATGTATTACTAATAATATTTTTAAATATTTAATTAAAATAATAATAATAATATAATTATAAACTTAAAAATAATTGTTTTTAATTTTTAAAATAATTAAATAAATGTATGTTATTTTTTAATATTTATTAAATAAATATTTATGATTTGAATCAATTTTCATTTAATTATTAATGAGTTTATCTTATTGTATAGACTACATTGTCCACATTAAATGTTTTTTTTGTTATAAATCTATTTTTAAGCATATATGAATATTACTTAAAATATTTTATCGATGACTCACATTGAAACTTTTTTATTATTATGAATATTTTTAAATGTCACATTAATATTAAGAATTAAATGAATTACACTTCTCCCTCTTATTATTGTAGCTTTCCTCTGACACAACAATACAATTTTGATGAGTATCGAGAAGGAATGAGATAGAATGATTATGTTCCTGCCAGCAGTTATTCTATCTCTGTTTGGTCGACTAAATCCCAACAGAAAGAAGAGAATATTGCATGTTCTGAGGTCCGTCCAGGCGTAAGGAACCCCAACTCCCTCAATCGATGTTGTAACAATAGCATAGACCGTGGAAATTTTCGATTGGAATTAGCTTCTGCATACAGGTGGCGTTAGAACCGAAAAAGAGGATGAGTGCTGCTTGCAAAGGATATGAATCACTATCAATAAAACTCATCTAGAATATTATACTTTTACTTCTTCCTTTTTCATTCTGACATGACATTATGCCCGTGTAGATGAACCCAGAAATTCAAATTGCACGGGGATCATTGGTGCTACGCACATGTATGTTGCTTTTCCAATAGTATTCGACACAGATGGAGTTATGCCAAAGACTTATTATATAATACCTTATTATTATTAGGAAGTTTTGATATTTTTATTTTTATTTTTAATTTTCAATTACTTATTTTTTTGTACATTTAATATTTATTATATACAACATTAAAATATTTTCTTTTAACATTAAATTAATTAACATAGATTTTCAGTGCGTTGAAATATTTTTGAAAAATATAAGGTTTAAACATCTTATTCACACTTTGATTTTTTATGTCCAATTACTTTATCTCTTTTTAAAGTTGATATAATATTATATTATTTCATGTGCTCATCAATTATATATATTTTTTTGCATTATTAACATTTTTTATGAGAAATTGTGAGCTCTAAAATGGGCATCCTAAGTAATATTATAAAATAATAGTGGAAATAATAAAATAAGATTAGATTACATCATCAAATCTTAGAGGGAAAAAATAAAAAAACTACTTTTTCAACTTATCTTCCTACGGTTTTACTCAAATTTTGAGTGGGAGCATTCATTGTATGCAGAATTTAACTCCTCATCCAAAGAATACCCATGTTACATACTTTCGATCGACCATGCTACATGAAAAATGAGAAATACGAGAAAAAAAACATGATTGCAATCACATTTTGCATGTATTTCTCATTTTTCATGTAGCAGGTTTCATCGAAAGTATGCAACATGTGTACTCTTTGGATGAGGAATTAAATAATGCATCCAATGAGTGCCTTTGCTTGAAATTTGAGTAAAACTCTAGGGAGATAAGTTGAAAATACGAGTTGAAAAAACAATTTTTTTTTATTTTATTTTATTTTAATCTTTTTAATTTTTTACTCCAAAAATGGTGAATCAACCCCATGGTACATCATCATCTTGAATTCTATTGGTTTTTATAAATTTGATTTTGTTTTTACATTTTGAATTTTATTGGTTCTTATAAATTTGATTTTCGTTGTACATTTTTTATTTGAGGTCCATTTTAGCCCTCAAAATTTCACTATTGTAAATATAAAATTGAAAATAATATTTTAGAAAATTAACTAAATAATTTTTCTATGAATATATAATAATTTTTAGTTTTTATGTGATAAATGTATTAATTGATGAGAGTTTTGATGTTATATTAAAATTTCCTTTTGGATGTTTATTCAGGGAATGTATTTTTATGTTAATAATATACATGAGTGATAGTTGGGTGAAATATAATAACAATTATAAGATCAATATAAATAACAAATATGATATGTTGTTGATCTTTGAAATGGAAGGAATCTTATTCTTTTTATATAATACTAAAAAATAATTTTATCATATTCAATAAAAAGCCTGATTGGTTTGTAGGTGACCCAACATATTTTTGGAGGTCTTTGAATTCAAAAGTATTAATGGTTTGTAAATTTTCATGGATATTCTATTAGACAATTTGTCAGAATAAATATGAAAAAATCATGCTTAAAATCCAAAATTCTGAAAGTTTATTTCTCCTTGGATTTTGTAGACCTGTTAAGTATTGTTAATTGTATATCTATGAAAACTATAACTATACAAAAATTAGAGAACAACAAAATAAAAACACAAAAATCACAAACACATATCTAGGAAAATCTTACTAGTCCCTAATATGCACGTTGTAAAATGTTTGGCAATATTTTCGTAAAAACATCATCATGGATCAGCAATATACTTGGATATGAGTTTTCTTTCTAGTTCCTTTTGCAAGTATTGATTGGTCCCCAATTTGGTGAGTTCCTCTCGAACCCTCCTGATGTGTCCTTGCGTGTATACATAATGTGCGTTTACCATCAAACCCCCTTCTGACCTCATACATTAGGGGGCATCTATTATAGAATCTTTTGCCTCACCTATCACTAGATACGCTTGTTGGGCAGGGCAACATCTACTTTTCCCTATGCAGCCATGACCTTATCTTAAAAAGATTCTTCTAAATTCTATACCCAAGCCACCCAAATGTAATATATATATATATATATATATATATATATATATATAATGTGATTTTTCATGTGGGATTTGCGGGTTACACAAGAAACCCACCTATTGCAACCCATGGCATAACCACCCAAACCAATTTTTGGTGGTATTTATACACGCCTTGAGTGGTCCTTGAAGTCATGAATTTCCTTCGCATCCAAACTTTGACAAAATTGTCACCGATCAAGTTTGTTGTTTCTAGTGTTTTTGAGCTCACCCCCTACTTCAGGAAACCTTAGCTTCCATGTTGTTATGTTGAGTTCCCTTATCTCACTCTCATCTAGCTTTGTTGGAGAACTTCAATGGCTCAAGAAGGGATGATTCTAATGAAGATTCCACTTGGTGCCTTTAGTTAGGATTAGGTGAGTGGAACTACCTCACTACCACAAATTTCAATAAATAAACTCATTTTCCAGTCCAACTTGTTCATATGTTATGTTTATGTTGTTTTATTGTACAAATGATGGATTGACAAAGAATGTTTCTCTTTGTACGCTTTGAATTATTTATTCTACTCTCTAGTTTGTATTTGTGTTGCAAGTTTGCACCTTCGAAGGAAGAATGAGAGTTTGAACGCTTCAAGATTTATATCAAGCGTAGAACCCACCGATAAGTACCCATGTTCTACTTTGTGAATTCTAAGAGAATTTTTGGATTGATAAGTTTTCTTTGTTGATCTTTTACTTTCTCCCTGTTACGGTTATTGACACTAGCCCCGAGGATTTTATCTCATAACATCAAGAGAAGGGTGTGGAAAGTGAAGATTGAAGATGATTAAGTGTCCCACATCTCCAATCCAATGAAAAAAGGATAGTCAAGGAGCTATAATAGTGAAGGAGGTCAATGACAACAAGAAGTCGATGCAATGGTAGCCATTATAAGCCACATTCCAAAGAAAAAAATAGGTGCTTTGATCCAGATTAGTTTCCTAGTTTTTGAAATCCAAAATTACTCTCAATGGAAATGTGGGATATGAAGTGGATTTGAACTAATGAATGGATGTAAGACTTTGTGCTTATACGAAAAAGTTGGCAATTTATGAAGGTCAACAAACCACATAAATCAATGCAATATAAAAGTTGAATAAGACAAAAGGAAAAGAAAAAAGAAATGATAAATAAATTAAAAAAATAGAAATAAGGCTCAGGAAGGGGAAATGAAAAATTATTGTTGTTAGCCTTTAATTAATTTCACTGCGAAAGGGATCTTTGCTAACCAAGAGAGAGAGATTGTTATCAATAAATAATTTATACAAACAATAATACATGATATATTATATTAATTATGAAGGGTTTTATGGTAAAAAAGACATGACCCGTCACCTTTGTGATGCGTCAATGCCTATATAGGAAACTGTCACAAAGGCATTTGTACCATCATTCAACTTTTCATTCATTAATAAAATATCTATTACATAGTTTGTGTCTTTTGGATCAATTCTGCTACAACAAAGATGCATAAAAAAACACAATCTGCTTGTACTATAGATTGTCGAAATGTAAAGCTAAGCCCCACTCAAAGTTATGTTTCCAGAGTAGAATTTATGTTTTCATTATGGTTGCTTAATATGTCTGTTGTTCTCGATTTCTTTTTATAAGAGTGCATAGTTCAAAGTCATACTCTATTCTTTGCTCATCTTATTTAATGAGATAAAATATGCACAATAAATTGCAATCACTGCCACCCGGATGCGGGTGAAATCAATGTGTAATTATGGTTCAAAGGACAGATGGAGGTGCTAGGTACTGCCAGGCGCAGACCTACGCGATTGTCCAAGAGCTAATTCGGTTGATGGGAGTGATGTTCAGGTGGTTCGCTCGGTTCCTAAAGGATCATTTGTAGAGAAGAAGATTTGGCACGCTCTCTGCATTTACTGCTTGTTCCGTTCAAGGTATGGCTTTGGTTGTTTTATCCATGGTGTCTAGGGATTTCATTACCATTGTAAGCGCCCTACCTTCGTGTCTCTGGTTAAAGCTGGAAGTGGGTTTCGAAGGCTGGGTGTTCCTTGCAAACAAAGGTGATTTTCCTCTGTGTCTTTCGTTTCTTGCTCATCTCTGGCTTGGGAAAGTGTGGCGTTTAGTTAGTGGTCTAGTCTCTGGAATCTTTGGCAAGCTTTCTATTTCCCCTGCTCCTTTTCCTACGTCGCTCTCCCTGCAATTATAGTCTGACCACCCGTGTCTTAAGTTGGTTCCTGTGCTGGGTAACCTATCTCTGGGCTCTACTTTCGGTTTCCTGGATTGTTTCACCACCCTCCGGTCTCAGCCTCTGTGGACTCCCCTCAGCATGGTGCGCCACAGCAAGAGGAGTCGTTCCGGGGGAAGTCGGGGAGGGCGTGGAAAGCAGCCGGCTACCAGCTCTGTGGATCCTGTTCACAATCCAATTCCGTATCATGGGTTCCAAACAACTCATTTCACCTTTCAGAGCAATTTGCATAGACCTGTAATTACTGCCAATATCACCATTCTCTTCTCTGAAGAAGAAGCTCCGCCCCAAATTCGGGTGCGCCTGATGTTTGAGCCTTCTCCAGAAGCTTTCCAAGGAGTCAGCAGTCAAAGCAATAGACAAGACAATGCAGGGGAAAGTCTGGAGAAAGATCAGGGGGAGAGACCTGAAAGGAGCGAGGCTCCCAGTGCCTCTCGGCCTCCGGAAACTGCTGTCTCGAGGATTCGGGAAGAGATGGATAGTGACACGCGCCCCCTGATGAGGCACCCAGGTGAGGAAGATGTTGGACATGAGGATGCATGGAAGGATAACGTCTGTCCGGTGGTGGAGGAACCTCAGCATGAGGACGATGCATTTTAAGGCCATCTGGGCCTTCTCCTTTTTTGTTTTTTGGATGACTAAAATGATCAAGCTCAAGCGGTTTTGGACGCAGCTCGGGTCGGCTATCTTCAGACAGGCGGACTCAATTTTCTCTGTGTTGCTTAGTAATGTAAAACTCTTCCGGATTTTTGAGCATTGTAATGGTCTCGTGCTCTGGTCATATGCTCTCGACAAACGGTTTTCTCCTCCTCTTCATGTTTCCTTGGTTAATTCCTGGTGGCATTATCTGTTCTCTTGCTTTTGTATCTGGTTCTTCCCTCACAAGGGATAGTTTATGTTGTTCTGAGTGTCTTCGGAGGATGATTCCCGAGGCCTCACCCCCTTGTATTTTTACTTTGTTTTACAGTTAATAGAATTAGCATTTGCCGAGAAGAAAAAAAAATTGCAATCACTGCCCTTAGTGATTAATCACATAATAATCCCTTATAAATGAATATTCTCATTAATCTAGTAACTCTATCAAAACAATGTTTGGGATACCACCTTCTCATGGGCATTCATATGTTGTTGTACAAACACTTATAGCAAATTGTCGTTGTACATAAAACCAATGAAATCCAACAGTTAGAGATCCCAAGATGTGCATTGTAAGTCTTGAAATACCTTGTTTTTTCAAACAAAATCTAAATGCTAAGATTTGAGCATGTTCTTTATTCACAGTTGTATTGATGGTTTTTCTTTTGGTGGAGTATTTGTAATCTTTTCTTCCAAATAATCTATATTGGTTTTTTTGAACAAAAAAAGACAATGTCTAAAACTATTAAATTCAAGTTCATTAAATTTGTCAACAATAGTGATAAGTAATAATTAAGATCTTATTCAATCATTTAACTATGTGATAGCAACTTCCAATTTTCCTATTTGGCGACTATCGAAGAATAATGTATTTTAATGTTGGCAATTGTTTAATGTTGTAATGTGTTTTTGCACTTTATCTATCCTAGTGGAGGATTATGTTGTTTTGTTTGTTTTTGTTTCTCAATCATGTATAGACTTTGACATATCTCCTCTCTTGTCTAGAATGGGCTGACAGACAATATTATGATATATGTACTGATTTTTCATTTTATAAAAAATTAGTGCTTTTTTCTTCTAAAAAAATAATAAATAAATTGTTGGACACAGATTGTCATTGATGTCAATATGGCAATATTCGAGGAGCAGACAGAGCCAAAAAAAAAGGAGCTCCATTCGGCGAAGTGATTACAAACACCATCCATATTTTACAGAAGCAGATCAGGCAACGTAGCAATTCACAATGCAGATCCTCGTTCAAGGGACAGGCGATGGCATCCGTGCATTTACAATGGCGGCAAGTGAAACAGTAGGGAAATTAAAACTATTGGTCTTGCAATCGATAACAAATGCAAATAATGGCATCGATATCAAGAAGAGAGGCAAGCAAACAGGTCAGTTTTATTTTTCCTGCGGGGGGAAGGTTTTAGCAGATAACTATAGATTGATAGATATGGATATCGGTCACAATTCACTTATACAGTTGATACCTAGGGTTTGCGGCGGTGGCGGAGATGGCGGAGCTACTAGTGCCGAGTCCAGGGATTGCTATTTAAAAATGTATGTGGGCCGTCGGATCAGGGCGCGGTGGATCCAACGTTGATCGGAAGCGGAAGTCGCACGGAGGTTAACTACCAAGGGACAGGCAGTTTCATGGGCAGGGAGTATTCCCCGCACCGCCTACGGAGCAACGGCGGTATCCCTATATGACTGTGCAATCCAGTTGTTTCGCGACACGTGGCGGACAAAAACCACCGCCCCCGCGGGTTAACGTGCATGCAAGTCACGCGATCGGGGCTTGCGACTACCATTAGATTTTGCGATGGACGCGATCAACGGTGGGAAAGAGAACGATGTTTAATAGAATAGAGTTTACAAAGGGGGATAGTCATCTTTCATCAAGTCTGATCAGACTGATGTTTCTCCTTTCGTTTTTCTGATTTTTCAGTGCCATTTGTGCAAATTTTTAATGTCAAAGATTTCTCTTGTCGCCAGAGACGCCGCGGGTTGGAATCGCTGCAGGATTCAACATGTTTGCAAACTCGAGGGATCAAAAGAGCGGCGTTGGAGTAAAATGGGGGACACCCTTTGCAAAGGACAGAGTACATGGTCCTCGTTTTGATGAAAAAAGTCATCTTTTTTTGGAGCTCAGAAAACAGAAAGTGACACAATTCAGGCCTCTCGAAACCTTTGGGTTGGCAATGTATCTCAGCATGTCTCAGAAACTGCATTGGCGGAGCAATTCTCCAGATTTGGGGAAATAGAAAATATCACTGTGTATTCTGCCCGTAGCTATGCTTTCATAAACTTCAGGAAAGAGGAGGATGCAGTGATTGCAAAGAGAAGCCTTCAAGGGTTGGTACTCAGTGGTCAGGCTCTGTAGCCTCGTTTATATGGTTTCCGTGAAGTAATAAGTCTGTGAATAATGATTGGTAAAATGAACGTTGTTACGGTGTAACGTGTAACAATGATTTCTCTGAGTTTACGTGTCCATGGAGTATCAGTGAACTCGAACAGCTCAGAGGAATCTACAGCGACCAAGGAGGAAGCCAAAAAGGCGGTGGAAAGTGGAAACGATCAGTCAGAGGTGCCTGAAACACATAAAAACAGAAACACAAGGTGAAGTGTTGCGTATGTATGCATAATTTGTAAGAGAGGAAGCCGAAGAATAGGCAAGAGGCAGGAGAGACCAGAGAAGCAGGAGAACTGGAGAAAGGCAGAAGCTCAGCAGGGTTGGGTGCAGAAAACTGTAGCAAAACAGTTGATACTAAGATTGGGTTGGAGCCCAAGAGGTTGGAGCCTCAGAACTGAACAGGACTAAAGTCATTAGGGGTAGGTGCTCCTAAGTGCAGAACCACTGCAAAACAGAGTTGGTGCTCTGGAGGTTGGAGCCTCACTGAAGTCCAAGTTGGAGCTTGGAAACTATTCACAGTCAGATATATACTTATATTGTATTTACTTCATTGTACTGTCTTGAGTTTTTTAATAAAAGCATTTATTCCAGCTGCTGGTTTTTGTGTTCTGTGTATACATATACATATCTATATATGCTTTTGGCAATCACTAGAATAATTATTGTAAGAAATACTGATTCACCCCCCCTCTCAGTGTTTCCAAATAAATAAATTTACAATAGCTTCAAAACCTATGGATTGAGATAATGAGACATCAAAAATCATACAGATTTTAGAATGGCTACTTAATATCAATAGCTAGATCAATATATTTTCCAACCCATATTCTAATTGGGGGGTTAATTGAGAGGTTCATAAGACCTTAGGGTTAGAGAAAAAGTTATAACACTATATGACATGTTCAAATTGCTAAATATGAACATGTATAAATAAGGCACATTTGTAGACTTTTTAATTTTAATTTTAATTTTTATTAAATAAATTAGCATAATCGAATATGAGATGAGAAGTTATGGATCATGCTTAGAAGTTTCAAAGAGAATTTGACTTACAAGCGAATGAACATAGAACCATTAAGTTCCAACAAAACCACAATTGCTAATCATAACCATGCATGGGGGACAAGGAAAATTTTAAGGATGGAAAATTTTCTTGAAGTTTCAAACATTGGCGAATCTCACTAATCCCTAATATGCAAATTATAAATTTTTATTGATATATTTGTAAAATTAATCAAATTTATAATTATTTTATATATAGTCTCTCTATAATGTTGGCGATTTTTAAGGTAAAATAATTTTATATTCTAAAATTTGGGCGAATCGTCTTTTATAAAATTGGAAATTGGCGAATCTTTTTTTTGGAAAAATCATGGAAAATTAGCCCACTGGGCGAACATTAGCCCCTAAAATTTTCCATGATGGGGGACAACCCTTCACCCAACCAACCTCTAAATCATTAGAATGCAAGACCACCAAGTCTTCATTTAATAACTTGTGCTAACTTCTATTCATATTTTCTTTTCATTCCATGGTGAAAAACTCCATTCATACATTTCACTCATCAAACAATTAGCATTTAGAATATATGCATTATTTGACACTTTATTTATTTTTTTCTCTTAATTCCATTTTCAGTATAATATATATATATATGTATATGTATATGTATATGTATATCTGTATATGTATATGTATATGTATATGTATATATATGTATATATATGTATATATATATATATATATATATATATATATATATATATATATATATATATATATATATATATATATATATATAATTAGTTATTTTATTATGTTTATTACTATCATTATCGACAATATTATTTTAAGAGCATATCTTTATTTTCCTTTTCAAACATAAAATTAATTCAAAATAGAAAGCATTACAAGTTTTATACAAATATCATATCCATAATTATTGGCCAATTACAATGGATTATCTATTACACAATCCATTTACAACCTCTATTTTTTTAATGTGGTTCACGGACACTGAGTGCCCACTACATCCATGGGAAAATCCAGGTGGATCATGTTGAAGAAAGTGTAACTAGGTTCGGTCTTCAAAATGACATGATCTTTGTCAGTGATGTAATACATGATGTGATAAATTATTTTTTGTAATCTTGCTACATGGGTTTCATGAGCAAGAAGTGTCTCTAGGTGAAAGACTTCTTTAAGATTTATTCATATGTAAAAGAGTCATGTCATGTGTATAAAAACTCTTCACGAGTTTATGTAAATATGTACAAGTCTTCAAGTTGTCTAAACAACCCTCCAAGGCCAAGATCAATGCCTCAAAAGCAAGCCTACCAAAGTCTGCAAGCAAAAGATTCAAAGGATCTTCATGTTAGCTCAAAAATGGATTAAATATATAAATATATGACATGTCGACTTGAAGGGCCTAACTACAAGGGGCTCGAGGAGATTTGACCCATGACCTCCATTGGTGAAATACGGGAACTCGACCAACTGAACTCTCCCTTAGGAATATAATCCATTTACAACCTCACACACAAGAATTTAGAAAATTTCCAATAAAATCTACATTTATATTACAAACTCAATGGAAAATATTTCAAGTCAAAGCACCCAATCAACTACCAAATTCGATTAACCAAAACTTCAAATTACAACCCTAATGAGAGAGCAATCTAAGGGTGTGATGAGAGATCAATCTATGGTTGATAAAAGGTAAAGACTGACGGCCTGAACACCCCTTATTACATGTCATTCTTTGAAATGAAAACCCCTCTTACATGTTATTCTTTGGAATGTTTGCTATTAGTATTCCACCTATATCTCCAAATTTTTTTATAATTAAGAAATTAAACATAGAATTGTTTAATAACACCTTTATTCATAATTAAGCAATTAAACATAGAATTGTTTAATAACACTGTAGTACAAATTTGTTAGATTATGTTCTCATTGAAATAATTAAACCAAACGCTAAATTATTTAATAACATAAAACCAAACACTAAATTATTTAATAGCATATAAATTTGTTAGACTATATTCCAACAGTGAAATAGGGATATTGCGGAAAAGAAAAGAAGAGTATCAATGTAGATGTCAGGACTGGTCCCTTTGCCTTTAGTTTCGTAGCTCGATTGAGTAGTGTATCAAAAATGCAAGAGGGATCTAACCTCAATACTATGAAGGCGGCATGCCGCAGTAAGTGGTAATCAATCTTTAACATAGGCTCGAACAACTTTGTCCACATTCTGGTCCAAATACTTCCTCAGTATCATAATATAGGAAATTGGAGAAAATAAACAAGAATAAAGTAGCCTCCGTTCACTTTTTCCACCTCTTTCCATAGTCGTTCTTTTTAATTTGGAACATCCGATCATTCTAAAATCACTCAGCCATACTAGTGCATGCTAGCATTTAAAGGACCATTTTGCATAGTTTAGTACTGTTCAAGCACATATTAGAAGGAATGAAACAAATATCATACCATGTTGTTCAAAGTTGTATTCTTTTCTTCCTTCAGATTCAATTCCCGCATAACAAATATCATACCATGTTGTTCAAAGTTGTATTATTTTCTTCATTCAGATTCAATTCCTGCAAGTAAAATGTGTTCTTACCAAGTATATTGTTATCATAGTTTTAGTAGTTTTAAGCAAGTATATTATTCTAATAGCTTTAACGGCTTTGAGCCCTATGGTTGACATAGGCTGAAAAATCTAAAGTTTACCACAGATACCATCCTCAAAATGAATTAAACTGTTTAAAAGTTCTCTGCAAAATATTCCCTAGTCTAAAACAAAAAATGTATACACCATCCAAATACTAAATTCATAAAACAAATTTGTCCTTGCCAATCTTAGGCATGCCCCTATTAATTCTATTATTGTAAATGAATGCCTCGGTGTGCATTATAATCTAAAGCAGCGACATAAAATATGATAGTCTTGTTACAAAATTTAACTTATATTGTCATTTCTTATATTCATTCACATAAACAAAACATAAGACCCCTTATGCTCATTCAAACCCATGTGACCAGTAGATTCCAAACCACCAAAACTTAGTTTCGTAACAAAATTTAACTTACATTGTCATTCTTATCTTCCTTCATTAAAGGATATAAGACTCCTTATGCTCATTCTACCAAGTGACAAGTAGATTCCAAACCACCAAATATGAAGAGCATTCATTCCGTCCAAGTGAAAAGCAGATTCCAAAGCACCAAAAATGGAAGTGAAGTCATTAACCAGTTTACATCTAACAACTAATAAAAAACAAAATTACTTCTAATGCTCCTAGTATCACAATTGACTACTTTCATTATGTTAGCCTGATATGATATACATACGGTTTATTACTTATACAGTTTATAAACAGTAAACCTTGCACAATATATAAATAATATGGGATCTCAACTTGTAAATTAGTAGTTAGTTGGAATAACTCAAACAGCACCAAGATCAAAAGGAAGCCATATGCAAATATAACTGAGAAATTTTAACGATCAGACAAAATAATGTAGAATGAACCAAATGAATCTATTTTATAACCCAGCAGGAAACATCCTTCCGGGGAAGAATCATTGCTATTTCCTGAAGTTACATTCTAAAATCCAATACACAGACTGTGTTGTTTGAAAAACAAGCTGCAACTTTATCGCCTTCTCTATTCCAGCAAACTTAAAAAATTCCACCACTTCCTCTATATGTCTTGACAAGGCTTCCATCCTTCACAGACCAGATATGCAAACACCTGTCAAATGATCCACTTTCCAGGTACTCTCCATTTGGACTGAAAGCAACTGAATATACAGGTTCACTAAAAAAAGATACAGCAAGATATAAAAAAGTTGTTATGGTTCTCTCTTAAGTGAATACATGAAAACATTACTGACCAGGAATCACAAATGTAAATCACAGAGGCCAGAACGCTAACTACCAGTCATACAATGCCTAGTTTGTGTCAAACCCAAACAGATATGGAAGAGTACTAAAGAGGCCCAAAATAGCCCAAAAATTCATAACAATCACCATGTCCAACCCATCATTTGCCAATAGACAGGAAAAATCTAAGATTCCAGTGAAACTCAATTAGCCAGCGTCATTCAGAGACAGGCAGCATGGTAATATGAAAGACGATGACATGAAAAATAAACAAAAAAGCAAATTACTGTATATGGTACTAGGTATGTACACTTAACAATAAAAACAATTAC
>CM062808.1:309437849-309680349 GCA_031772625.1 Pinus tabuliformis | reverse complement strand
AAGGCTTCATTAGTAAGCATATGCATCTAAAATAAATAAGGCTAAGAATGTTGGAAGTATATTACCATAAACTCAGGAAATTAATGTTCTATACTCACTGCAAACTGTAGCACAGAATTAAAAATAGAAACATGCGATAACCAATGCACCAAAATAATTTGAAGGATCCACAAAGCCTTGTTAAGATAGCTAACATGTTGTTTTTGTAGCATCCGAAAGTCTTCTGCGTAGGCTGGTGTCTTGCATGCAGGAGAAGAAATCTTCTTTAGGTGGTTTTTCGAGAGAAGCAACTAATATGATCTCCTTCCTATGTTTTAACTTAGGAAAAAGTACATTGATTAGTTATTTAAATTATGTAACTTTGGGCTAATGTTTTCCTAAAGATAAATAATTGATTATTTAAGTGACTTAGATCTAATCTCCATCGTTGATAAAAAAAAGCTAAGATTTAATCATAGCCCTCAATCACCTTGGAGATAAGGGATTTGGTCCATGGAGAAATTATAAAAAGAACATATGGGAGGATAAAGACACAACATCAAAGTTATGAGAAAGTGATTTTCTCAAGGAGTGAGAGACTCCAAGATTGAAGAGAAGGGAGAAGAATTGCAACAAGGGAATTTCAGGGGAAATTTTCAGGGAAACCAAAGCTAGAAGAGAGAGGCCGTGTCAACTGAAAAGGAGGGTCAAATTATTGGAGAGCCAAAATATCCAAAGGACAAATTTCTCAAGTGTGCGAGGATCGTAGGAGAGGAAAGAGAGGGACCGAATTGCTGGTGAGGGAGGCTACGTTTTCTAGAGGTTGAATTCTTTCAGTGGTACAGATTTGCAGGGACCAATTTCCTTGAAGGCCAATTTCCAAGTTCCTAGCAGTTGTATTTTTTTGTGTATTCTTTGTGGATCTAGGCCCAAATTTTCTTGAAACGTTTAATATCAAGGGAGATTGTGTTGAGCAAAAATTTGTTGTTGTAGTGTGATTGATTTCCCTATTTTATTTCTGAAAGTTAAAATACCAGTAATTTTATTTTCCAGCAGTTTTCAGTGATTGTTGAATAAATAAAAGAATTGTTGAGGTATAAATAAATTAGATATGGTATTAATATTTAATATAAAAAATCTTGGACTCACTACTAAACAACACATCCTATTTTATTACAAAAAACTTGTGACATAGTAAGCATATGTGTCTGAAATGAATAAGGCTAAGAATGTGTTAGCAAAATAATTTGTAGGATCCACAAAGCCTTGTTAAGATAGGTAACAAAGCCTGGAATAACTACTAAATAGCACATCCTGTTTTAGTACCAAAAACTCGTGACATAGTAAAAGCTCATATACAACTTCACATAATTAACACAGTACATTTAGATACACATCACCTAATATTCTTTCCAAGTATGGCTTATTGGTTGTATCCTCTATTCAGTAATGTGTAATACCTTAGTAGTCTATTTGTACAGCTATAGATAAAAATCCTGGTAATATTGCAAGAAACCCAGTCTAGTTTTAAAGTGAAATAAACCAAATTGTTTGTTCCAACGGTTATAACATGGTGTTAGCCTATGCCTCAGAGGTTTCCCTCGTCATTCTGATCTGGTTCGTTAACTTTTAAGTCACTCTTCCTTCATAAAGAGTCTCACATGTATAATCCTTTCCCCTAGGATTGGCTAGTCCAAATAATCAGGACCACTTCCTTTCGTGTAAATAGAATCTTTGGTTTTGTTTCTTGGCATCTAACTCCCATTGTGCAACCTAAAACCTATGCCAATACTCCTATTGGTTATTTTATTGGCAAGATATACAAGTCCCCTACCTTTTGCATTTAAATAGAGTCCTTGGTTTCATTTCTTGGCATCTGTTGTCCATTGTATGAGTTGAAACCTATGCTGGTCCTCTTGTGGTTGTTAGTGGTCGCATATATGGGCTCCTTTGCAATGGTTCACAAGAGAAGTCCCCATGTTTCAACTCCATCACACAAAGTTGCAACATTTTGAGGTAATTTATCAAGTGGTGCTTGCCAAGGGATAGAAACAAGTGCAAAAATACATATATGCAATTTTCTATACTACTTTCTCAAACGGTCTATTATGAAAGCTTTATACTATGAAATGAGCTAGATCACCAAATGTTTAAAAACCTAGATAGGGTTGAAATAGAGATACCTAATCAAAAGGTCTGTTATGACGAATTTATACTATGAAATGAGCTAGATCACCAAATGTTTAAAGCCCTAGATAGCGTCGAAACAGAGACACCTAACAAAGAATGATAACAATATTATATTACAAAATACTTTATACTATTACAATAAGACTCATCTTTCTTGTATAGAGTTCAAGAGGTCACGTTTGTCCAAAACCCTAAAAGCTAATATGTTAAAAAAGGCAACTAGGGCCAAAATCCATGTGGGTCACCTCATTTATGGTAGCTGACATTTTTCCTAGATTCCTTTTGTCGAGAGGTGTAGGATTGATCTAAATAGCATCTGATTCCAACAAGTATTTATGGAGATATGAATTTATTTGTATTTACTTTACAAATTGTCAAGGTCGGCTAGCAGTTAAATGTGTGGCACACATGCCCAGTGAATCATATAAATATAAGTGAGGTTGATTCATTTTATCATCATCTCATCTCACTCATTTCTTCTCTCTCTCTCTCCTTAGCTTTGGGTTACACAAGGAGCAGCTCACACGTGGGAAGAAGGAGGATGTAGTAGGGCAAGAAGGACGCATAAGCTGTTGAAGGTCTCTTTGACTAGTGTTGACCTTAGAAGAGTGTAGTTTTGGTGTGGTTGCCTCTCCTAGGCAGGTTGCAGTTTTTGGCATGAAAATCGAGGCAATCTGACCTCATGTTTGACCAGCGTTGACTACCCTAGTTTGGGGCAGCAGGTTGACTTCAGTCAATTGCAGTTTGACTGTGTATTTGGGGTTGTTTAAGGGCTTCTTCTTTGGGTTGTTTGAGGACTAGATGACCGGGAAATTGACAAAGCATATCGGAGGTCAATTTCATCTCGTTTGACTAAGTTTGACTTTGTTCATCTAGGGTTTGCTATTGCTGATATAAAATTATAGAATTATGATTTTGTACTATTTCTCTCTGCTGAACTATTGAAGATAAAAGAAGATTTGATCAAAGGGTTTCCCTGCATTGGGGTTTGTCCCTGGCTAGCCGCCACATCTTGTGTCTCTTTCCTTGGCTTGTTTTCTGTCGATTGTTTAATGTTCTATCTGCACTTTACTTAATGTATATGTGATTTCTAATCAATAGCTAATAAGAAGAAAAGAATTAAATTGCTCTAAGACTAAAACATACCATAATTTAACATGGTATCAGAGCTGAGGTGAAGACAAAGCCCAAGCAAGAGCAAGAGCAAGAGCAATCACCGAAGGTTGGCAAGGCTATCCTAAAAACTTCATGGGGTCCTCAACACTCTTCCTTGCCGAAGACAAGCTCCGTGAGAAGTCTGACTATCACGGATGGAAGATGTCTCTCGATCTGACTTTAGAAGATCAGGAAGTGTTGGACCATGTGAGAGGCAATATTGTTGCGCCTCCATCAAATGCATCCGCTGCTACCAGAAGCAAGTGGACCAAGGGAGAAGTCAAAGCAAAGAAGATCATCCGGGACTCTATCGACAAGTGCCTGGTGGCCTATGTTTCCGAGCTAACCACCTCCAAGGAAATCTATGATAGACTGGTGAGTTTATTTAAAGTTAATGATGCAAATCAAGTTTTGTTCCTTAGAAATAAGCTGAAGGAAATTAAGAAGGGAAAAGATGAGAGTATGCAAGCATATTTCTTAAGGATCACCGAGATCAAGAATGATATCCTATCTATTGGGGAAGTAGTTCTTGGCAGGGAAATGACTATCACAACTCTTGGACGACTACCACCTGAATGGTATATATTCAGGACTACTCTTCTCAACAATAATGTCATCCTAGGATTTGAGGAATTGATGGCTAGATGTATTCAAGAAGAAACTAGGATGGAAGAGCATGAAAAGCCCTCACTTAAAGGAAATCCCTCTACCTTTTCTTCTCATGCTAAAAGAAGAAACAATTATGGGGCTAAATACAAAGGAAAGGCTGGACCGAAGGGTGGAAGAAAAGGACAATGTTACAATTTTAACAAAATGGGCCACTAAGAGAGGGAGTGCCCTGATAAAAGGGACTCACACCATGATGATGACCAAAGTCACTCTCAAGGCAATCAAAGGAATGGTAGGTCCAATGGCAGAGGTAAAAGAAATGTCGGAAATCAAGGAAGAGGACAACCCTGCAAGAAGGCAAGAAACTCCAAGTATGAATCTAACATTGTTAACAATAAGCAAGATGAATATTGTCTACTAGTGGCCCTCTCTACTACTGCTCCCCTAGACTCGCTGGGAAATTGGCTTATTGATAATGGTGCCTCAAGGCACTTCACTGGTTACAAAGAAGCTCTCTCTAATCTGATAGAGAAGGAGACCAACCTGGAAATTGTTCTTGGGTACAATGAAAAATATCTCGTGAAAGGTGTAGGGAATGTCACTCTTAAATTGAATCAGGGTAATACAATTCATTTGCAAGAAGTCCTATATGTACTTGATCTCAAAAAGAACCTGGTGTCCATTTCAGCAATGGAAGACAAAGGCTACAAAGTGACCTTCATCGATGGCAAGGTACATGTATGGAAAAAGAATTTTAAAGAAGATTTCTCTCGTGGGTTTCGATTTGATTCATTATATCAGGTCAGAGGAAGTCCGTTGGGTGTCATGTATTGTGACACATCACTTCAGTCCGAACTATGGCAACGAAGGTTTGCTCACCTTAATTATAAAGCTCTACCCAATGCAAGACAAATGGTAATAGGGATTCCCAAGTTCCGAGTAGATATGTCCTGGATGTGCCAAAGGGAAGCTCAAGCAAGACCTCCGATATATTGTAGTTGGTTCACTCAGACATATCTAGTATGATCCTGTGAACTCCTTGGAAGGATATTTATATTACCTCACTTTTACAGATGATTATTCTCGCAAGACTTGGATATACTTCTTGAAAAAGAAGGATGAAGTGTTCACTTGGTTTCGTCACTTCAAAGCCTTGATCGAGAATCAAACCGAAAAGAAGATCAAGATCTTAAGGACTGATAATGGGACTGAGTATGAATCCAATGAGTTCCATGACTTTTTCAAAGAGGCTGGCATTAAGAGGGAGACTACAACACCATATACTCCTGAGCAGAATGGTGTGGTGGAAAGGAAGAATCGTACGATTGTGGAAGTTGTCCGTGCTATGCTCCATAATCAAAGACTTCCGAAGTTTCTATGGGCCGAAGTTGTGAATACCGCCATATATGTGCAAAACTGATGCCATCATCAAGCATTGGTTTCAAAGACTCCCGAAGAGATGTTCACTGGTAAGAAACCTGACGTATCTCATTTTAGAATTTTTGGAAGTCCTATATATTTTCATGTGCTGAAGGAGAAAAGGAATAAATTGGGTGCATCTAGAAAGAAAGGAATCTTCGTGGGCTATAGAGAAAATACTAAGGGCTATAGAATCTATGTGCTTGGTCAAAGGGAAATTGAGATTAGCCATGATGTCACCTTTGACGAAGATATGGCTGTTAGCAAAGTTGACAATCTTCCTACTCAAAGGGGATATAAAGAAGCTGACACCAGGGAACTGAAGGAAAGGGAAGATGAGACGATGCCCAATGTGGAAGAACTTATGGATCCTATTAATCCCCCTCTGCAAGAGCCTTCCTCTTTTAGGAAGAGGCCTTCATGGCTTAGGGGGACACTTGATGATGTTGAAGGACACATTTCACCCAGAGGGACTTTCCAGGAAAGTAGGAAGCTGACCAAGTATCAGGGATACTTGACCATCATGAGCATGATCATCCAAAATGAGCCTTCATCATTTGCATAAGTTGTCAAGCATCAAGTATGGAAGGATGCTATGACTGAGGAATATGAGTCCATCATGAAAAACGATGTCTGGGATGTGGTCCCTAGACCCCAGGACAAAGAAGTTGTCACTTCGAAATGGTTTTACAAGATAAAGCATGTAGTTGATGGAAGTGCTGAAAAGTATAAGGCTTGTTTTGTCGCTCGTGGCTTCTCTTAGAAGGAAGGTATAGACTATGACGAGATATTTGCACCTGTTGCCCAATATACCACCATCCGCTTGATCATAGCCCTTACTACTTGGCAAGGATGGAACCTACATCAGATGGATGTCAAGACCGTGTACTTGCATGGTTCGATCAAAGAGGAAGTCTATGTGGAAAAACCCAAAGGATTTGAGATTCATGATCGGGAATCTCACGTGTGCAGGTTGAAGAAAGCCCTCTATGGGCTAAAGCAAGCACCTCGAGCGTGGTATGAGAGGATTGATAGCTACCTGATGAAGCTGGGATTCACTAGGAGTGAAGTCGACCCTAACCTTTACTTTAAGGTTGAAGATGACAAACCTCTCATCCTGGTGATGTACGTTGAAAACCCATTTCTAACAGGTGCAGACCCTCTCATTCAAAAATGTAAGAGGGAGTTGGATTCTGAGTTTGAGATGAAGGACCTCGGACTGATGCACTATTTCCTAGGACTGAAAGTCTGGCAGAAACCAGGGGAGATTTTCCTATCTCAAGGAAAATATGTGGTGAAGATATTGGAAAGGTTCGGTATGGTGGACTACAAGCTCGTGACTACCCCGATGGAGCTTGACTTCAAGAAGTTAAGCAGTAGTGTTGTCGGACCTATTTATGAAATGCTACTGAGTATCGTCAACTCATCGGAGCATTGATGTTCTTGGTGAACTCCCGTCCGGATATATGCTTTGCAGTCAACACGTTGAGTCAACATATGGTTGAGCCTCACCACACACATTGGATTGGTGCCAAGAATCTATGGAGATATCTTCGTGGCACAATCACACATGGTTTTAGATACACTGTCGAAGATGTGAGACTACATGGATATACCAATGCTGATTGGGCAAGCAGTGTGGTGGACCGAAAGAGCACTTTCAGTTGTTGTTTCTCTTTGGGATCCGTCTCGATATCCTAGATGAGCAGGAAGTAGAAGTTGGTGGCTTTGAGCACCGTTAAGGCAGAATACATTTCTACTAGTATGGCCTCTTGTGAGGCAGTCTGGTTGCGGAAGCTCTTCAGTGAGCTGTTTGGATTCACATTGGATACTACCGTGATCCTATGTGACAACCAGAGCGAGATTCGTTTATCAGAGAATCCTGTATTTCATGATCGCTCCAAGCACATCAATATTAGGTACCACTATATCCGGGATATGGTACAACGGGGAGCAATAAGGCTCCAACATATCGATACAGATGAACAAGTCGTCGACATTTTGACGAAGCCCCTGGAAAAGGTCAAATTCTTGAATTTTCGAGAACGACTTGGTGTAGTTGAGAGACCCTCTTATGAGGGTCATGTATGATGCATATATTGAGCTCTGGGAGCTCCACGGGGGCACGGGGTACTTCTTGGAGCAACATGCGACCACAGGGTGACTCACCATCCCCTGGTGGTGCACTATGTACAGGGTGAAAGGTTCAACCTTCCCCTATGACACCCCGTGGCGACTGTAGGATAGGATGATTAGCTCTCGTGTGGGTCAGCATGATTATTTCTCCCATGGCGAATGTGGTACAGGATGATTAGTTCTCTTGTGGGCTAGGATGATTAGTTCTCCCGTGGTGACTGTGGATAGGATGATTAGTTCTCGTGCGACGACTATTGGACAAGATGATTCGTTCTCATGTGGACATGATGATTAGTTCTCCTATCGAGGCATCCTACCCATGCAGTCTGGGACTCATGGGAAGTACCTCTCATCTGATCAATGAGTAGGGAAATGGGGCTAGGGACCATTAGTAGTACTATCGATGGATGCATCGTTGTATCTACCGTACTCCCTATGCTAGGATGACCTCCATTGATCTAGGATCAATGATACTGATCTGGGATCAGTGAGAGTGGTATCACACACTCTGAGACTGACTCCGGGTCAGTGGAGGATGGTATGATATATTCTTGATCATTTCTTCTTCTTCATAGTTCAACAGAGCAGAGTCAACAGTTCAAGGCAGTGCATTTGATGGCTGGGGCAGTACTGACGGTCAGACGGATTAGCAAATGGAGTTCTCCCTAGTTGAGAGGGAGTGTTAAAATTGGAAACTAGGGTCAAAATCCATGTGGGTCATCTCATTTATGGTCGCTGACATTTTTCCTAGATTCCTCTTGTCGAGAGGTGTAGGATTGATCTAAATATCATCTGATTCCGACAAGTATTTATCGAGATACGAATTTATTTGTATTTTACAAATTGTCAAGGTCGACCAACAGTTAAATGTGTGGCACACATGCCCAATGAATCATATAAATACAAGTGAGGTTGATTCATTTTATCATCATCTCATCTCACTCATTTCTTCTCTCTCTCCCCTTAGTTTTGGGTTACACAAGGAGTAGCTCACACATGGGAAGATGGAGGACGCAGTAGGGCAAGAAGGACGTAGAAATGAGGACGCAGAGGTTGTTGAAGGTCTCTTTGACCAGTGTTGACCAAGCGTTGATCTTAAAAGAGTGCGGTTTTGGTGTGGTTGCCTCTCCTAGGCAGGCCGCAGTTTTTGGCATGAAAATCGAGGCAATCTGACCTCAGGTTTGACCAACGTTGACTGACCTAGTTTGGGGCAGCAGGTTGACTTCAGTCAACTGCAGTTTGACTTCAGTCAACTGTAGTTTGACTTCAGTCAACTGTAGTTTGACTATGTATTTGGGGTTGTTTAAGGGCTACTTCTTCAGGCTGTTCGAGGACTAGATGACTGGGAAATTGACCAAGCATATTGGAGGTCAATTTCATCTCATTTGACTAAGTTTGACTTTGCTGATCTAGGGTTTGTTGCTACTGGTATAAAATTACAAAATTCTGATTTTGTACTATTTCTCTCTACTGAACTATTGAAGATAAAAGAAGATTTGATCAAAGGGTTTCCCCTCATTGGTATTTGTCCTTGGCTAGCCACCACATCTTGTGTCTCTTGTCTTAGCTTGTTTTCTGTCAATCGTTTAATGTTCTATCTGCACTTTACTTAATGTATATGTGATTTCTAATTAGTAGCTAATAAGAAGAAAAGAAGTAAACTACTTTGAGCATAAAACATACCATAATTTAACATAATAATAACCGAAAACCCTAAGGTCGCTAAGGTGAATTTATTACACATGTAATCCTTATATTCTAACACCCTCTCTTAAGCCTTACAATACTAAGCCCAAAACTTATTAAAAATAAACACTTTGACTACAAACACATTTATTGAAAACTAAATCAATAAAATCAAACATTCTTCAATTGCTTCTGTGAAAACAATAGTTGAACCAATAAAGGACTCCCTCAAGTTGTTCCTTATTCTTCCAAAAATCATGGCCTCCCAACCATAATCAAAGTCTCCTGTGCCAATGAACACATTTGCACATGAAATGCCTCATAGCCCTCATTAAGGTATAATATCAAACTTCCAAATCCCAAATCTCCTTAAACTAGAGAACAACAATCCCCACATGCATGTCACATAACCCCAATAAGATAAGTTTCTCCAATCCACAAGCATCCCAAACCATTACATGCCTCTCTCCCATCCATTTCATCACTCCTCTTCAAAGTGCAGACCTCTTAAAATCAAAATAATGCCATTTCTTCAATGGGGTCATCACCATTGTGAATATCTGGAGGATCTCCAACGACAGCCACATTTGCTGACTGTTTGAGATCTCCTTTGAGAAGGTCACTGGAAAGGGTTTTGCAATTATCTGTCGTATATGATGTTTTTCCATGGTAGTAACACTCAATCCACTCTCACCTATCATTTCTTTTACTGTTGTCTCTAGCTGAAAATCTGCTACAATTACTCTTTTCTTTAACTAAGAGAGATGAAATTGTGTCCTCCAAAGTGTGTGGACACGGAAAACATCTGACTAGAGTAAAAATGACATTGTTGAATTCATAAAGCAGATTTTTTAAACAAAAGGCTTTGGTATCCTCATCCTCCACCATAGCTTTGACCTCAACTAGTTGTATGATAAGATATCTCAAATTGTTTATGTAGCTAGACATAGTGACTTCAGTTAACTTTTTGAATCTTAATAGCTATAAGTTCAATGAAAACTTTGCATTCATTGTTTTTGCTCCAAGTAGTTTAATCATATATCCCACATTTCCTTGAGTGATGTTTCCAAACCAAGATGATGCAACTCAAGGTTTGAGAGACCAATGCCAAAAATCGATTTGGCTTTATCATTCTCTATCCATTCCAATAATTTATTTGGATCTATAGGCAATTGCTTGGTCTCTTTTATTAGTTCCCTCGAATATTTATTCATTAATTGCATCTGAATTTTCACTTTCCCGGTATGGAAATTTTGGTCATTGAATTTTTCTAGAGTTTCCATTCTAAAAATTCTTGAAACAAAGAAAAAACAGTTGTCCTCTAGAATATACAATTATGAAAAAATTACTTTGTATTAACACTTGATGGCTGATATACGATGATCTGCGCAGCTGGTTTCCTAGCATATGTATGGTTAATGAGTTATGTATAGCAATGGTTGTATAGCAACTAGCAGTGGCTACACAATTTTTCCTTGGAAACTAGTCGTATTTTTCCCTAGAAGCTATACAATTTTTCCTTGGAAATGTATCCTTTCCCTTGGTGACTGACCTAGTGGCTCTCTTTTCCAAATCAACACAAACGAAAATGGTGATTGCTATGGCAGATCCTTTCTCCAAATCAACTCAAACAAAAACAATGCCTGTGATGGCAGCTCCATTCTCCAAATCAACTACTTGTTTTTATTTTATTTGACATATGGCTGCTTCAATTGTGCCTTTCCCCCGATGGATAAGCATGGTGGTTGTACATTAATCACAACACTTACTTCTCCTCATGTCAGTTGAGCTCTAATACCATATTATGAAACTACCTAGATCACCGAACAACAAATAAGGTTGAAATAGAGATACTTAATCAAACATAAGCACAATATTATATCACGAAAATATTTCAGGCTATTACAATAAGAATCACCTCTTATATAGAATTCAAGAGGTCATATTTTTTCCAAAACCCCTAAAATCTAATAATAAATGAAAACATCGATGCCTTTGTGGTGACTATTACACATATAATCTAAGTCACATGACACAGTGACACGAGACACATAGGACACAAAAATATAAGTGTCCAACAAGAGACACAACAAACCCAGAAATAGGACATAGAGGACACATCACACACACACACACACACACATTTCCTTGAACTTGATAATTACTTGTGATTACTTATTGATCTTTATTAGCTTCTTTTATGCCTTCTTTTATCTTCTCATCATCAAGAAACTATCAAAAACAGAATGTGAAGATCAACACAATAGGGACATGCGACGTAGGTTCTCAGCTAGGGCTAAAACCCCTCTTCTAGGGGAAAACCCAAAAATTTATCTTCTCTTCTTTAGAACCAAATCAAATGAGATAGCCAAGACCTTTGACCAAATAAGGAGACCTCCTTTAGCCCACCAAGTCAACCTCCCAAGATGATTACCCAAACACCAAAAGTCAACTCAAGTCAAATTGTTTCAACCTTGCAACAACCTTGGATTTCGGTCCTCTTGCAACACAATTTTAGCTGTACTACAAACCTACAACTTCGTCCCTCCTTCTACAACCCAGAAACTCACACGTGTGAGCCAGAAACAAGAGAAAAACAACTTTTTGACTTTGCTAGGGTTCCTCCTTCCTTCGCTAGGGTTTCTTCTTCCTCTTATTCCTACAACTGCAAATCGAAACTTGCTTGATTGATTGTCCAAAAGAGGTCGAGTAGCATTTATAGTGGTTCTGTGTGGTCAAATTCCCCTAATGAGGCCGACTTGACTGGAGGGCAGGACAACTTGGTGGAGGAGGCATAAATTACACTTTAGACTCAAAAAGAAATTTCTTTCTTGACATACAAAGCCCAAGAGGGGTCTATTACATAATTACAAGCACTAAGACTCATGACATAAACCATAGAGCCTTCAATGGAGGCTTTTGACCTAGAAAAAAAATAAAAAAACCATGAAACCCATGCTTATAAATAATTTTCTTTTATGATTTTTTTCTTTCTTTCTTTTGACAAATACATTACATCATGACTCAAATACAATTTTGAAGATCGATACTAGTCACATTTCTCAACACTCCCTCCTAACTAGGGAGGTATTCATAATTGTTCAATCGGTACAAGGTTGACCACAATTTCAAGTGTTCAAGAAGAGTACAAAAGTACACAACATTCGTAATGCTAGAGATACCCTAACTACCAAGGTATCCAACACATCATAGATCCAAGTGTCATGACACTCATACGCTCATGCGAGGATCTAAGATACTAATAGGGACTAAGGTGTTGCCAAGGTATCCAACACATCAGAGATCCAAGTGTCACGACACTATTGTCATACACTCATGCAAGGATCTAAGATACTAATAGTGACTAAGTTGTTATCCAGGTATTTGCCTCTATAGGTACCATCAGGCTTTAGCCTTAACACCAACCCTCAGGGATCTACGTTATCCAAGGTCAAAGTTATACAATACCAATGATACCCTCACTCACCAAGATCTACACATCATCAATGGCCAACCAGGATATCCTCCCAAGTACCATCATACAAACAGTTTTATGGTACTTCATCTCTCCCTCTCAATCCAAGCATGCTTATTAAATATTCAAAACTTCTAAGGGAGAGATCAGCTACCTATTCAACCATTAGAACATATAGTAGCTTCATAACCATAACTAGTATCAAACTTCCAATATATATGTTCTTGTATGCTAGCACATATTAACTTCCAATATATATATTTTAGTCACTTGAAATTTGAGCTTCCTTCAAATGCATACTCTAATCTCAATTCGTTGAAGGCCATTCTCCCAAATCTTAAGAAATCCTGCTACACTGAAGTTGCAAATTTGAACCTCTTGGGGAACAACTTCGAAATATTGGTTCTAATGTGAATCCAACTCTGATACCATGTATAATTTCAACAAAAATTTTATATGCTAATATGAGCAATCTGAAATAATATTTCTTCTCACATAAACACAAAATTTCTCTGTTAGATGCTGTGGAATAGAAATTTTGTGATAGAATTGCAACTTCTTAAGAAATTAAACTAAATCAAGAGACATAATTCTACCCTATTAATCTGCGGAAAATAATTCACAATTTAAAACAACAACCATAAACATTCAACAATTGAAACCACAAGTACACAATGTTGTCTAGGGGAACCCAAATGGGAAAAACCCCTTCCGATCTATTGCATTAATATAGAAGAATAGAAAATTTATTACAATTGCATGCTCCATCTCTGAGCACAACCTGCAAAGGTAAAATTGTTCTCCCTCTGAATGAGAACTTCTAGCCAACACTAAGCCACTTTATGCCCTCACTGGTCTCCTATTTCCTTGCGCAATTCCCAAGGAATTGATCTCTTGCTTGCATGCAACAACTGTACACTCAACTAGTATACAACTAATGTTACACTTCCTTGGAATCTCCACCACATTTGAGTAATTTGAATTCCTTGCATGCATTAGCTATTTGGGTTGATTGATCAGTTAACTGATAGATCTCTGAGTTAGATTGTTTTCCCACTACACCATTGATCCTCTACTAATTCTATTAATTGTTAGAGGTAAATTAACTAAGTACAACTGAAAATAAATGAATTAGATTGTTATAAATTAGCAATCAATGCATGCATAACTAAACTCCAAGCCAGCTAACTCGAATTCGCGGATATAAATAAGTGACAAGATCCACATTACACAAGTTAAATCCCTCCAAGTTGTCCTACTGATGTGGAATTTTGATTAACTTAATTTGACTAAGACTAAAGTCAAATTGAGCCTTTTATGCTACTCTTTCTAAAAAACTATAGATCCAAATTCCTAACACTAAAGGATTTCCTTTTTACTTGTTGATATATAATTATTTTTGTAATTCTTATTAGTAAAGGTTTTGGAGACATTACAATAAAGGACAATTTATGACAATATTTGTTTTTATCTAATAATAATAAATACATATTTCCCTATTGGGGGTGACGAACTTAGTAAGTACGCCAGAGCGGGGCATTAACCTCCCTCCCACGTGACAACAATGACGATTAAGTGTGTTGAGTACGAAGGGTCTGATGGCCTGTAGGGGAATGTTCTCGAAATCACCTGGGTTATTATTCCAATGACTATGGCATTTGCGAGTAGATGTAGTGACCGGGAGATGCGAGCTTTGATTTTGGCCGGAATTACTAGCTTGATTCATTCAGGGAGCCTCTATGGAGAGCCAAGTTGGGGTCTTGACTGGTGGAGAAGAACGACTATGGTTTTAGACTGACCTTATGAAGTCACTCTACATGCAATTGTAGCTCAAATTGTATTATGGAACCCTGAGTCAGCTCGCGCTTGGGAGTTGGATATTTCTGGTAGTCGACCTCGTGTCTTTGGCTCAATCGACAAGAGGCTAACCTTGATACCTAGGCATAGTTGTGTTGTGGTCATTAGTGAAGGGGATAAAGTTTTCTCTCAGGTTATTCAAATACTCTTGGTTGTTACAATGTTTACATTTTATGCTTTAGTTTTATGGCTTAACGGTCAGTGCGAGTAGTGGTTTCCAGTCCCACTTTCCTTTGGTTGGTGGCCCAAGACAGTGTGTTTTCTTTGTTTCTCTGGTTTTAGTCTCAATTTGGAAGGTATTCGTTTTCAACCAAGAGAGGTTGGAGTACTGGTGCTTTTTAGGCACCCCACATTTCAATTCAATTGTGAATGTTTGGGTGGGGTTTAGGTAGAGTGGTTCACCAAGGCATTTGTGGGCACTACAATTGGACCTTCTTTGTGGACCTAGAGTGGGTATAGCTCTGGAGTAGGCAATAATCTAGGCAGGTTGTGGCCACCTCGGGCCCTAGAAGTAGAAGATGGTGGTTCTTCTACGAAGGGAGTAGAGATCATTGGCTGGGGAGAGGGTGTTTTTCTGATTTGGTGGTGGAGGAGAGACATTTGGTACCCCTCGTAGTGGGCATGCATGAGAGCCGAGGGTGCAGGAATCTGGGTTTTTACTTGGTGGTGTGGTCTAGTGTTGAGAGGTAATGTGTGTGGCCTCCCCATGCAACATCAGTGAGGCAGGCCGCGATGAGGTGGTAGACAGAGGGGTCAAGAGGACCGTCACTCTATGAGGTAACAAGCAGATGAGGGTGAGTTGGAACAACCGATTGGTGGTTCTCCTAGATGGGTGGACTTGACCCCGCTTTCGATTATTTTGAAGCTCAAATCTGCCTTGTCTAGGTATCAATTGAGGAGCAAGCCCCAGATCGACACAAAGACATGAATGAAATTATCAATTTTCTCAATGATATTCAACACAACGAGTGGCACATTCTTTACTAACATGACTCATTTCGTCATGGCCAAAAGGGGCTCCAAGATCGGATGGACAACTTCGAGGGCCACATGGCTCATAAGGAATCTGATGTTCATGATGCTTTTCATTGCGTAGCTAAGGGAGGTAATGCTGACCAAGGTCCCGATAATGCTAATGTATAATGAGAAGAGAAGAGAGGGTTGCATTTTGCTTTTTGAACAATTATGGGCCTTCTGGGCCATTGACATGTGGTCCTATAGCCTTTTTTTAATGATCTAGATGTTCTTTTGTTTGTACTTGATGGCCAACAAATCCAGTAGGAGTGAAGCCTTAATTATATGGCAGAAGATCTCCTCACAATGTATCATTTTCAAGAATTAATAGAAAATTTTGATGTAAAAATAATAATAATAATAATAACAAATACATATTCACAATTATACAAGTGAGTATCGAGGATTTTTTAAGTTAGGACGATGGCGACCATGAAAATCAGCTCCAACTCTACAACATTCCACACTGGTTGTAGGAAGTTTGTTTTCATCTCCATCACATCATCGTCGATTCGATCTAAGTTTGCTGGATTGTGGTGACTAGATTCAGTGTTTGAAAAGGGTACCAGGCTCTGATTATTTGCCCAAGTGTAGAGGAATGTTCAAGCCATTGGAAATGGTTGTCACAGAGTTATTACTATGGCGAGCACTAGGAAGTTCTTCATTGGGGGCAACTGGAAATGTGAGAAAGGAGACACGATGGAGGCAAGAAGCAATAGGTTATATAGCACTGGTTCTTTCGACACCTCAGAGTCTGCGTACACCCATTGTTCTCGGCAAGAATCCCATATCTGATTATGTGCAGAGAGATCGGTTTCAGAGTCTGCGTATACCCTCTATTCTCGCCCAAATCCCCAAATTTGTTTATGGGCAGAGAGATGGGTTGAAGATAATGTGTTTTCTCCTTTGGGACAGTTTACGCCCATGCAATAGCAAATCCATGGTTAAGCCATGGTTATGTGTTGCATGCAAAGAAAAAATCCATCAGCTACGGGCACAGTTCAATGGAACCCCCCAATCCCACGATGCTTGGATTTGAGACTGAAGGCATTGCAATCGGGGTTGGAGGAACATCGATTAGCATCACCGCCATTGTGACTAATGGCATTGCAAGAGCAAAGGCCAAGAAGAGCAATGCCCCATGCAACTTGGGGTTTTGTTCCCAACCATCAAACAGAGAGAAAATCAGTACTAATTTAAATTGGGAACAAAACTTGAGGGGCGACGACAGAGGTGAGGACCCAAATTCAGAGGTTTTCTTTCAAATTTTTATCAAAACCATTCTTGGAAAATCGATATTGTTAAGGGCCCAAGGAACGGATCTAGTGACAAATCTGAAACAAAAGGCCCAAAATGTTACAGGTATCCCTACTTCATTACAAAGTTTGATTTTTTTTTTTTCGAAAAAGTGTTGCAAGATGAGATCCATTTGAAAGAATATGGTATTCAAAGGAACTCTACCATTATCTAAAATTTAAGACTACAAGGAGGTGCCCTAGGAGCAAGCACACCAGCTAGATCATCTTCGACAAACAAGGGTCCAACTTTGTTCAAGGATGCATTGAGAGGGAAAGCTGCCACATAGGACAAACAAAATCCAAATCTAACAATCCCAGGCCCGTACATTGTAGATAAGATGGAAAAAGCCCCAGATCTGTCCATAGAATTACCAAAAGTTAGTGGTCTCTTCACTATTTTATAACCAAAAGCTATTATTTGTCGATTTAATGGTTTCTGGCCCAAAGCTAAAGATCTGAATGAGTGGATCTCCCTCAACTGGACCAGAGATTGCGATATTTATCTGTGTGCAAAAGGTTTTTTTGTGGTTCAGTTTGATACTCAAAAATATTTCAATTATGTCATAAATGAAGGACCATGGTTTTGGGGAAGGACGGGTCTCTTTGTAACCCCATGGTTTACTGGTTTTGATGCAAACTCAATGGTGGTTACAAAATGTCGTTTTGGGTAAGGCTACATAACCTTCCACTCCCTTTTTGGCACCACGAGGTCCTAGAAAGCATTAGAAACTCTTTGGGAAGGTTCCTAAAAATGGAACGAGAAAGAATGGACAAAGGGATCTTCACTTTTGCCTATATTTGTGTGGAGGTGGATTTAAGAAAAGGCCTTCTGGATTTTATTCACCTGACACATCAAGACTTCAAGTGGACATAGTGATTAGCTTTCGAAAGAACTACCTTTAGATGTCGGGTTTGCCATCAAACATGGCACTTGCATAACACATGCAAACAAGCAAAGAAAATAACAAAGAAGAGACCGAAAATAAAAAGGGATGGAAATTCCCATACCCTCCATCATTTGAAATGCATCATTGAAATTTTTATTCCACACACATATCTTTCCATCAATGAATGCCACCTTGAATCCTTTGTCCTCCATCACTGAGATAGATACTAGGTTCTTATTTAGATCGGGTACATATAGTACTTCTTGTAGATGAATGGTGTTACCTTGATTCAATTGAAGAGTAACATTCCCAACTCACTTTACGGGATATGTGGCATTATCTCCAAGGATAATTTCCAAATTTGTATCCTTTTCAATCAGATTTGAAAAAGCTTCCTTATACCCAGTGAAGTGCCTTGGGGCACCACTATCAATCAACCAGTTTCCTAAAGTGTCCGGAGGAGATGCAGTAGAGAGGGCATATATAAGATAGAATTATTTTTGCTTTTTATCAACAACATTAGACTCATCATACCTGGTGTTTCTTGATCTCTTGGGAGGGCGACCATTTCCTTTATGAGGAGTGGGAGCATTCCTTTTTCCTTGGTTGTTGAATCTTCCATTCCTTTGATTGTTGTTGCCCCTGAAATTATTCTTGTTATGGTTGTCATCATCATGAGGTGTATCCCTTCTATTAGGACACTCGCTAGCATAGTGACCAAACTTGTTGCAAATTAATCATCTTCCCTTCCATTTTTGAAACCCAATCTTCCTTGACATTACTTCTTTGAACCTGCATTGTTCTTCCTTTTAGCATGAGCAGAGAATGCAGTAGGATCATTCCTATTTGAAGGCATATCTAGTTCCATCATCCTTGTTTCTTCTTGAGAACATCTAGTCAGCAATTCTTCAAAACCTAGAATCATGTCATTGTTAATAGTAGTGTTGAACACGTGCTATTCACGAGGGAGTCCTCCAAGGGCAATGAGAGTAAGCTCCTTATCAGCAATAGCTTCTCCAATTGAAAGAAGATCATTTTTTATCTCAGTAATCCTCATGAAGTAGGATTGTTATCTTAGTAATCCTCATGAAGTAGGATTGAATATCTTCATTTCTTCCTTTTTGTATATCCTTTAGCTTGTTCTTGAGGGAAAGAATTTGGTTTTCATTGCTAGATTTGAACATGCCAACCAACCTGTCATATATCTCCTTTGATGTGTTCAAATTGGAGATGTAAGAAACTAAATGCTTATGAATAGAATCCCTGATGATCTTCTTAGCTTTGACTTCACCCTTCTTGTACTTTGTCTTAGCAGCAGCTGGTGATTTGAAGGAGGTTCTGAAATATTTCCCTGCACATAATCCATAACATCTTGCTCTTCTATTGTCAAATCAAGAGACATCTTCCATGCATGATAATCAGACTTATCATGAAGCTTATCATCAAACTTGAAGTAGGATGTGGAGGCCATTGAATCTTGTCCTTGATCAGTGATTGATCTTCTCACTCTTGCTTGGGTTTTGTCTTCACCTCACCTCTGATACCATGTTAATTTTAGTTAACAATGGTATGTTCTATGCTAAGAGTAATTTTACTTCTATTTCTTTATTAGCCCAATATCAATATATAGTTTAGCAATCACATCATCATGATAGTAAAATGCAGATGGAACATAAACAATAACATTTGAAGATAAGCCAAGACAAGATGGCACATGATATGGAACCAGCCAGGAACATACCCCAATGTCGGGAAAACCTTGATCAATTCTTCTTATAATTCTTCAAAATTTCAACAGAGAGAGAGAGTACAATATACAATATTCATTTTCCCAATCACAATGAAATTTGATCAATCAAACAACATAAATAGAAAGCCCTAACCAGAAATTCAACGTTGGCCAACAAGGCATATTTTGACATCCAAAACAGCTCGGTCAAACTCGGTCAACTTGGCCTCCAACAACAAGTCAAATTAGCCCAAAAATAGTCCGAAAAAGTCTGGTCAAATATGGTCAACAGAATTCAACACAACAACAAGCCCTAGCATAATCGACACTGGTCAAACTGCCTCAAATTTCATGACTAGAACTGCATCCTGCCCAAACAGAAATTCCCCACACAAAACCATAGTCAAAGATGGTCAATGCTGGTTTACACAGGGACAGCCAAAGAACAATCCCTTCTTTGCACGTGTGCAGAGAGAGAGGCCTTAGAAATTCGTACCCAATCAAGAGAGATGTGTGAGTGGATGAAGTATCCAAACGAGAAGGAGGCACTGACATAGGGCTGACCCTGCAAACCCAGAATCATACTTCAATTGATGCATATAAAATGCATCTCAAAAATTAGCTCTTAAAATCTCAAATCCTGGCAATTTCACAAACACTTTTACACACTAGTTCAGTCAGATTCTCCTTAAAACAATTGCACCTCCATAAGATCGACTCATCATGCTAATGTTCTAACACTGATTCTAATCGAACTTTCGATTCAATCCTTTCTCTTTAAAGGATCGATACACATATAGACTTCAAAAATTGACATTAACTGAAGTTGATTGCAAAACCTCTGTTGCTAATTAGAACTTACCAAACCGATCACCAGAAATACACTTTTTCTCCCATTTGTGCACTGCGCCTTCACTCATATAGAATCTCCATCTTCAATCGATTTCTAGAGTTAGGCCTCTGGTCCTTCAGCATTCTATTTCAATTAATACTGCTCTCTCCAGTTTTTGGAATTGAAATCTGCTTCAACCTCGAACTCGCTTGTTTTAATTCCAACGCTCCTACAGCATACATTCATCTCAAGCTGTGACACTTGTTTATGCCCTTCAAATAAACCCAGATCTCATCGGTCCTGAAGTTGCCACGCATTTAAATCTCCAGCTAACGAATTCATATATAATCATTTAAAATAGTGCTAAATACTGTTCATAACAGTTTCATAAACATTCAATACAACCCAGATCTATTCAACCAATGCTCCGACACAATCGATTGGCGATTAACACAAGCGAATTATAGCTCCAATCCGATTTATCGGAGGTCGGAGCATTGCCACAGTTGTGATGACCGCCGATAGACTTCGGACCCGATTTGCTTTTCACCACAATCAACAAATACACATTTTAAATCCGTTCAAAAGGGTTTCGGTATACATTTTACATCGTAGGAAATATTACAGTTTCAAACAAAACACACGATACCACCATCACAGCAATTTCATTAAAAACCCAGTGTTCAAGCTTCACGCTTGTTATACAGATATGCACACAATATTAAATTCATTCATAACAAAGTAAAAGAACAGAGCCTCGCTCTGTGGTCAAATTATATAGATAATGGTCTCTGTTATTGCAAAACACAATCCTCACACCTACACCCGAGCTTTCGCTTCACCCAAGCCACACACTAAACTCTAACCAAATCTCTCTCAGTCACTCTAATCTCTATCAAAGAAATCCCCTCTCGCTCATTACAATTTTCCTCTATTTATTATCTACTCGAATAATTCTCCTAAATTATCTAACAGAGTTTCCTATTTTTTCCAAGAAAGAACAGAATTCTTCTATTCTGTTGCTTTTCAAGCACACCTAGACTAACAGCGCTATCTCAAAATCCAAAATAAGCTAATCTCCCATTTATTACAATAACAAACTATTTGAGGAATCCAACCTCCTCAGTAAATCGATTTTGACTGACAGACAGTGAATTTCATTCTGTTTTAGCCACAACATGTGACCATTTCATCACATTGCTGGCTAGGTCGAGATGCTCCTGCATCAGAATCCCAAAGTTTAAATTAACCATGATCTCCTAATCATGTACTTCATGTCTGTCTCCTCCTGGATCCCATATTTGGTTTGATAATTTGTCCTTGGTTACTGTTGTTGTTGTTTGTCCTTCAAGTCTCTGTCCACTATGCTGTAATGCCTCACTATCTGCTGCTGTTTTGCTCATTCTGATTCGCAGTTTTCCATTCCCTTCACCTGTACCATTTCTTCGAGCCAATTTTCCTTTCTTCTTTTGTCTTGTATTTGTTTTACTAGAACGCTATAGTATGAGTTTCCACAACTCATCCAATTCATTGTCCATTTCACTCCTCGTGTGCTGAATACTTTTCTGCTGCAACTGATTGTGTTCTTGAATTAGAACATCATAATCTTTGTGCCAATACATTTTTGAAATGTACAAATGCCTTTTCCCAGGTTCTTCTGGTTTCTCATTCATGACTTCATCATTCCTTGCTTCAAATTCCAGCATACCTTCCATTAATCCGATCTGTTCTTCTTGGTTCAGATCGACTTCACACTGCCCTTTTCCTGCATATAAATCTTCATCAAAATTAATCAACTCAATAAACACAAATGCTTTACCTGGCTTCCTCATCAAAAGATTCAACTTATACAAATCTGCCATCTCATCTGGAAGTTCTCTCAAAAGTTCTGCACCATCTTTACTAACTGCATTGTCTGCAATATCTGTCTTTAATCCTCCTTCACTCTGGCTTTCTTCAAGATCAAGGATCTTCAATGACTCAGTGTATCCTTTGAATTCAAAAATTCTTTTACCATCCTCCTTGTTCTGCATGTGACTATGAGTAGTCATTTCTTCAACAGTCTTCAATAACTGTTTGTCTTTCCTCAAGTCAATGTGACCTGCAAACACACAACAACCTTCAGTTTCCAAAATACAATACCTTCCATTTTCTTTTGATGCTTCAAGCACCAATCCTCCATCATAGATCTTTTGGATTTCAGCGGATCCTTCTTGCTGTGACCCCATTTCTCTGAGTCCTTCCTTCTTCAACAAATCAATATGAATTTGTTCAAGTTCCCTAAACTCATTCATCAGCTTGCCATTCCATCTCTGTTGCAATAGCTTCCATCTCACCCTTTTCTTCAGTCTCCATCTGTATCTTCGGTCTTCACTTATCTTTCTTTGTACTGCCAGACCAATTTTTGGTTCTTCATTCTGCTGCCAGCTTCTATACTTCTGCAATTTAATGCCTTCCTCAAATTCATTCTCATGTAGCTGATCATTCATTCCAAATTTCTGGTTACTTCCATATGCATCTTGTTGAGTTAATATTTCTATCTCCTTTATGCTTCTGAGGACATATCTTCCTTGTTGCTCATGATCTTTCACCTCACCTTCATACAATCGCTGCTCAATTTCTCTAATTTCAGCATCATATTTATTAATGTTGTCTTCCACACCTTTTCCTCCATCAGGTTCTGTAAGCTTCGTTTCTCCTTTGGGTTCCTTGAGTAATCTTTCCAAGAATTTTATTTCCTTGTGAAATCTCTCCAACAGTTCATCACAATTTCCATTCTCAGCTTCATTCTTTTCCTGACAATCCTCTTGAGTTGCCCTGTTTTCCACATCCTCATATTGCAAGCATCTTTCATCAATTCCATTAAACAAATTCATTGGTTTACCTTCTTGTAGTCCCACTATGGAATTGTCTTTAGACTGCTGGTCTATATCAACCTCATCTAACTGTTCTACACCAAGTAGGATTTCATCTATGAACTCCTTCTGTTGCAATAGATCAATGCCTTCTTCCTCTAAAAGGGATTCACCATCATACTTCACCTCAAGAGCTTCATTCCTGTTTGTGACAATTTCAACCGACTGTCCATCATCCTCTGCATATCCTGCAAACATACACAAACTGTAAGAATCAAAATCACAAGGCTTCATTGCCTCATCTGCTTTCCTTGTCAACATATCTTCGAATTGTTCTGAACTATGCCAATAGTCCATGAGATCTTCAGCTGATCTCTCATTATCCTCTTCACCCAACATTTCACCTTGTTCTGGTCTACAAATGGAAACTTCCATTTCTGCTTCTGCTTCTCTGAGTTTCTCTGATTCCTCTTGAGCGCTCAATATCTGCTCAATCTTTCTCAATTCTTCTACTATCTGTAACTTCATTTGCTGATTTCTCCTTTCTCGTAGCCTTTGCCATTTTACTCTTTTCCTCATGGTCCAAACACTCTTCTGCAGCATCTTCATCAATATTCCAATCTGGAAATCTATCTTAGCTTTCTCTCGGTCAAACTCTTCTTGACTCATCCTCATGCCATCTGCTTTGGCATCTTCCCTTCTGCTGTGGCTTCTTTGTGAACTTCGGCTATGACTATCTGTAGTCATTTTCTGCTCCTCTATTTCCATGAGCTCCTCACTCCTCTGCAACAAGCCTCTGCAACAGTAACCCCTTCTGCTGCCACTTACCTCACTAAGCTCTCCTCACTCAGTCTTTTGGTAAGCACGATCCCCTATCTGGAATCTTCTTCTGAGCAACACCTTTGCTCCCTCTAGGCTTCTGCAATCTCTCACTTTCTCTTCCGAAGACACTTCAATTGTCCTCTCTGTCCAATCTCTTGTTGGATTCTACAGGTTCACTACCACTTCTAAGGATTTTCCTTATTCTGCTTTTAAGAACGCATCTGGTTCTTCTCTCACAACTTCTCTTGGTCTGTATTGCTGCAGTCTTCGCTCTTTCAACAGAGCCAGGCTCTGATACCAAAATTGATGCAGGCCTGACCCTGCAAACCCAGAATCATACTTCAATTGATGCATATAAAATGCATCTCAAAAATTAGCTCTTAAAATCTCAAATCCTGGCAATTTCACAAACACTTTTACACACTAGTTCAGTCAGATTCTCCTTAAAACAATCGCGCCCTCCATAAGATCGACTCATCATGCTAATGTTCTAACACTGATTCTAATCGAACTTTCGATTCAATCCTTTCTCTTTAAAGGATCGATACATATACAGACTTCAGAAATTGACATTAACTGAAGTCGATTGCAAAACCTCTGTTGCTAATTAGAACTTACCAAATCGATCACCAGAAATACACTTTTTCTCCCATTTGTGCACTGCGCCTTCACTCATACAGAATCTCCATCTTCAATCGATTTCTAGAGTTAGGCCTCTGGTCCTTCAGCATTCTATTTCAATTAATACTGCTCTCTCCAGTTTTTGGAATTGAAATCTGCTTCAACCTCGAACTCGCTTGTTTTAATTCCAACGCTCCTACAGCATACATTCATCTCAAGCTGTGACACTTGTTTATGCCCTTCAAATAAACCCAGATCTCATCGGTCCTGAAGTTGCCACGCATTTAAATCTCCAGCTAACGAATTCATATATAACCATTTAAAACAGTGCTAAATACTGTTCATAACAGTTTCATAAATATTGTTATATCAAAACATTCAATGCAACCCAGATCTATTCAACCAATGCTCCGACACAATCGATCGGCGATTAACACAAGCGACTCATAGCTCCGATCCGATTTATCGGAGGTCGGAGCATTGCCACAGTTATAATGACCGCCGATACAAACTTCGGACCCGATTTGCGATTTAACCAAACTTTATACTCTTATCGCATCCGGCTCCATTCGATGCGATGGATCGGCGATCGGAGATCGCTCGTCGCCACAGTTGTGATGACCGTTGATAGACTTCGGACCCAATTTGCTATTCACCACAATCAACAAATACACATTTTAAATCTATTCAAAAGGGTTTCGATATACATTTTACATCGTAGGAAATATTATAGTTTCAAACAAAACGCACGATACCACCATCACAGCAATTTCATCAAAAACCCAGTGTTCAAGCTTCACGCTTGTTATACAGATATGCACACAATATTGAATTCATTCATAACAAAGTAAAAGAACAGAGCCTCGCTTTGCTGTCAAATTATACAGATAATGGTCTCTATTATTGCAAAACACAATCCTCACACCTACACCCGAGCTTTCGCTTCACCCAAGCCACACACTAAACTCTAACCAAATCTCTCTCAGTCACTCTAAGCTCTATCAAAGAAATCCCCTCTCCTCATTACAATTTTCCTCTATTTATTATCTACTCAAATAATTCTCTTAAATTATCTAACAGAGTTTCCTATTTTTTCCAAGAAAGAACATAATTCTTCTATTCTGTTGCTTTTCAAGCACACCTAGACTAACAACGCTATCTCAAAATCCAAAATAAGCTAATCTCCCATTTATTACAATAACAAACTATTTGAGGAATCCAACCTCCTCAGTAAATCGATTTTTACTGACAGACAGTGAATTTCATTCTGTTTTAGCCACAACATGTGACCATTTCATCACATTGCTGGCTAGGTCGAGATGCTCTTGCATCAGGCACCATGTATTTATAGGCAAATGTTGAGGATGAATAGACGTGACTGTTGGGCTTCTGAGCCTACATGAGTTTGCTAGACGACCTTGACAATTTGTCCATAATCAAAATAAATTAATAATTCCATTTGTACATGTAAGAATGGGATGATCCTTGAATCAATCCTACACCTCTCGGAGAGAGGAATCCAATAAAAATATCAGGTGCCTCATATGAGTTGTCCAAGGTGAATTTTGGCCCTAGTTTCCAAATTTAACACTCCCTCTCAACTAGGGAGAACTTCACCTACCAAACTGTACCATCCTTGTCTTTGCTTTTCTCTTCTCTGCTCTGCTGAATATGAAGAAAGAATATATGATCGAGAATGTATCATACCATTCTCCATTGAACCGAAGTCAGTCTCCAATAATATAAAGTGTGTCATACCACTCTTAACAGACCCGAAGTCAGTTTCCATTAATTCTAGATCAATATCAACATCCTAGCATAGGGAGTACGGTAGTACACGATGCGTCCATCTGTAGTACTATGGTCCCTATCCTCATTTCCCTACTCATTAGCTAGATGAGAGGTACTTCCCATGAGTCCCAAACTACATGGGTAGGATGTGCCGGCAGGAGAAGGTGAACCACTCATCCTACTCATATGCCATAGGAGAAGGTGAACCACTCAACCTATGCATATGTCACCATGGGGTATCACAGGGGAAGGTGAACCACTCACCCTGTACATCGCGCACCATTAGGGGAAGGTGAACCACTCACCTTGTACATCACGCACCATTAGGGGAAGGTGAACCACTCACCCTATGGTCGCTCATCGCTCCAAGAAGTACCCCAAGCCCCCCGGAGCTCCCAGAGCTCAACATCCATCTCATATGGGACCCTCATAAGAGGGTCTCTCCACGACTCCAAGTCATTCACAGAAGGTTAAGAATTTTACCTTCCCCAAGGGCTTCATAAGAATATTGGCGACCTCATCATCAGTCCCAATGTGTTGGAGCTTTATTTCTCATCGTTGTACCATATCCCAGATAAAGTGGTACTTGATATCAATATGCTTGGAGCAGTCATGAAACACATGATTCTCAGAAAGACGAATCCCATTTTGGTTGTCACAGAAGATCATGGTGGTATCCAACACATGTCCAAACAACTCACTAAAGAGCTTCCTCAACCAAACAACTTCACAAGAGGCCAAATTAGCAACAATGTATTCAAACTCAGCAATGCTCAAGGCAATCGACTTCTGCTTCCTGCTCATCCATGATATCGAAGTAGAACCTAGAGTGAAGCAACTTCCAGATGTGAAATTACGATCCAGCACACTGTCAGCCCAGTCTACATCAGAGTAACCATGGAGCCTCACATTCCCGACAATGTATCTCAGTCCATAAGTGATTGTGCCTCGAATATATCTCAAGAGATTCTTGGCAGCAATCCAATATATGTGATGAGGCTCAACCATAAATTGGCTCAATGTATTCACTGCAAGACATATGTCTGGACGAGAGTTCACCAAGAACATCAGGGTCCCCATGAGTTGATCATACTCAGAAGGATTTCCCAAATCGGGCCTAACAACACTTCCTGATCTGAAATGGGAACCTAAAGGATTCTTGTCAGCTTACAAGAACCTCTCCCACTCCAAAGCTTATATATATTCCCAAGATCTATGCTTATTATTGATAATTTGCGGAAATAACCACTTGAAATAAGTGTATGCTTGTGTTTGCCTTTAACTCCTTAATTGCCTTAAGTTTATTTGCTTAAACTGATATGAAATGCATATAACAGTAAATAAAGCAGTAAATAAGCAAACCACAGGAGACAACAATATAATATGGAGTTCACCCTGATATCTTGGGCTACATCTCCTTGAGCACTAATCAACTCGATTAGGCTCTTTAGGATTATGGTAATGCTTCTTTTACAAGTTCCACACTCAACTCCATAGGTTTACAACTGTGCCTATGGGCTTAGAATACCATCTTACCCCTGGATGTCCTTACTTTGCAGACAGATCTAGGCCTCTCTGGACTGGACTCCTTCAATTAGTGCTCTGAGCTATCTTGAGCTCTAACTTACACCAACTCCCTCAGAATTCTGTGAACTCTCTCTGGAATTCATTCTTCTATCTTCAACACTCTTCAGACATCAGCAATAGCTTGATCATTTGATCTCTTTATTATTCTCTAGCTCTTTCTCTTGGCTCTGGCTCTCGACTCTAGCTCTTGGCTCTGGCTCTTGGATCTAGCTCTTGGCTCTGGCTCTCGGCTCTGGCTCTCGGCTCTCACGAGCTTCTGGTTTCACTTGACCTCCAAGCGACACTCTGCTTTTGAGTCACCCCGACTCCGCAGACTGCCTCCTCTGAACCTACACTTAACATTCAAGCATCTCTGAGCCTCTTGGGCTTCTTTGCGCTTCTCCTGAGCATAACTCTGCCTCTCTGTGTTATTAGTGGTTCGCTTGACCTCCAAGCGAATCTCAACAACCTTCAACTGTCCTATCAATTGAGCTTCCTATGCTTTTTGTAATACATCAGTTACAGCTGCCTCCATCATTGAAGAACCCGATTGTTTCATCACAAGAATCCATTTACAAATGGAAAGGAACTGGTGGGCATGGCCATCTGATTGTTTTGCCTTCCTCTGGCTGAAATAGCCATATAACGGAAATACATAGGAAAACGCATGCAAAACACATCATGAGCCTTTTAGCTGGACTTCAAATAATATGTAATTGCCCCTATAATCCTCTCGGGTCCGTCATTCTATCGCATATCGCAATCGCATTGCGTATGGCCAAAAACCCAAATACACGGAAAATACAAAGAAAATCCGCAAATCCGGATTTCAAATATTATGAAATCGCGTCCATAACCTTATCAGGTCTGGCCTTTATCGCATGTCACAATCGCACGTTGCATTAGCATGGCTCCTTTGTGCCAATCATCGATCGCCAATCGCCGATCTCATATTGCAATCGCATGTAGCAAGTTGCAACGACCCTTGTATCGGGGATTCGCCGATCGCCGATTGTCAATCGCTCTATCGACACTATCACTATCGGCCCATCGCATCGGTGTATCGCATCAACGTATGTCACATGTAATGGCCCCTTTAGTATTTGCGCGACCCGATAGCTGATCGCGATATGCAGTCACTAATCGCATATGTAAACGACCCGGGGTTCCGATATCGCATGAGGCCTTCCTTCGATGCGATATATCGGAGATCGCTAATTGGGGAGTCCTTCCGCCTTTGCTTAAGTCCTCCCTTTGAACTCTTTTCAATGCAACATTTCCTTAAGGAACGCATATTCTCCATTAAGTCCAATTTATAAGAAATTGCCTCCTTTTCTAAGAACATTGGACAATTTTCTTTTTTACAATAACTTCTTCATCCGAAGTCCATTTTCACCCATTCAAATTGCATTAGATCCAGAATGAAGAGATCTTTGCAATGAGACTATTTCCAAGAGCATCCTTTGACTTTCATTTTTCCTCTGTGAGGAACATTTTTAGACTTAGAAGTCTATGTTAGATCCATTTTGGATCACGCCTTCCCACTAAAAAGCTTTTGGACTCCAAAAGACTGATATACTAATCTGAACAGTAAATGAGAGTACCTCACCCTCTTCTTTCAGCCTCCATACACTTGCCTTGCATAGTGCCTTTGAACCAAATCCTTTGAACACTTCCTTCCTGGATGTGCTTGTCCTCTTGGGAAGAACTGTCTTCCTCCTTGATTTCCTGCAGAACTCCTACTAAGAAGGTCATAGAAGGTAGTTTGAACTTCTCTGCCTTGATCATTGATCTAAGGTGGCTAAAACCAATTTGAAGTTACATTTGCTTCACAAAATTTTCATTTGTACCTGTTTGACATACTGTCAACAACAACTGTGAACAACAAAAGGATTACAGACAACAACTGGATGGCCTAAACTCCTGCTTCAACAAAAGAAACATATTTCAAATCTTGTCAACACCTCCATGTATTTACATCTGCATACAAATGATTGACTAGATAACAAGCCAACAAAACATGCCTTTAAAACAATTGACCCTTCAAGTCAAGCATGTAGAAAAAGAACTTTAGGATTTTTTTTCAAAGATGAAATACTTCATCATTATCTCCATCTTGGAGACTAAATCAACTTTTCCCAAGTCAATATTACATTACATGCATGTTTAAAAAAAAAGCAATCAACCCTTCAAGTTAATTACACATACATGTTCAAATACAAGGAAATCATCAACATCCCTGTGTTCATGCACATCATTCTCATCCATGCATTTCATCCTTTCAAATTTTGCTTGAACACACTGTACTTTTGAAGCTGAAATGAATATAATGTTGCAGCAATAAAGTGAGTCCCCTACTCAACTTTTCCATTCACCTTCTTGGTAAAACCCTGCAACTTGCATCTCATTAACAAAGAAATGCATTCTCAAAAAGACATGCAACCTTAATTGGATAAGAACTCTAACCATTTCTTGCCAATCCATTTCAAAGGTGCTACCTTTGTCTACACATCAGCATCAACATGTGAATCATCCTGAAACACATCATTCATGGAATCTTTCTTTCCATTTCTGCCATTTTCTCTTTCCACCTTCTTCAAATTTTGTGGAAGCATTGTTGGATTCAGAGTCCAACATTTTGCAGCAATATGTCCTTGCTTATGGCAGTAAGTGCAACACATGTGCATCTTCTTGACAACATGATTTGCCTTGTCCAATGGACCTTTGGCTTCTTGCTTCCTTTCCTTCAAAAGTTTCCTGTATGTGGCCATTCTCTTCCAACATCTAGAAACATTATGGTTATCCAAACCACAAAAGGAACATGCAATTCTTTTCCCATGCTTATATGGAAATTTATCATGCTTTACATAATCAAAAGGAATATGATTAGAACCATATTTATACCTTTCTTTTTCACCTTTATTGCCTTCATGAGGAGGTGAATTGAATGAAGAAGTAGCTCCCTTTGGAACACCATCAATCTCTTCAAGGCTGTCAGAGTTTCCACAACTCTCTGGTTCAAGTGCATGCTTATGAACACCTGCATCCTGCAAATGATGTTTCAAGCTATTGCATTCTCCATGAATACAATCTTTACACTCTTGAGGTAGAAGACCTGAAATGAAACTCCTTCTTGGAACTGTTTCAATTGTCTTCATGGCAGCTTTAGAACTTTCTCCATAAGACTGTCCATAGACAAGACCCAAATACTTAGGCCTTTCCTGAACTCTCAACAATACCCTGTGCATGTTTTCCCAAGCCTTTTCCTTCATAGCCCATCTTGGACATTAACTTGGAACCTATGCCTCTAGTATGTTTTTCAAAAGAACCAACATAAACATTCTTAGAGGAAATTGAAGACAAACTGTAATTATTTACCTCTTCTTCAAGTTGATACTTGACTAAAGCTTCTTTGGCAACAAAGGGATGTGTCTCCAACTCATGCATCCTTTCCAGATCCATATTTGCAATATGAAGTTGTCTCTCCATTTCCTGCAATTTGTCAGAAAGCAACTGCTTCTCTTCCTTCAGGGAATTCAACTGCTCTCTAAGGGTGATGCTCTTCCTTCCATCCTCATACATTTCTCTCACCATATCCATCATGATGAACAAGTCTTGCTTCATGTCTTCATCAAAGAATCTTGTGATGAAGGAGGAATTTGAGGATTCACTTGTAGAAGTTGTCATTATGCAAATGAACAAAAGAACTTCAAACAAGATTAACAAAGAGCTTATTCAAGAAACCTTTTGCAACAAACCTCTTGTACTTCAAGGATTGCTTTGAGGTCCTTTGGGATAAGAAGAATGCCTTCAACCCTTCTTCCTTCTTGTCCTCTCCTAGACTTAGCTATCAATAGCTTTCCCTTCACCTCTGCAAACTCACACAATAGTCAGTTTACAAACAATCAAACAATCAATCCTTGACTGTTTAAACACCTTTCAAGTTAAACAAGCAAATAGATTGCTCTGTCAATCAAGCATTCTGATCTGATATCACTTGCATCATGATACAACCTGCTCTGGTATAACTTACTCTAATATAACCAGCTTTGATACCACCTGATCTAAAATGGGGACCTAAAGGATTCTTGTCAGCTTACAAGAACCTCTCCCACTCCAAAGCTTATATATATTCCCAAGATCTATGCTTATGATTGATAATTTGCGGAAATAAGCACTTGAAATAGGTGTATGCTTGTGTTTGCCTTTAACTGCTTAATTGCCTTAAGTTTATTTGCTTAAACTGATATGAAATGCATATAACAGTAAATAAAGCAGCAAATAAGAAAACCACAGGAGACAACAATATAATATGGAGTTCACCCTGATATCTTGGGCTACGTCTCCTTGAGCACTAATCAACTCGATTAGGCTCTTTGGGATTATGGTAATGCTTCTTTTACAAGTTCCACACTCAACTCCATAGGTTTACAACTATGCCTATGGGCTTAGAATACCATCTTACCCCTGGATGTCCTTACTTTGCAGACAAATCTAGGCCTCTTTGGACTGGACTCCTTCAATTAGTGCTCTGAGCTATCTTGAGCTCTAGCTTGCACCAACTCCCTCAGAATTCTGTGAACTGTCTCTGGAATTCCTTCTTCTGTCTTCAACACACTTCGGACATCAGCAATAGCTTGATCATTTGATCTCTTTGCTATTCTCTAGCTCTGCCTCTTGGCTCTGGCTCTAAGCTCTGGCTCTTGGCTCTTGCTCTTGGCTCTGACTCTTGGCTCTCACAAGCTTTTGGTTTCGCTTGACCTCCAAGCGACCCTCTGCTTCTGAGTCACCCTGACTCCGCAGACTGCCTCCTCTGGGCTTACACTCAACATTCAAGCATCTTTGAGCCTCTTAGGCTTCTCTGCGCTTCTCCTGAGCATAACTCTGCCTCTCTGTGTTATCAGTGGTTTGCTCGACCTCCAAGCAAATCTCAGCAACCTTTAGCTGCCCTGTCAATTGAGCTCCCTGTGCTTTTTTTAATACATCAGTTACAGTCACCTCCATCATTGAAGAACCCGACTGTTTCATCACAAGAATCCGTTTACAATGGAAAGGAACCAGTGGTCATGGCCATCCGATCGTTTTGCCTTCCCCTGGCCGAAATAGCCAAATAATGGAAATACATAGGAAAACACACGCAAAACACATCATGAGCCTTTTATCCAGACTTCAAATAATATGCAATCGCCCCTATAATCCTCTCGGGTCCATCATTCTATCGCAGATCACAATCACATTGTGTATGGCCAAAAACCCAAATACACAGAAAATACAAAGAAAATCTGCAAATCCGGATTTCAAATATTATGAAATAACCTCCATAACCTTATCAGGTCCGGCCTTTATCGCATGTCGCAATCGTACATTGCATTAGCATGGCTCCTTCGTGCCGATTGCCGATCACCGATCGCAATCGCATGTAGCAAGTCACAACGACCCTTGTATCAGGGATTCGTTGATCATCGATCACTCTATCGACGCTATTGCTATTGGTGTATCGCATCAGCGTATGTCGCATGTAATGGCCCCCTTGGTATTTGCGTGACCCGATCGCTGATCGCTGATATCGCAATCGCTAATCGCATATGTAAATGGCCTGGGGTTCCGATATCGCATGAGGCCTTCCTCCGATGGGATATATCGGAGATCGCTGATCGGGGAGTCCTTCCACCTTTGCTTAAGTCCTCCCTTTGAACTCTTTCCGATGCAACATTTCCTTAAGGAACGCATATTCTCCATTAAGTCCCATTTATAAGAAATTGCCTCCTTTTCTAAGGACATTGGGCAATTTTCTTTTTTACAATAACTTCTTCATCCGAAGTCCGTTTTCACCCATTCAAATTGCATTAGATCCAGAATGAAGAGATCTCTGCAATGAGACTATTTCCAAGAGCATCCTTTGACTTTCATTTTTCCTCTGTGAGGAAAATTTTTAGACTTAAAAGTCTATGTTAGATCCATTTTGGATCACTTTCGCATAACTTCTTGAAGTTAAGTTTCATCAGAGTAGTCATGAACTTGTAGTCCACCATCCCAAATCTTTCAAGTATCTTTATAATGTATTTTCCTTGAGAAAGGAAAATCTCACCTGGCTTTTGTTAGACCTCCAACCATAGTAAGTAATGCATCAATCCTAGGTCCTTCATCTCGATTTCAGAAGCTAACTCCCTCTTACATTGATTGATAAAAGGGTCTGCACCTATCAGATTAAGATCATCCACATAGAGTACAAAGATGAGAGGTCTATCATTCTCAACCTTAAAGTAAACATTTGGATCAACTTCACTTCTCGTAAATCCCAACTTCATTAGATAGATATCGATCCTCTCATACCAAGCTCGGGGTGCTTGCTTCAACCCATAGAGTGCTTTGTTCAACCTGCATACATGTGTTTGACGATCTTGAACTTCAAACCCCTTGGGTTGTTTTATATAGACTTCCTCCTTAAGTGAACCATGCAAGAAGACAATCTTGACATCCATCTGGTGTAGATTCCATCAGGCTTGCAAGGCAACAAGGGCAATGATCGAACGAGTGGTGTAGTAGGAAACCGATGAAAATATCTCATCATAATATACACCTTCCTTTTGAGATAATCCTTGAGCAATGAATCTGGCCTTGAACTTTTCAGCACTTCCATCAGCTCCATGCTTGATCTTGTAGAGCCATTTCGAGGTGACAACAGATTTTTTCTTGGGTCTAGGAACTAGATCCTAGACATCATTCTTCATAATCGAATCATACTCTTCGTTCATTGCATCCTTCCAAACTTGGTGTTTGGCAGCTTCTTCGAATGTGCAAGGCTCAGATTGAATAATGTTGCTCATTTCAGTTAAGTACCCTTGGTACGTATTCGGCTTCTTGACTTCACAAAAGTCCCACTAGGTGCAACATATCTCTCAGCATCTTCGAGAGTCTCCCTAAGCCATGAGGGCCTCCTGTTCGAGGAGGAGGGCTCATGAGGGGGTGGATCAATGGGATCCATTAGTTCTTCAACATCAGACATTTTCTCATCTTGCGATTCTCCCTGCTTTCCTAAATCTCCTTCTTTGTCCTTCCTTCGAAGAGGAAGGTTACTGACCTTCCCAAGGGCAGCATCGTCATCGAAGGTGACATCATGACTTATCTCCACTTCTCTTTGACTAGGCACATAGATTCTATATGCCTTAGAAGTTTCATTGTATCCCACAAATGTTCCTTTCTTCCCATAAGAATCCAATTTGCTTCCCTTTTCTTTTGGCACATGAAAATATACGGGACTACCAAAAATTCTGAAGTGAGAAACATCAGGTTTCTTACCGGCAAAAACTTCTTCAAGAGTTTTGGAGTCCAACGCTTGATGAGGGCATCTATTTTGAACATACACAGCGGTGTTTGCAGCTTCGACCCATAAGAACTTCGGAAGGCTTTGATCATGAAGCATGGCACAAGTGGCTTCTACGATAGAACAATTCTTCCTTTCAGCAACACCATTTTGCTCAGGAGTATATGCGGTAGTAGTCTCCCTCTTAATTCCAGCTTCTCTACAATAATTTTTGAACTCATTTGATTCATATTCGGTTCCATTATCGATCCTCAATATTTTGATCTTCTTCCCGGTATGATTTTCAACCAAAGCTTTCAAAGAACAGAACCATGAGAATTCTTCATCCTTCTTCTTCAAGAAATATATCCAAGTCTTGCGAGAGAAAACATCCATAAAGATATCATAATATAGATATCCTCCTAATGAATTAACAGGCATCACACCAGATAGATTAGAATGAATCAATTGCAATATGTCAGTATTATTGCTATCACTTGAGGGGAATGGTCCCCTTGTATGCTTTCCTTCGGCACACCCCTGACAAACACCTTCATGTTCTACTTTAAATTCGGGCATATCTGTCAACATCTTCCTCACATCGGGTAGAGCCTTATAATGTAGATGAGAAAACCTCTAGTGTCGTAATTCAGATTGAAGTGATGTGTCGCAAGACATATCTCCCAATGGGCTTCCTCCAACTTGATATAGGCTATCAAACCTAAAGCCAGGTGTAAATGCATCATTGAAATTTTTATTCCACACACGTATCTTTCCATCGATGAATGCCACCTTGAATCCTTTGTCCTCCATTGTTGAGATAGATACCAGGTTCTTATTTAGATCAAGTACATATAGTACTTCTTGTAGATGAATGGTGTTACCTTGATTCAATTGAAGAGTAACATTCCCAACTCGCTTTACAGGATAGGTAAAATTATCTCCAAGGATAATTTCCAAATTTGTATAATTTTCAATTAGATTTGAAAGAGCTTCCTTATACCCGATGAAGTGCCTTGAGGCACCACTATCAATCAACCAGTTTCCTAAAGTGTCCAAAGGAGATGCAGTAGAGAGGGCATATATAAGATAGAATTACTTTTGCTTGTTATCAACAACATTAGATTCATCATACTTGGTGTTTCTTGATCTCTTGGGAGGGCGACCATTTCCTTTATGAGGAGCGAGAGCATTCCTTTTTCCTTGGTTGTTGAATCTGCCATTCCTTTGATTGTTGTTGCCCTTGAAATTGTTGTTGTTATGGTTGTCATCATCATGAGGTGTATCCCTTCTATTAGGACACTCGCTAGCATAGTGACCAAACTTGTTGCAAATGAAGCATCTTCCCTTCCTTCCATTTCTGAAACCCGACCTTCCTTGACATTGCATCTTTGAACCTGCATTGTTTTTCCTTTTAGCATGAGCGGAGAATGCAGTAGGATCATTCCTATTTGAAGGCATATCTTGTTCCATCATCCTTGTTTCTTCTTGAGAACATCTAGTCAGCAATTCTTCAAAACCTAGAATCATGTCGTTGTTAATAGTAGTGTTGAACACGTGCTATTCACGAGGGATTCCTCGAAGGGCAATGAGAGTAAGCTCCTTATCAGCAATAGCTTCTCCAATCGAAAGAAGATCATTTTTTATCTCAATAATCCTCATGAAGTAGGATTGTTAACTCAATAATCCTCATGAAGTAGGATTGAATATCTTCATTTCTTCCTTTCTTTATATCCTTAGCTTGTTCTTGAGGAAAAGAATTTGGTTTTCATTGCTAGATTTGAAAATGCCAACCAACCCATCATATATCTCCTTTGATGTGTTTAAATCAGAGATGTAAGCAACTAAATGCTTATGAATAGAATCCCTAATGATCTTCTTGGCTTTGACTTCACCCTTCTTGTACTTTGTATTAGCAACAGCCGGTGATTTGAAGGAGGTTTTGAAATCTTTCCCTACACATAATCCATAACATCTTACTCTTCTATTGTCAAATCAAGAGACATCTTCCATGCATGATAATCAGATTTATCATGAAGCTTATCATCAGACTTGAAGTAGGATGTGGAGGCCATTGAATCTTGTCCTTGATCAATGATTGATCCTCTTAGTGATTGCTCTTTTCACTCTTGCTTGGGCTTTGTCTTCACCTCACCTCTAATACCATGTTAATTTTAGTTAACAATGGTATGTTCTATGCTAAGAGTAATTTTACTTCTATTTCTTTATTAGCCCAATATCGATATATACATTTTAGAAATCACATCATCATGATAGTAAAATGAAGATAGAACATAAACAATAATAGTAGAAGACAAGCCAAGACAAGAGGACACATGATATGACACCAGCCAGGGACAAATGCCAATGTGAGGAAACCCTTGATCAATTCTTATAATTCTTCAAAAGTTCAGCATAGAGAGAGAGTACAATATACAATATTCACTTGCCCAATCACAATGAAATCTGATCAATCAAACAACATAAATAGAAAGTCATAACCAGAAAGTCAACATTGGTCAACAAGGGATATTTTGACCTCCAAAACAACTCGGTCAAACTTGGTCAACTCGGCCTCCAATAACATGTCAAATCAGCCCAAAAATAGTCTGAAAAAGTCTAGTCAACAAATGTCAACGCAGCAGCAAGCTCTAGTATAGTCAACGCTGGTTAAATAGACTTGGATTTCGTGCCTAAAACTGTGGTCTACCCAAACAGAAATTCCCCACACAAAACTGCAGTCAAAGATGGTCATTGTTGTTCAACGCATGGACAACAAAAGAACAGTGCCTTCTTCGCACGTGTGGAGAGAGAGAGGCCTTAGAAATCCATACCCAATCAAGAGAGATGTGTGAGTGAATGAAGTGTCCAAATGAGGAGGAGGCACCATGTATCTATATGCAACGTTGAGGATGAATAGAGGTGACTGTTGGGCTTTTGAGCCTACATGAGTTTGCTTCCCGACCTTGACAATTTGTCCATAATCAAAATAAATTCATAATTCCATTTGTACATGTAAGAATGGGATGATCTTTAGATCAATCCTACACCTCTCGGAGAGAGGAATCCAATAAAAATATCAGCTACCTCATATGAGTTGTCCAAGATGAAGTTTGGCCCTAGTTGCCAAATTTAACATATTTTTCTTGGAAAAAAAAGTGATACAAAAAATTATATATTATATAAAGAAAGTATAATAATTTTAAGAAAACAAATTTATAACTATTTTTCATATTTATAAAAAGAATGAATAATAAAATGGTTTAAAAATGAAATAAATACCTATTTTAAAAAATGAACATTAAATTAATCCAAAAACTCCTTGTATATTAAATTTGTTGGAATTTAATTCCACATATATTAAATATGTTGAAATTTTAGTCACAAATTTGTTTTTAAGTAAGTTTTTTATATATTTGCATTTGATAATTATATGTGATATATTAAATTTGTTGAAATTTTAGTCACAATTTTTTTTTTTTGTTTGGGGTTTGATAATTATATGTGTGTTTAGATGAGTCTATAACATGGTTTTGTACTATCCTGAGGGCAATTTTTATTGTTACCACTATAATTGTTTAGGTGAACAATCTTGGGCCTCAATATATGGTTAGAAATTTGAACATAAAACATTGTATTAGTTTTATTTTATATTTTTACAATACCAAATAAACTAATGTTTAATAATAAAAATATTAGTTTAAATTAATTAATAATATTATTTAAATTTTAAAATATTTATTAATTATTTTTAAATAATATTATAATTTTTTAATGATATTATTTATTTATAGTTAATAGCATAGATTTTTAATAATCTTTTTTGTTAATATTTTGAAATTAAATATTTTAATGGATAAACAATATATACAAACATTTGAATTATAAGAATATATAATGATGGGCTTGGGGTATGCGCTAAATGCTTGATTAAGAGTTCATTTTCTTTGAACTTAAGGAATTGGCGTTTGAGATTTAAGGTGCTGACTACGTTGTAGTATAATTATTTTAATTAAAGAGTTCAGGCTTCTGTGATCCATATCAAGTTTCTGAGAGATTTTTCGGCGAAAATCACATGGAATACCATTTGTCGACGCGTTTCGAACCAACTAGTGTGGTTCATCATCAGCACAAGTTGAAGAAATAGATCCAGCTTAGCTGGCTAAGCTGGATCTGTTTCTTCAACTTGTCCTGATGAACAACACTAGTTGGTTCGAAATGTGTCGACAAATGGTATTCCATGTGATTTTCGCCGAAAAATCTCTCACAAACATAATTATTTTAAGTTTTTTTTTTTTTTTGGAAAATTATATATATATGTTTTTGTAAATGTAGTAAATACTTCTTACAATTATAAGTTTCAGGTTATACATAATCTAAATGTTAAACATTTTTTAAGATATTTGTTATTGATTTAATTTTATATAATATCTGATAAATATTTGTTAAAATTATATAATCTATACCATTCAGATATTACCAAAACTTTAGAAATGCTTGGTACCAAATCTATTATATTATCAATAAAAACCACAATCCCTTAACATCATATCACCAAATTCCGCATTCCATGGCAAAACTCCAAAATGTAAAGTCGTTACATTATGCTGTTCCATATTTTATTTTCCATTTTTAAAAGACTGGGTATTTCACATTATGCTGTTCCATATTTTATGTGTGTACAACGATTCCGGTGCCATCAAAAGGCGTGCACATCATATATTTTTTTAATGTTAATTTTTTAAAAATGTTTTATACTCTACACTGAACCTCCAACAAACTTTGCACGCTGGTGCATCGCGATTGGTGTCACGCACGGCAATGCAATTTAAAAATATGGTTGGAATTGTTGGCATCGGACTGTGTATAGTTCGCGGTCTGACTAACGAGAGGCACAGCATAAATAATTGAAGAAATAAGCAGTGAAGTTTTTTTTTTTAGGCTAATGTATGATTCATTAATATATAAATCGCGAAAACTATGTACAATGAGAAACAGTGACCCCTGCCCCGAAGGGAAACCAGGCAAAACATCAAAAAACATCCATGTCCACACCTGCCCCGAAGGGAAACCCGGCAAAAACACCCAAATTCATCCATGTCCACACCTGCCCCGAAGGGAAACCAGGCAAACTTCAAAGGTAAGTATGTAAACTGCTTATCTAAGAAAGAAGTATAATACTACAGTTCAGCCATATCAAGGCTAGCCTAAAAAACTGCAAACGATGCTTAGAAAAACTACGCTAAAAACAGCCAGGAAAGATTGCAAAAGTAAGAACAGGAGTGATGTTTATTAACCGTAGTCGCTACTGCTTCTTATCTTCCGGCAGGAGATCCGGATCCACCTTTACAATGCCTGCGACGCGAATGAGCTGAGTCAACTTATCCAGCTTCCTATCCTGCATCATAAGAGTAATCTGGAGGTTCTTCAGTTCTTTTTGCAGATTGGCTTGGGCAATGTCCACCATCTCTGCTGCTACCTGTTCCATGGACTTGGCAAGCAGACGCTTAAGACCCCAATAAACATGAAGGGATTGCTTATACAGCGACATTCTCCCCCTGGTGTGGCCGGGGTCAGGGAGATAAAGCTCCCAATCCTCCATCTCCGGATCGGATTGCTCCTGCAGGGCCTCCTCCTCAAGATGGTCGACAATCCGCCGAATTTTTGGATGAGTATCATGCAGATAGGCACGCTCAGCTTCCGCCAGTCTTCGGTGGATATCCCTCTTTCCTCGCCCCCGTCCTGGAATCCCTGCACTATCCCCTTCCGCCCGGCCAGGACCACGACCCCTTCCTCGGCCCCTACCTCATCCCTTCCGACCTCTGCCGCGCCCACGTCCACCACGGACTACTTCGTCATCAACATCCTCAGGCCTACTATCTTCTTCATCTACATCTTCAGCCGCTCCAACCTCAGTTCGCCGCACCCACTTGCCAACCTTGCCACCCGTAGGCATGCGGCGAGATGCAACTCCAGACCTCTCTCCTGCGGGGTCACCCAAATCTGCAGAGTCCTCAGAGAGGTCTATAGGGATATAGCGCAGACCTTCATCCTCGGCCTGCATCCCCAGAGGCAGTCCCTAACTGCGCGTTCGTCGGCCCTCAGAGTGAAGTGCAGCCATACTTGCAGAGAACGCAATGTCGAAAGTCCACAAAGCAGATAGGCGAGACGTTAAACTGAGAAGCCTAATATAAGCACGGCGGAAGAAGCCAGTTGCATGGAGATTAATACCTGTCCACCACCCTCGATCATCTTGGTAAGTAATGTCGTTTGCACACGTCGCAAGAGGAGAGCTGGGATATGATGTGCAGTCTGTCCTCCCCATGCCACCACATACCCACCACTGTACCCAAACTGCCGTCAATCTTGAGAAGGGCAATTCCGCGCATGTCATCAATAAATTAAGCTGCCAGGCGGGTAGGTTTGCAGAGTCGTACCTAATCCCACCACCGAGAGATTTATGAAACCGATCCCCGCATGCCATGATCATTATATGGTGAATGTTATGCTGTCTTGTCGCCCCCCATGGCCTCATCATTATCCTGGCGGAGGATGGCGGCCAGCTCACCCCAACGTGGGTCGTGAGGGGAGGAGCCCCAACTACCATCCAGCACACGAGCTGAATCAGCAGTAGCCCAGTTGGCCAAGTAATCTGCCGCACGATTGCCACGGCGTAACACATGAGCAAGTGTTATGTAATCAATCCTTCGCAGTTGCTCCTCAATATCCTGTATAATAGCAGCAACCCGCCAGCTCTTGGCAACTTGATCCCACGGCTTTCCTTGCTGCAGTTTCCTCAGCATGTCGATAACGAGTTGGGAATCCCCCTCCACAACCAGATTTTGATAACCATTCCTCACTGCTATGCGTAGCCCATGGTATACACCCCAAAGCTCGGCCTCATTATTTGACAGCTCCCCTCCCCACTCCGCATATATCCAACGCGTCCTCCCGTAGCTATCACGGAAAAGCCCACCCCAATAAGCAGTGAAGTTTAAGCAGTTGTCTATAATGTGATTTTTTGAAAGTTTTTCTAACGGGTTTTTTTGGTGAAAATTTGGCAGCGTTTTATTGGAATCGCAAGTTTGATAGCTAGTTTCTACACAATCCAAGCGTCCCAGGGGTTTTTTAGGGCGCTGAATCCAAATATGCAGTTAAAAAACCATTTTAACTGCAACAAATCATGATTTAATATCAATTTCTTCCTCCGGATTCCGTCACCCGAATCTCCAAAAAATCACATTATAGACAACTCAGAAATTTAATAGCATAAATTTTTAATAATATTTTTTTGTTAATATTTTAAAATTAAATATTTTAATAGATAAACAATATATACCAACATTTAAATTATAAGTAAATTAAGAATATGTAATGGTGGGCTTGGGGTATGCTCTAAATGCTTGGTTAAGCGTTCATTTTCTTTGGACTTAAGGGGCTGACATTGGATGTTGTACACCCCAATTCCTTGTCTTTTCACGCGTGATTTGCCATCCCTATATTCCACACGGATTTGACTCACCCCTATACCCTCACTCATTTCACCGAATCTGCTGTGCAACGTTTTACCGGCTGCAACGGTTTTGGAGGCTTTGGATACCAGTTGTAGACAGTGCATAACTGGTACTTTCCTGCCTCTATCGTCACCACGTCTGTCAGTTTCCACGTCTTTTTTACTGCTGCTAACTCTAAATTGGCAGTGCCGCAATCAAATCTGACCTCGGTTCCCGCTTGCTTCCTTCAACCTACATTCCTCCCATTCTCATTTAAACACATCAAATTTAATTATTACACTCGGTGAGAGTTGTTAATTAAAAACATTTTTCACAAATCACTCCCGCCCTTTTCTTAATAAATTAATTAATTTTAACTCATTTTATATAATAACCAATAATAAATATTATTGGTTAGGAAACGATGTCCATTAAAATTTAAATAATTAATTTCAAAATCTACCTGCCTAATAAGTCGGACGAAGAATCATTTTAATAATAATTATTTGACAAAGTATATATGGCACTGAGTGACAACTTGCAATAATTTAAGGTTTATTCTATTTTAGAGATGCGCTGCATTCACATAAATTATGTAGAGCCAGAAATGGATATCAGACGCCCACGTTACCTGACCATTAACAAAATTTGTTGTATATAATGGCAACAAATCTGCTCAACATAAATCTCAATTGCGAGTATTGAGAAAGAGAGATCAACGGGTAGCCGCTTTGCCGTTTGAGAGATCAGCCAGACGAGGAGGAGACTCTTGAGGTTATTGCAGCTACTCCCTCTTCCATGGCATCCACCTCATATGATCCTCCAGCACTAACCACAGGGGTCCCGACTTCAAGAAAACCCTTGCCAAACATCTCTATGATCGCCTTAGCAAACACGGACTGCGAGTATTTCTCGACGAAGATGAATTGCAAGAAGGAGAGTATATAACTCCTCAAATCCAGAGTGCCATTCGAACAGCTTCGGTGCATATTGCTATTTTTGTTAGCGCAGAGCATACATAACATACAACACATAGCGGATTTATACTCAGAGACTTAGATGGCAATAGCAAAGAATAATTTCACAGAGACAGACAAATGGAGAAACAACAAGATTACTCAATCAGAAACAACGGAATAGATAAAACAATCACTAGAGAACAGAAATCACTTTGCATTACATAACAGGCTTGGGCCTTGGCTTGCTTTCCTTGGCCAGAGAAATTACAAATTTATAGAGGTAGAAGAAGGATCTAGAATCCTGTGTGTGATTCGGATGGAGATCTGGAATGATCTAGAAACCACTGGCAGTGTAGGAGGATCTAGAATCCTGCATGTGATTCTAGAAACTAATGGTGGTGTAGAAAGATCTAGAATCCTAGAGATCTAGAAAGATCTGATCTAGAATCCTCCATGAATTTGGCTTCACACTTAACATTCTCCCACTTGAAGCCAAATAAGAGTGATCAAGTCACACCGAGTCCTACCATGCCTCTACATAACTCATGTTTATTTCGTGGTAGAATCTTAGTGAGCATATTAGCAGGGTTCCTATCTGTATGGATCTTTTCCAAGGATAATTGTTCTTCCTCCAACACATGCCGGATCCAATGGTACCTTAAGTCAATGTGCTTGGTTTTTGAATGAAATGTTGGGTTTTTTGCCAAGTGAATGGTACTCTGACTATCACAATATAACACATACTTCTCCTGCTTTATTCCTATCTCTCCTAGGAATCGCTGCATCCACAACATCTCTTTACAAGCTTCTGTTGCAGCTATGTACTCTGCTTCTGTTGTAGAGAGGGCTACTATTCTTTGTAGCCTTGACACCCAAGACACTGCTGCACCTGCAAATGTATACAAATAACCTGTAGTGGACTTTCTAGTATCCATATCTCCAGCCATATCCGCATCTGTAAATCTTTCAAGCACAGTCTCATCATGACCAAAACATAAACAATAATGACTAGTACCCTTGAGATACCTTAAAATCCATTTCACTGCTTGCCAATGTTGTTTGCCTGGATTGGTAAGGAACCTACTCACTACTCCCACTGAATATGCAATGTCTGGTCGTGTGCATACCATGGCATACATTAAACTACCAACTGCTGAAGCATAAGGAATTCTTCTCATCTCTTCTTTCTCTTTGTCATTACTAGGACATAATTCAGTACTCAGCTTGAAGTGGGCTGCAAGGGGTGTACCAACTGGCTTGGCATCCTTCATATTAAACCTGTCAAGCACCTTCTTGATATATTTTTCTTGTGACAGCCACAACCTTTTGTTTTTCCTGTCACGCATAATCCGCATGCCCAATATCTGTTGTGCTGGTCCCAAATCCTTCATTGCAAATTTTCTACCCAAATCTTTCTTCAACCTATTGATCTTATTCTTATCATGCCCAACAATCAACATGTCATCCACATATAACAATAATATGATATACTTTCCTTGATCATATCTCTTGATATAGACACAATGGTCAGCTTCCAACCTCTGAAAACCATGTTCCAACATGAATGAATCAAATTTCTTGTACCATTGTCGAGGTCCCTGTTTCAACCTATAAAGACTCTTCTTCAACCTACAAACAAGGCCTTCTTTGCCTTTTTCTATGAAGCCTTCTGGTTGCTCCATACAAATTTCTTCCTCCAATTCACCATGAAGGAAAGCAGTGTTTACATCTAACTATTCACATTCTAAGTCTAAAACAACAACTAGACCAAGAATGACTCTAATGGATGACATTTTAACAATAGGTGAGAAAATTTCAGTGAAGTCAATACCTTCTTTTTGGGCAAAACCTTTCACCACCAATCTTGCTTTATACCTCTCATTCTTTTCGTCACCTTCATGCTTAATCCTGTACACCCATTTGTTTTATAGAGCCTTTCTTCCTTTTGGGAGGTTTACCAACTCCCAAGTTTTATTTTCCTGCAAAGAGTTCATTTCTTCTTCCATTCTTTACTGTGCTCGACTTTACAAGCTTTTTGAAAACAATTAGGTTCACCTTCATCAGTGAACAAAATATAGTTTGAAGGAGGATACCTTTGTGAAGGCTTATGAAGCCTAGAAGATCTGCGAACCAACTGTGGTGGTGCATTATCAGGTTGAATCTCCTGTAAAGGTTCCTGCAAGATTCCTTCTTCTTGTTGTTCATCATTTTCCACTTGTTGTTCTTCATGCTCCTGAATTCACTGTTCATTTTCTTGTATTGGTGGTATGTTTTCCTGCTGCTCTTCAAACCTGTCAATAACCTTCTTGACCTCCAACTCACCTATAGTCCTCTTGAACATTTCTAACTCATTAAATATAACATCCTTGCTTCTAATAATTTTATGTTTGACTGGATCCCATAGACGATAACCAAGATCTTCATCCGCATATCCCAAAAAAATGCATTTCATAGATTTATCATCTAGCTTAGTTCTATTTTCTTTGGGAATATGTACGAATGCTTCACATCCAAAGATTTTCAAGTGAGAATAATTCAAATTCTTACCAGTCCAAACTTCTTCAGGGATACCGCAATCCAAGGCTGTAGTTGGAGATCTATTTATGAGGTAGCAAGCGGTCCTCACTGCTTTAGCCCAAAAATTCTTCTCCAAACCGGAATTGGACAACATACTTCGCACCTTTTCCATAATGGTGCGATTCATCCTTTCTGCGACACCATTCTGTTGAGGAGTACTAGGCACAGTCTTCTCATGCTTTATGCCAAACCTGTTACAATATTCCTTAAATGCATTTGAGCAATATTCTCCACCATTATCTGTTCTTAAACACTTCAGCAATTTGTTAGTCTCTCTTTCAACAGCAACATGGAATTTTTGAAATATTCCAAACACTTCACTTTTATTTTTCATAGGATATGCCCAAACTTTCCTGGATGCATCATCTATAAATGTTACAAAATATGATGCTCCTCCTAATGATTTGATGTTAACAGGCCCAAACACATCCGAGTGTACCAATTCTAACACATTTTTCTTTCTGTCATGGCCACCTCTAAGGAATGAAACCCTTCTTTGTCTACCATATATAAAATGCTCACAAAGATCAAGATTGTAGGATTTCAAACCTGGCAATAATTTTTTACCAACAAGGATTTTTAAGCCCTTCTCGCTCATGTGACCCAAACGCTTATGCCACAGATCTGCTGAATTTCCTTCTTTTGTGACAGCAGCCAAATCTGATTTCCCTATCAGTGTCTTCAATGTGTATAATTTTCCTATCTTGGGTCCTTTGGCCACGACAAATGCACCTTTGCTAATTTTCCAGCCTCATTTTCCAAAGCTTGTCGAATAGCCTTCATCATCCAGTCGTCCCATAGAGATTAAACTCATGCCCATTTCTGGTACATTCCTGTCTTGTTTCAACAATATATTTTGTCCATCTTTCATCTTGATCTGGACATCTCCCACTCCAACAATACTGTAAAAATGATTATTCCCCAAATGCACTCTACCATAATCACCAAGATTATATGAAACAAAACTATCTTTGCATGGGGTTACATGGTGAGATGCCCCAGACTCAAGGATCCAATCAAAGCTACTGCTAGATGTATATACACATGCATCCTCTACTGAAACAAGAAACAACACATCACCATCTGTGGCTACAACAGTGGTCTCACCTTCATTTATGCTGGATGACTTGTGATTTGTACTAGACGGTCTCTGATCCTTTTGTCCTTTCTTCCAGAATCAACATTCTTTCTTCATGTGCCCGGGTTTGCCACAATGAAAGCAGATGATCCTTCCTCTCCTTGATTTTGATCGACCTCTCGATCTTGATCGCCCTTGCCGGCCTCGATCCATTCTCCTACCACGATCAGCTAGAGCTAGAGCCTCTCCTCCCTGGTTTTCCGCAATTGACTTGCATCGCAGCTCCTCATTCATTAAACTGCTGCTGACATCATCAAACTTCAGGGTCCCTGTAGTTGTTGAAGTGCTTATAGCTACAATTAAATTTTCCCAGCTGTCTGGCATAGAACACATTAGCAAAATAGCTCTAATTTCATCATCTAAAATGATTTTAACAGAGGCAAGTTGATTAGTAATAATATTAAATGCATTCAAGTGCTCAGCAACTAAAGCACCCTCCTTCATTTTGAGATTATAAAGCTTCTTCATCAAAAACACTTTGTTTGATGATGTGTTCTTCTCATATAGATCATGGAGCTTCTTCCATAATCCTTCAGTCGTCTTTTCTCCGAACACATTGAAATAAACATTCTTTGCTAAATATTGGTGGATTGTTGCAATCGCCTTTCTATCTAGCTTATTCCACTCTTCATTTGTCATCGATGAGGGTTTCTTTGTTGTGCCCTCAATCAGCAAGTACTAATCCTTTAAAATCAGTATATCCTCCATCTGTGATTTGCATAGGGCAAAATTAGCCCCGCTCAACTTCTCCATATCTGTAAGTGTTGTCTCCATTTTCAATCAAATTCACGCCCCAAAACACAAGAAAAACTCCACTTAAAAATAAAACTTTAATTATTACTCTTTAAAATTTAGTAATAATGACCTTCCTCCTTTTAAAATACCCTTTTCAAAATTCCTGCTCCTTTTCAAAATATACTTTTCAAAATTCTAACATATAATTATAAATGTTTCATAATAAATATAAAAACATATATAATGTTTTAACCTTTTCACATTTCACACATACATATGTTGGTTTGAGAAAAAAACTTGACGTATACGTGCAAGCTTGATGTAAAAAAAACTTACGAACACCACGCTTCAACTCCAATCTCCACGAATCTCCACTTTTCAAATTTCAGCAACACGTTTCAACATAGGTCCACGACATCGTTTTTCTTGCAGCAACTATCTTTTAGTTCCAGTGTTCCTCAGCTATTTCCTGGATAGATCCTTCAACAGCTCTAGGGGTAACAACCAACGTTTGAGCAAACGCTGCGAGAGTAAGGCATGGCACTAAGCAGCTTGGACAGTGGATATTCGAACATGCTCCGATACCAGTTGTTAGTTCAGAGCATACATAACACACAGCGGATTTATACTCAGAGACTTAGACGGCAATAGCAAAGAATAATTTCACAGAGACAAACAAATGGAGAAACAACAAGATTACTCAATCAGAAACAACGGAATAGATAAAACAATCACTGGAGAACAGAAATCACTTTGCATTACATAACAGGCTTGGGCCTTGGCTTGCTTTCCTTGGCCAGAGAAATTACAAATTTATAGAGGCAGAAGAAGGATCTAGAATCCTGTGTGTGATTCGGATGGAGATCTGGAATGATCTAGAAACCACTGGTGGTGTAGGAGGATCTAGAATCCTGCATGTGATTCTAGAAACTAATGGCGGTGTAGAAAGATATAGAATCCTCCGTGAATTTGGCTTCACACTTAACAATTTTCTCTCCCCGATATGCAGACTCAAATTGGTGTCTTGATGAGATCTTGCTCATGTTCGAATCAGGGTCAACAATTATTCCAGTATTCTATGGTGTCGAGCCTGCAGATCTTCGATGGGGAATGCAGGGAGTCTATGGTCGATCCCTGCAAACACAAGAAAATAAGAGAACGCTCGATTCTCAACCTTGATATGACTATAACACCATTAAAAAATGGAGGAAGGCTCTCTTTCATTCTGCAGAGATAAAAGGTTTCGATATGAAGACGTATAATGGGTCAGTACTCCAACTCTCCCTCTTACTCTCTCCATTTTAACTTGTTGGATTGATAGACTGTTTGATATTGTAGGCATTTCTGACTAGTAATTTCATTTCAGCAATGAGCAACAGCTCCTTGAACAGGTCGTGGAAGCAGTGCAGAATTTGAATGGGCGATGTTACTCGACCAACAAAGCAGCAGAGAGACTAGAGTTATAGGAATTGTCGGACTTGGTGGTGCTGGAAAAACCACCCTAGCAAAGGAGATCTTTAACCGTCGAAGATCAAATTACAAGAAAACTTACTTTCAATTTGATGTCAGAGAAAATGTAGGGAGAAACTCTCTAAAATCCGTGTAGAGTATGATTCTTAGTGGCTTGGAAGTGAATGTGCAAATAGGCAGCACTGATGATGGTATAGAGAAGCTCCATAGTTATCTTAAATCTTCTCATGCTTTCCTAATTTTAGATGATGTGGACCACCTTCAGCAGGTGGAAGCATTGCTTTTACTGGTGAAAGATGCGCTTCAGCAAGGTAGCTTAATTCTAGTCACATCTCGAAATAAGGATGTACTTACAAGCTCAGGGATTGCAGAGTCTTCCATTTTCAAGCTAACAGGACTCGACAAAGATTATTTCGGAGAGCTATTCTACTGGCATGCGTTTAACCAGCCATATCCTCCTAGAGAATTTGAACAAGTGGCTCGAGCATTTGTCGATGCTTACGCTGGATTGCCATTATCCCTTAAAGTGCTTGGTTCTCTTCTTCGCAGAAAAGACTTGGAGTCTGGGAAAGCGCTATTGCACGATATCTCCAAAATTCTTCCCGAAGATATAATGGCTACACTCAAAATTAGCTATGATAGTCTCGATAAAATAGAGAAGCAGATTTTCTTAGACATTGTCTGCTTCTTTATAGGAAAGAACAAAGATAGAGCTATAAGAATCTGGGATGGAATGGAGTGGGGAGGATGGCTTCGTCTTCGGAACCTGGAGGGTAGGTGTAAGGACCTACAGTCCGTGCGACGAGCAGGGCGACTCCACCGTGCAGAGGAGCATGTGCGAAATGAGGTTGAACGAGCCTTGGACGAGTTCATATAGGCGTTGGGCGAGCGTTGAGGGGGGCGGTCCCACGAGTTGGGCGGGCCGACCCTCCTCTTGGGCGAGACATCACCACATGAATGAGTCGACTGGGCGTTTGGCGTGGGTCGGCCGGGTGACACAACCTGCCACCCGATCATATACATAGGTGAACGGTTTGTGGAGACAAGCCATCATTCCACCACGCAGTTCCCTCGCTATAGTGCAGTTGGAAGAGTACCGCCAGTGTAGGGGCGTGACAGGTGGTATCAGAGCTAGTGTCGGGGAGCTGGTGCTGGTGTTGAAGCGTTGAAGCTGATACACACCTGCACTTCGTGACAGGTGGTATCAGAGCTGGTCCAAGTTTTGCAAGAAACTTGGTGAACTGAATCAAGGAGCTGATTCTACGAAGACCAAAGACTTGGCAGGAAGTTCAAGTTTTGCAGGTGACAAGTGGAATATCAGGGTGATTCAGGTGAATGGTGAAACATGTTTAGCAGTGGTGAAGCATTATGCTTGGGCCAAGCTGAACGACAAGGCATGGCAGGTTTGGAAGAATGCGAAGGGAAGCTCTTGCTTATCTTATACAGGTTGAAGTGGATGAAAGAAGAGAACCCCTAGATTCGAGATAAACTTGAAGTCTTGGAAAGGAATGTTGAAGACGAACTTCTTCAACTTGGTTGGACAATGGAGCAGGATGAAGTTGCAGATTGTGCTAACAAGGAAGAGGAAGCCGTTATGTTTGAGGAAGTTGCAGATGTGACAACGATGGAGGATGAACTTGAGGTTGATCAAGTTGGACCAGGATCATGCAGTTTGCAGACATGGATGAATGAGGATACTCACATGGAGGAGCCTCATGATGTAAGTACTATTGATACTTGTGTTTCACTTGAGCATTTGATAGATGAACCATATGCAAGGAAGAGCAAAGTCAGTTTGCCGATGCTGGGGAGCATCTTACCATGGATGACTATGATGAGACCTTGTATGGAGAAGCAAGGATTGTTGACTGTTGCAGGACTTGTTGGGGTTGTTTGTGACCTTATGATAGAAGGTACAAAGGCCCGTGACAAGGGAGGAACATGATGATCATTGCGGAAGATTGGGTCATGCTTTAGCCACATGGAGAATTGGCTAAGTGCCTAGCATGACTCATGGATAGATTGGAGGAGGGCACACACTTGAGGTATGGTGATACTTGGGTGGACTTCTCATGGCCGAGACCAAGAGCAAGTCTTGGTGGAACCTTTAGTGGGGGAGCTATGATGGAGAGACTCATGTGATGATGATATGGTTGGGTGATCGAGTTCACTAGACCGGATTTGCAGACTTGGATGAGGATGACCGATTGTTGTGATGGGTCTACTTGGTTGGACTACATGGACAACTTAGTCATGGACATCAGGTTGGAGACATGGAGCATGGCAGTCTTATGTAGGGACATTATGCAGGAGCACTTATAGAGGTGTCACTTATGGGCATCCAATGAGGAGTGCCAAGGCAAGGATGTTGTGCAGGTAGATTTGCTGGTGTGACATGGAGATGTTTTACTTATGAGCCGATGGAGAGGTTGTGCACTCTTGTACAACAAGGCCATGGACTTGGATGGAGTTGTGAGCAGACTATGGAGCATTCCTACTACATGGAGAGCTGAGGCATCTTGCAGAGACCTTTGGGCCGAGACTTGTATGCTTGCTGGATGTTGGTTGGAGATGACACATAGAGCTCATGATGACATGAGATTGTTGTGACTTTTGGAGGCTTCATATATGGTGGACTTGGGGGATCTGATGCATTGAGGAGTTGAGGTCAGAGACTTTGATGCAGAATGGGATGCATACTTTCGAGTACATGTATGGGTGTGGCTTGGAAGAGTGACTTGATGTGGAGGATCGATATGAGACACTTTGGAGTGATGGAGTTACGACGATGATGATGCCTTGGTGGCAACACTTGGGCATGGGTTGAGCTAAGACTTAACCACTTTTGACACATGGGAGCTGATTGATCTATGATCATGGGCAGCACATGGATAGATGAGACAGGTGTATACTTGTTTCTATGGCATACTTGAGGGATGGCACATATAGATATGATGGAGGTAGCTTCATGGACCTGGATGTGGCACATCGAGAGTTGGAGTTTGAGGATCTCTTCACCTTGAGGAGATGGATGTTTTGCAGATGGATGATGTTGGGATAGATGCAGTTGATTTCATGCAGCACATTGACACCAAACATCATGGACAACATGTTGCAGATGAGATGAGGGCTATTTCATGGACCTGAGCGTGGCTTACACTTATATGGAGATGGATTCTTGATCGAGGTGGTGATGTGACGGGATGTTCAGAGAAACAACTGATGGTGGCATGAGGATGTGCATTCTCATGGTTTGAGCATGACAGTTGGATTAGCTACCCAACTAGTTCAAACATGGGGGCTAGCATGTACAAAGATGTGTTAGCATTATGTTGGAGTATCATGGCAGCAGTTCACACGAGGACGACAGATGATGAGGTTGACATGATATGTTGCAGTGGACATGTAGCTTGAGATGGAGGGATTAGCCTTCCACGATGGAGAGCAACATGTGGAGATTGCGACGAGATGGTTGATGATCATGGATTGAGATGATCTTCCGATATATCACATACCGATGGAGTATATGCCGTGGTATGGATGTCTTGGTGATAGGTGGTTGCCGGGATGAGATATTGTCGAGGACGACAATGACTTCAAGTGGGGGAGGATGTAAGGACCTATAGTCCGTGCGACGAGAAGGGTGACTCCACCGTGCGAAGGAGCATGTGTGAAATGAGGTTGAACGAGCCTGGACGAGTTCATATAAGCGTTGGGCGAGCGTTGAGGGGGGCGGTCCCACGAGTTGGGCAGGTCGACCCTCCTCTTGGGCGAGACATCACCACATGAATGAGTCAGCCGGGCATTTGGCGTGGGTCGGCCGGGTGACACAACTTGCCACCCACTCATATACATAGGTGAATGGTTTGTGGAGACAAGCCATCATTCCACCACGCAGTTCTTCTACGAGTTGGTTGGAGTGCGAAGTTGGACGCAGGTGTGGAAGTGCAAAGGGCGCAGGAGATGTGCCTGCACTTCGGGCAAGTCGTTCAGAAAAACTCGTGCGAGGTCGTCGGGTGAGAAACTCGGGCGAGGGCGTCGGGTGAGAAACTCGGGCGAGGTCGTCGGGTGAGAAACTCGGGCGAGGGCATCAGGTGAGAAACTCGGGCGAGGTCGTCGTGTGAGAAACTCGGGCGAGGTCGTCGCACAGAACTCGGGCGAGGTCATTCAGGCAGAACTCGGGTGAGGTCATCGGGCAGGAAACTTGGGCGAGTTCGTTCGGGCGAACCGGGTGAGGTCATTCGGGCGAGCCGGATGAGGTCGTCGGGCGACCCGGGTGAAGTCGTTCGGGCGAGCCAGGTGAAGTCATGTGGCGACCTAGGTGAAGTTGTGTGGCGACTCGGGTGAAGTGTTGGAGTTGTGAACGGAGGTGTGAGTCGTGCAGAGGTGCCCATGTGTCGCGACTTGGTTACGACGAGGCGCGCCCAAGTTGGGAAAACAACACGATCGTGCGACGAGGTGAACGAAGGGTTGGTGAGTCGTGCGGCGACCGTGCGGAGGCATCGACGAGCTGGGCAACCGAGTTTGCCGAAGTTTGAAAATTGGCTAAGTGTAAATTTGGGGTTTCCCAAGATTTAACTTGTACTTATAAAAGAATATTATATATATTGATTCGGGTAGACTCATATTCTAGGGAGTTGCCCCTCCCTTTATACTATTGTGCAATTGTATATGTGTTAATTGTTGTTGATGATGAATATGTATGGGTTTTCATCTGTATAAAGGCTAATAATAATACTTGGTAACGAAAATAAACTAAGTATGAATGTTAGGCGTAGTCTACAATTGTAAGTATTGGTGAAAAGAAAATGGTTGGTAGTTCCGCACCTCGCTATAGTCCGATTGGAAGAGTACTTCCAGTGTAGGGGCGTGATAGTAGGTGTCTCGTGGAAGTAGACAATAAAAATTGTATAAGAATGCATGAACACCTGAGGGACCTGGGCAGACATATTGCGGAGACTGAACCTCCAAAATGGACAACCTTTCGTGCCCAACCCACGAACTTCGGCTTCTATCTGACAAATCAGTGGTATGTATTTTGAAGCTTTAGACCCATATCCAAAATAGTGTTTTTGTCAAAGTTGTGTGTGTTATGTTTTGAATACTTAACCTTTGCAAGGATGTCCATCTTTGAAAAAGCAATTCTTAATCGTGATTCTTATAAACATCTTTGAGAAAACAATATATAAGGTGCACAGAATTAGCACCGTTCACTCACAAGGCTGCTAAAGGGCTCAACCATTGTTCACAAACCTCAAGGAGTTCGCAGGCAGTAGTTTAACAAATTATGTGAGGGGGTTGCAGCTGATTAGTACAAAAGGTTTTTTTGAGGAGAGCGAATTCATTGAAAGCATATTCCACGGTGCCATGTCACTCATATGGCTCTGCTGGGTTGACTTTCCGTACTCCAGCTTACCTTCTTGGATTCCACTCAAGAATTTAAGAGTTCTAAGAATAGAGAGTTACGGACTTCAAAAGCTGTGGCTGCATGAATCGCAGGTAGTCATTTGAAGTTCTTGACATAAGATGTTTTTATCTCGGAAATTGCTTTGATCTTTAGTATTGTTAGCATACTAGGGGTCAAACCAATTTTGATAATATAAAGATTGCAGGCAACAGAGCAGTTGAGGGAATTGTATGTTAACACTATACATGTGGAGGTTCTGAAGTCTATTGGGAAGTTGAGCCATCTCGAAAAAATTATGGTCAATTTTACTGACCATGTAACTTTACCAGACGAACTCTGCCATCTACAATCGTTGAAACACTTATACTTAGGGGGAGGTACAATTTCTTTTTTTATATTTGTATTACTATCTAAAAATGGACTACCTACCAAATTATTTTGCGAATTTAAGGACCTGTTTCGAAATAGAGTCCCTGCCGAATTCCTTTGGGAGTTTAACGAACTTCTATTATCTTACCTTGCAGCATCCCATAGTGAGTTTGAATTCGTGGGGTGCTCTAGTTTGAACATGCTCCCAAATTCATTTGGAAATTTGACGAATCTCCAAACTATTGACCTGCCACAGTGCAGTCGTCTGCAGGTGCTTCTAGATTCGTTTGGGAAATTGATGAATCTCAAAACTATTAACCTGTCCAAGTGCAGTAGTATGAAGGTGCTTCCAGATTCGTTTGGGAACTTGACGAATCTCCAAAATATTAAGCTGTCCTGGTGCTTGTGTCTGCAGGTGCTTCTAGATTCGTTTGGGAACTTGAAGAATCTCCAAACTATTACACTATCCGGGTGTGGTTTGCGTGTGCTTCCAGATTCATTTGGAAACTTGACGAATCTCCAAACTATTAAGCTGTCCAGGTGCCATAGTCTGCGCGTGCTTCTAGATTCATTTGGAAACTTGATGAATCTCCAAACTATTAACCTGTCTTGGTGCTGGAGTCTGCAAGTGCTTCCAGATTCGTTTGGGAACAAATCTCCAAACTATTGACCTCTCTTGGTGCGAGAGTCTACAGGTGCTTCCAGATTCGTTTGGGAACTTGACGAATCTCCAAACCATTAACTTGCGCGGTTGCAATAGTCTACATGTGCTTCCATATTCGTTTGGGAACTTGACGAATCTCCAAACCATCGACCTGCATGGATGCAATAGTCTGCATGTGCTTCCAGATTCGTTTGGAAACTTAATACAACTTGAAGGTCTACAGTTTGACAGTTTGACCATCTCCCACGAAGTCTATGAAAAGATGCACACATTTAAATGCTTAGGTGTCTCTAATTCAAGAGGGTAGAAGTATTGCCCGCACCTTTTCTCACTTTCTTGTGAGATAGATATGAATGGAATTGTTAGCATGTGATGGTAAGGCAGTTATGCTATGAGAATTTGAAATTGACATTGACCGTGTTTGCAATCAATATACCGTTCAATTGATGACTTATATGTAGTGGAAGTAAGTGCTTTGTTTAAGTCACAATTATTATAATTATCACAAGTAAATTGGATTAAAGTGGAATCCTTTTATAAGCACTTTCATGCCATTTTATGGAAGAGTCTTGGGATTCGATTATTATGTTAATGGGATAAATCATATTAATATATTTTAATATATTTATATGAATTACATAATATATATATATATATATATATATATATATATATATTAAGAAATAATAATAATAATAAAATATTTTATAAAAATGTATTATTAATAATATTTTTAAATTAATAATAATAAAAAATTATAATAGTAATAATATATTTTATAAAAATGTATTACTAATAATATTTTTAAATTAAAAATATTATTTAATTAAAATAATAATAATAATATAATTATAAACTTACAATAAATTATTTTTAAAATAATTGTTTTTTATTTTTAAAATAATTATATAAATATATGTTATTTTTTAATATATATTAAATAAATATTTATGGTTTGAATCAATTTTCATTTAATTATTAATGAGTTTATCTTATTGTATAGACTACATTGTCCACATTAAACGTTTTTTTTGTTATAAATCTATTTTTAAGCATATATGAATATTACTTAAAATATTTTATCGATGACTCACATTGAAACTTTTTTAATATTATGAATGTTTTTAAATGTTACATTAATATTAAGAATTAAATGAATTACACTTCTCCCTCTTATTATTGTAGCTTTCCTCTCACACAACAATACAATTTTGATGAGTATCGAGAAGGAACGAGATAGAATGATTCTGTTCCTACCAGCAATTATTCTATCTCCGTTTGGTCGACTAAATCCCAACAGAAAGAAGAGAATATTGCATGTTCCGAGGTCCGTCCGGGCGTAAGGAACCCCAACTCCCTCAATCGATGTTGTAACAATAGCATAGACTGTGGAAATTTTCGATTGGAATTAGCTTTTGCATACAGGTGGCGTTAGAGCCGAAAAAGAGGATGAGTGCTGCTTGCAAAGGATATGAATCACTATCAATAAAACTCATCCAGAGTATTATACTTTTACTTCTTCCTTTTTCATTCCGACATGACATTATGCCCGTGTAGATGAACCCAGAAATTCAAATTTCACGCGGATCATTGGTGCTACGCACATGTATGTTGCTTTTCCAATAGTATTCGGCACAGATGGAGTTATGCCAAAGACTTATTATATAATACCTTATTATTGTTATTAGGAAGTTTTGATATTTTTATTTTTATTTTTAATTTTCAATTACTTATTTTTTTGTACATTTAATATTTATTATATACAACATTAAAATATTTTCTTTTAACATTAAATTAATTAACATAGATTTTCAGTGTGTTGAAATATTTTTGAAAAATATAAGGTTTAAACATCTTATTCACACTTTGATTTTTTATTTCCAATTACTTTATCTCTTTTTAAAGTTGATATAATATTATATTATTTCATGTGCTCATCAATTATATATATATATATATATATATATATATATATATATATATATATATATATATATATATATATATATATATATATATATTTTGTATTATTAACATTTCTTATGAGAAATTGTAAGCTTTAAACTAGGCATCCTAAGTAATATTATAAAATAATAGTGGAAATAATAAATTAAGATCAGATTACATCATCAAATCTTATAGGGAAAAAAGAAAAAACTACTTTTTCAACTTATCTTCCTATGGTTTTACTCAAATTTCGAGTGGGAGCATTCATTGTATGTAGAATTTAACTCCTCATCCAAAGAATACCCATGTTACATACTTTCGATAGACCATGCTACATGAAAAATGAGAAATACGAGAAAAAAGCATGATTGCAATCACATTTTGCATGTATTTCTTATTTTTCATGTAGCAGGTTTCATCAAAAGTATGCAACATGTGTACTCTTTGCATGAGGAATTAAACAATGCATCTAATGAATGCCTTTGCTTGAAATTTGAGTAAAACTCCAGGGAGATAAGTTGAAAATATGAGTTGAAAAATAGTTTTATTTTTTATTTTTTATTTTTTAATCTTTTTAATTTTTTACTCCAAAAATGGTGAATCATCCCCATGGTACATCATCATCTTGAATTCTATTGGTTTTTATAAATTTGATTTTGTTTGTACATTTTGAATTTTATTGGTTCTTATAAATTTGATTTTCGTTGTACATTTTTTTATTTGAGATCCATTTTAGCCCTCAAAATTTCACTATTGTAAATATAAAATTGAAAATAATATTTTCGAAAAATAACTAAATAATTAATAATTTTTAATTTTTATGTGATAAATGTATTATTTGATGAGAATTTTGACGTTATATTAAAATTTCCTTTTGGATGTTTATTCAGGGAATATATTTTTATGCTAATAATATACATGAGTAATAGTTGGATGAAATCTAATAACAATTATAAGATCAATATAAATAACAAATATGATATGTTGTTCATCTTTGAAATGGAAGGAATCTTATTCTTTTTATATAATACTAAAAAATAATTTTATCATATTCAATAAAAACCCTGATTGGTTTGTAGGTGACCCAACATATTTTTGGAGGTCTTTGAATTCAAAAGTATTAATAGTTTGTAAATTTTCGTGGATATTCTATTAGACAATTTGTCACAATAAATATGAAAAAATCATGCTTAAAATCCGAAATTCTGAAAGTTTATTTCTCCTTAGATTTTCTAGACCTATTAAGTATTGTTAATTGCATATGTATGAAAACTATAACTATACAAAAATTAGAGAACAACAAAATAAAAACACACAAATCACAAACACATACCTGGGAAAATCTTACTAGTCCCTAATATGCACGTTGTAAAATGTTTGGCAATATTTTTGTAAAAACATCATCATGGATCAGCAATATACTTGGATATGAGTTTTCTTTCTAGTTCCTTTTGCAAGTATTGAATGGTCCCCAATTTGGTGAGTTCCTCTCGAACCCTCCTGATGTGTCCTTGCATGTATACATAATGTGCATCTACCATCAAACCCCCTTCTGACCTCATACATTAGGGGGCATCTATTATAGAATCTTTTGCCTCACCTATCACTAGATACGCTTGTTGGGCAAGGCAACATCTATTTTTCCCTATGCAGCCATGACCTTATCTTAAAAATATTCTTCCAAATTCTATACACAAGCCACCCAAATGTAAAATGTGTATATATGTGGGTACTCCCAAAGAAACACACACACACACACATATATATAATGTGATTTTTCACGTGGGATTTGTGGGTTAGACAAGAAACCCACCTAGTGCAACCCATTCCATAACCACCCAAACAAATTTCTGGTGGTATTTATACACGCCTTGAGTGGTCCTCGAAGTCATGAATTGCCTTCGCATCCAAACTTTGACAAAATTGTCACCGATCAAGTTTGTTGTTTCTAGTGTTTTTTAAGCACGCCCCCTACTTCAAGAAGCCTTAGCTTCCATGTTGTTGTGTTGAGTTCCCTTATCTCACTCTCATCTAGCTTTGTTGGAGAACTTCAGTGGCTCGAGAAGGGACGATCCGAATGAAGATTCCACTTGGTGCCTTTAGTTAGGATCAGGTGAGTGTAACTACCTCACTACCACAAATTTCAATAAATAAACTCATTTTCCAATCCAACTTGTTCATATGTTATGTTTATGTTGTTTTATTGTACAAATGATGGATTAACAGAGAATGTTTCTCTTTGTACACTTTGAATTATTCATTCTACTCTCTAGTTTGTATTTGTGTTGCAAGTTTGCACCTTCGAAGGAAGAACGAGGGTTTGAATGCTTCAAGATTTATATCAAGCGTAGGACCCACCGATAAGTACCCATGTCCTACTTTGTGAATTCTATGTGAATTGTTGGATTGATTAAGTTTTCTTTGTTGATCTTTTACTTTTTCTCTGTTGCAGCTACCAACACTAGCCCCAAGGATTTTATCTCATAACATCAAGAGAAGGGTGTGGACAGTGAAGATTGAAGATGATTAAGTGTCCCACATCTCCAATCCAATGAAAAAAGGATAGTCAAGGAGCTATAACAGTGAAGGAGGTCAATGACAACAAGAAGTCGATGCAAGGGTAGCCATTATAAGCCACATTCCAAAGAAGAAAATAGGTGCATTGATCCAGATTAGTTTCCTAGTTTTTGAAATCCAAAATTTCTCTCAATGGAAATGTGGGATATGAAGTGGATTTGAACTAATGAATGGATGTAAGACTTTGTGCTTATACAAAAAAGTTGGCAATTTATGAAGGTCAACAAACCACATAAATCAATGCAATATAAAAGTTGAATAAGACAAAAGCAAAAGAAAAAAGAAATGATAAATAAATTAAAAAAAATAGAAATAAGGCTCAGGAAGGGGAAATGAAAAATTATTGTTGTTAGCCTTTAATTAATTTCACTGTGAAAGGGATTTTTGCTAGCCAAGAGAGAGAGATTGTTATGAATAAATAATTTATACAAACAATAATAAATAATATATTATATTAATTATGAAGGGTTTTATGGTCAAAAAGACATGACCCGTCACCTTCATGACGCGTCAATGCCTATATAGGAAACCGTCACAAAGGCATTTGTACCATCATTTAGCTTTTCATTCATTAATAAAATATCTATTACAGAGTTTGTGTCTTCTGGATCAATTCTGCTACAACAGAGAAGCATAAAAAAAAACAATCTGCTTATAAGAGTGCATAGTTCAAAGTCATACTCTATTCTTTGCTTATCTTATTTAATGAGATAAAATATGCACAATAAATTGCAATCACTGCCCTTAGTGGTTAATCACATAATAATCCCTTGTAAATGAATATTCTCATTAATCTAGTAAGTCTATCAAAACATTGTTTGGGATACCACCTTCTCATGGGCATTCATATGTTGTTGTACAAACACTTATAGCAAATTGTCGCTGTACATAAAACCAATGAAATCCAATAGTTAGAGATCCCAAGATGTGCATTGTAAGTCTCAAAATACCTTGTTTTGTCAAACAAAATCTAAATGCTAAGATTTGAGCATGTTCTTTATTCACAGTTGTATTGATGGTCTTTCTTTTGGTGGAGTATTTGTTATCTTTTCTTCCAAATCATCTATATTGGTTTTTCTGAACAAAAAAAGACAATGTCTAAAACTATTAAATTCAAGTTCATTAAAGTTGTCAACAATAGTGATAAGTAATAATTAAGATCTTATTCAATCATTTAACTATGTAATAGAAACTTCCAATTTTCCTATTTGGCGACTGCCAAAGAATAACGTATTTTAATGCTGGCAATTGTTTAATGTTGTAATGTGTTTTTGCACTTTATCTATCCTAGTGGAGGATTATGTTGTTTTGTTTGTTTTTGTTTCTCGACCATGTAGAGACTTCGACATATCTCTTCTCTTGTCTAGATTGAGCTGACATACAATATTATGATATATGTATTGATTTTTCATTTTATAAAAAATTAGTGTTTTTTATTATAAAAAAATAACAAATAAATAAATTTACAGTAGCTTCAAAATCTATGGATTGAGATAATGAGACATCAAAAATCATAATGGCCACTTAATATCAATAACTAGATCAATATATTTTCCAACCCATATTCTAATTGGGGGGTTAATTGAGAGGTTCATAAGCCCTTAGGGTTAGAGAAAAAGTTATAACACTATATGACATGTTCAAATTGCTAAATATGAACATGTATAAGTAAGTCACATTTGTAGACTTTTTAATTTTTATTAAATAAATCAGCATAATCGAATATGAGATGAGAAGTTATGGATCATGCTTAAAAGTTTCAAAGAGAATTTGACTTACAAGTGGATGAACATAGAACCATCAAGTTCTAACAAAACCACAATTGCTAGTCACAACAATGCATGGGGGACAACCCTCCTCCCAACCAACCTCTAAATCACTAGAATGCAAGACCACCAAGTCTTCATTTAATAACTTGTGCTAACTTCTATTCATATTTTCTTTTCATTCCACGGTGAAAAACTCCATTCATACATTTCACTCATCAAACAATTAGCATTTAGAATATATGCATTATTTGACACTTTATTTAATTTTTTCTCTTAATTCCATTTTCAGTAATTAATATATATATATATATATATATATATATATATATATATATATATATATATATATATATATATATATTCTTGTTTATAATTAATTAGTTATTTTATTATATTTATTACTATCATTACTATTATTATCGGCAATATTATTTTAAGTGCATATCTTTATTTTCCCTTTCAAACATAAAATTAATTCAAAATAGAAAGCATTACAAGTTTTATACAAATATCATATCCATAATTATTGGCCAATTACAATGGATTATCTATTACACAATCCATTTACAACCTCTCTTTTTTTAATGTGGTTCGTGGACACTGAGTGCCCATTACATCCATGGGAAAATCGATGTGGATCATGTTGAAGAAAGTGTAACTAGTTTCAGTCTTCATAATGACATGATCTTTGTTAGTGATGTAATACATGATGTAATAAATTATTTTTTGTAATCTTGCTACATGGGTTTCATGAGAAAGAAGTGTCTCTAGGTGAAAGACTTCTTCTTGATGTCTTTAAGATTTATTCATATGTAAAAGAGTCATGTCATGTGTATAAAAACTCTTCATGAGTTTATGTAAATATGTACAAGTCTTCAAGTTGTCTAAACAACCCTCCAAGGCCAAGATCAATGCCTCAAAAGCAAGCCTACCAAAGTCTGCAAGCAAAAGATTCAAAGGATCTTCATGTCGGCTCAAAAATGGATTAAATATATAAATATATGACATGTCGACTTGAATAAAATGACACGTCGGTTCAGAAGGTCATGTCGGCCTAATATATATGTGCACAACCATTATAAATACCCTGTTGAGGTATCCAAAAATAAGTTGTGAAGATCTCACATTTCTCTGAGATGTCAATAGGGTATAGGGTGCAGGAAGGTGTGCTTCGTATGGGTGCAGGCAGCGTGATCTCATGTCACCGCAGGAAAACAAGGACTCAGGTGAGGGAGCTGCAGTCAAGGAGGCAGAGAGCACACAATCAAGGAAGAAGATCTCGCATGAAGAAGAAGGGTCTGACTGCACCTCGGCTAGGGTATTAGGTGCAGTCATGACCAGAACTTGAAAGTATAATATGGACGCAAATCTGATCTATATGCTACCTATGAATCAATGCTCGAATGGACGAGGAAGTAAAGACTTTGGATGAGGTTATTGCAGTAAGGTCTAAACTATATAGAGACCTAACCCTTATAGTGACAGTCTTCACATTACATGGATAAGTACGACAAGGAGCAGTCATGGTATCCCAGTAGGATACTAGGTACAAGGATGAGCAGTGATGGATCTATTCTATAGGATCAACGAAGATCACATCTTTGCCTTATATGTATTACAATCTCGACATAGCTACAGACTTAGGTGCAAGACCTCGGTGACTAGGTGCAGTCATGGATCTATTCTATAGGATCAACGAAGATCACATCTTTGCCTTATATGTATTACAGTCTCGGCATAGCTACAGAATTAGGTGCAAGACCTCAGTGACTAGGTGCAGTGATGGATGGATAGAGAACAATTTAGAATGTCCTTCTTGGAGGTTTGAAATCTTAGATAAGGTACAATAAGTTATCTCTATTATAACATGGTTACAATATCATTCAAGATAGTAATCTCAATATGAATATGATTTCAAAGGCAATCACAATGACAAAGATCACAAGAAGTATTACAGTGCAAGTATGATGAAAGAAGCAGTACAGTGAAGTGTTGTCATGATAGAGACAACCATGGTGTAGCCATGATAAACCTAATGACATTGCTACAACAATGCAATGGTGTCAGAGGAGCAGCAAGATGATGATCTCAACAGTGCTCGAGAAAAAAGGATTGATGACTTGGTCTTGGAGAGGCAAATAGTTTCAAGGGTCATGGTCTTGGTATTCGTCAATAGAATCTCTATAAGAAGAATTTTGCATGGGTTTTCCTCTCCAAGAGGGAGAGGTTTTGGCCCTGGCAGAAGCCAAACATTTGTGTTCCTGTCTCTTTTATTCTTGATAGCAGTTTGATGAAGTTAACACACACATGCTAATAATGAAGTAAACATCAAGCTATGATAAATTATTTAAATACTTCACAAATTGTTGTCATGTAACAAAAAATCATCTTAACTTTCCTTGCCCTAGATTCTTCAACAAATCAACCCGAAGGGATCTACCCTTCAGCGAAATTAGTAGGGCCTAACTCCAAGGGGCTCGAGGAGATTTGACCTATGACCTCCATTGGTGAAATACAGGAACTCGACCAACTAAACTATCCCTTAGGAATACAATCCATTTACAACCTCACACACAAGAATTAGCAAATTTCCAATACAATCTACATTTACATTACAAACTCAATGGAAAATATTTCAAGTCAAAGCACCCAATCAACTACCAAATTCAATTAACCAAACTTCAAATTACAACCCTAATGAGAGAGCAATCTAAGGGTGTGATGAGATATTAATCTATGGTTGATAAAAGGTAAAGACTGACGACCTGAACACCCCTTATTACATGTCATTCTTTGGAACGAAAACCCCTCTTACATGTTATTCTTTGGAATGTTTGCTATTAGTATTCCACCTATATCTCCAACTTTATTCATAATTAAGCAATTAAACATAGAATTGTTTAATAACACTGCATTAACTTTATTCATAATTAAGCAATTAAACATAGAATTGTTTAATAACACTGCAGTACAAATCTGTTAGATTATGTTCTCATTGAAATAATTAAACCAAACGCTAAATTATTTAATAATATAAAACCAAACACTAAATTATGTAATAGCATATAAATTTGTTAGACTATATTCCAACAGTGAAATAGGGATATTGTGGAAAAGAAAAGAAGAGAGTATCAATATATATGTGAGGACTGGTCCCTTTTCCTTTAGTTTCGTAGCTCGATTGAGTAGTGTATCAAAAATACGAGAGGGATCTAACCTCAAGACTATGAAGACGGCATGCCACAGTAAGTGGTAATCAATCTTTAACATAGGCTCGAACAACTTTGTCCACATTCTGGTCCAAATACTTCCTTAGTATCATAATATAGGAAATTGGAGAAAACAAACAAGAATAAAGTAGCCTTCGTTCACTTTTTCCACCTCTTTCCATATTCGTTCTTTTTAATTAGGAACATCCGATCATTCTAAAATCACTCAGCCATACTAGTGCATGCTAGCATTTAAAGGACCATTTTGCATAGTTTAGTACTGTTCAAGCACATATTAGAAGGAATGAAACAAATATCATACCATGTTGTTCAAAGTTGTATTCTTTTCTTCTTTCAAATTCAATTCCCGCATAACAAATATCATACCATGTTGTTCAAAGTTGTATTATTTTCTTCATTCAGATTCAATTCCCACAAGTAAAATGTGTTCTTACCAATTATATTGTTATAATAGTTTTAGTAGTTTTAAGCAAGTATATTATTCTAACAGCTTTGAGCCTTGTGGTTGACATAGGCTGAAAAATCTAAAGTTTACCACAGATACCATCCTCAAAATGAATTAAACTGTTTAAAAGTTCTCTGCAAAATACTCCCTAGTCTAAAAGAAAAAAATTATACACCATCCAAATACTAAATTCATAAAACAAATTTGTCCCTCCCAATCTTAGGCATGCCCCTATTAATTCTATTATTGTAAATGAATGCCCCGGTGTGCATTACAATCTAAAGCAGCGGCATAAAATACGATAGTCTTGTTACAAAATTTAACTTATATTGTCATTTCTTATATTCATTCATATAAACAAAACATAAGACCCCTTATGCTCATTCAAACCCATGTGACCAGTAGATTCCAAACCACCAAAACCTAGTTTCGTAACAAAATTTAACTTACATTTTCATTCTTATTTTCCTTCATATAAAGGATATAAGACTCCTTATGCTCATTCTACCAAGTGACAAGTAGATTCCAAACCACCAAATATGAAGAACATTCATTCCGTCCAAGTGAAAAGCAGATTCCAAAGCACCAAAAATGGAAGTGAAGTCATTAACCAGTTTACATCTAACAACTAATAAAAAACAAAATTACTTCTAATGCTCCTGGTATCACAATTGAATACTTTCATTATGTTAGCCTGATATGATATACATATGGTTTACAAACAGTAAACCTTGCACAATATATAAATATTATGGGATCTCAACTTGTAAATTATTAGTTAGTTGGAATAACTCAAACAACACCAAGATCAACAGGAAGCCATATGCAAATATAACTAAGAAATTTTAACGATCAGACAAAATAATGTAGAATGAACCAAATGAATCTATTTTATAACCCAGCAGGAAACATCCTTCCGGGGAAGAATAATTGCTATTTCCTGAAGCTACATTCTAAAATCCAATACGCAGACTGTGTTGTTTGAAAAACAAGCTGCAACTTTATCGCCTTCTCTATTCCAGCAAACTTCAAAAATTTCACCACTTCCTCTATATGTCTTGACAAGGCTTCCATCCTTCACATACCAGATATGAAAAGACCTGTCAAATGATCCACTTGCTAGGTACTCTCCATTTGCACTGAAAGCAACTGAATATACAGGTTCACTGAACAAAGAAGCAACAAGATATAAAAAAGTTTTTATGGTTCTCTCTTAAGTGAATACTTGAAAACATTACTGACCAGGAATCACGAATGTAAATCACGGGGACCAGAACGCTAACTACCAGTGATACAATGCCTAGTTCGTGTCAAACCCAAACAGATATGGAAGAGTACTAAAGAGGTCCAAAATAGCCCAAAAATTCATAACAATCACCATGCCCAACCCATCATTTGCCAATAGACAGGAAAAATCTAAGATTCCAGTGAAACTCAATTAGCCACCATCATTTAGAGACAGGCATCATGGTAATATGAAAGACGATGACATGAAAAATAAACAAAAAAGCAAATTATTGTATATGGTACTAGGTATGTACACTTAATAATAAAAACAATTACAGAAGAGGTGGATTGTTATGCATTTTGACCTCTATTTTTCCAAGACAAAGCACCCTAAAGGACCATCTACCTATTTTTGGCAAGGATGGCAGAACAAGACATAATTCTCTAACCCTTGCTTTGTTCTTACTTCTTATTATGCAGTTGAATCAAACATCTTATTTTATAATTGCTAACAAGAACCAACTGTAAATCATGTAAGCCACGCAATCTTAAGCTCTAATCCAACCCACCGGTAGGATTGCATGCATCATTTGTATTCGAAACATGCTAAGGTACACATCAGATAAATTTATTAAGAAACTTGGTTTAAGATTCATAAGATAAAAAAGAGGATTTCACTAGCGTGATCCCCATGTTAATCATGGCACAACATCAAATCTATTTATGCTACCAATATTTGATACTCATTTATACTAGTGTTCTTTTTTCTACTGGTGAGTATACTATGGCTAGTTGAGATGATAAAGCATGACCAAGCACAGATTCAAACTAAGCACAACAAACATGGCAGTTCATGTGTGTTGCACAAAATTTTTGGCAGCGGTAACAATAATAGAAAATAGACAAAAAAACTGGGAATGGGTAGAGGCCACAACCCTCCACACTAAGATGCATAATCCAAATCCTCCACATAAATTAGAGAAAAATCCATCAAGATTTTCATAAAAAACAAAATGCTCAAAATGAGTACAGTTCTATACATCTAAAGAAATTTGGTAGGCTAAAGATGAAGGGTGGGAAACCTCCAAAGTAATTATTTGGCTTAAGAGCAGATTGAAGATGAAGAGGGAAAACACCTTCCAAAACAAGAAGTTATATAAAGAAGACAACTTTGGAGTTGTATAAAGAAGACAAGACCCACTCATAATGCAAGTCACCCAGCTACCAGAATTTGCTATACACATGTTACAAGGGAACAGTAGAGTCGAAAATAATTGTTTTGGATGAAAACATAATGATGTCCTCCAAATTTTGGGGGAATAAAGGAAAATGATTAGAAAAAAAATAAAAAAATCCAAACATCGAAATGGAAATGAATTCAAACCAAACAAGAGAAGTGAAAACCGAACAGGTTGAACTCTCTCTCTCTCTCTCTCTGACACAGACACACACACCAACTTTGATCTTTCCACTACTAAATATATTTCATATGATATGTATCTCATAAGACACATATTTCATAAGATGCATATAATCAAGAACACATTCCTTCTGCCTTATATTTTGCGGTGAAACAAAAGTACCATGCCCTTGGGATTGTGGTTCACTTTACTAGAGCATGAGGCTCTCAAAACTGAAGTTCTCAAGTATCTACTAAGCATTCAGCATTATATATATATATATATATATATATATATATATATATATATATATATATATATATATATATATATATAAAATCACATGAAACAATAAAAAGTAAATGGTTCCGCACGACGACAATAAGAAGCACAAATTCAATTTACATACCTATGACTAGTCAAGCTGAACAATTGGCTTCCTTGATCAACACCCCATAGTTTGATTTTTGAGTCAAATGATGCACTGTCACAAAGGCTTCATTAGTAAGCATTTGCATCTGAAATAAATAAGGCCAAGAATGTTGGAAGTATATTACCATAAACTCAGGAAATTAATGTTTTATACTCATTGCAAACTGTAGCACAGAATTAAAAATAGAAACATGCGATAACCAATGCACCAAAAAAATTTGAAGGATCCACAAAGCCTTGTTAAGATAGCTAACATGTTGATTTTGTAGCATCCGAAAGTCTTCTGTGTAGGCTGGTGTCTTGCATGCAGGAGAAGAAATCTTCTTTAGGTGGTTGTTCGAGAGAAGCAACTAATATGATCTCCTTCCTATGTTTTAACTTCGGAAAAAGTACATTGATTAATTATTTAAATTATGTAACTTTGGGCTAATGTTTTCCTAAAGATAAATAATTAATTATTTAAGTGACTTAGATCTAATCTCCATCGTTGATAAAAAAAAGCTAAGATTTAATCATAGCCCTCAATCACCTTGGAGATAAGGGATTTGGTCCATGGAGCAATTATAAAAAGAACATATGGGAGAGGATGAAGAAACAACATCAAAGTTATGAGAAAGTGATTTTCTCAAGGAGTGAGAGACTCCAAGACTGAAGAGAAGGGAGAAGAATTGCAGCAGGGGAATTTTAGGGGAAATTTTCAGGGAAACCAAAGCTAGAAGAGAGAGGCCGAGTCAACTGAAAAGGAGGGTCAAATTATTGGAGAGCCAAAATATCCAAGGCCAAATTTCTCAAGTGTGCGAGGATCGTAGGAGAGGAAAGAGAGGGACCGAATTGCTGGTGAGGGAGGCTACGTTTTCCAGAGGTTGAAGTCTTCCAGTGGTACAGATTTCCAGGGACCGATTTCCTTGAAGGCCAATTTCCAAGTTCCTAGCAGTTGTATTTTTTTTGTGTATTCTCTGTGGATCTAGGCCCAAATTTTCTTGAAACGTTTAATATGAAGGGAGATTGTGTTGAGAAAAAATTTGTTGTTGTAGTGTGATTGATTTCCCTATTTTATTTCTAAAAGTTAAAATACCAGTAATTTTATTTTCCAGCAGTTTTCAGTGATTGTTGAATAAATAAAAGAATTGTTGAGGTATAAATAAATCAGATCTAGTATTAATATTTAATATAAAAAATCTTGGACTCACTACTAAACAAAACATCATGTTTTATTACAAAAAACTTGTGACATAGTAAGAATATGTGTCCGAAATGAATAAGGCTAAGAATGTGTTAGCAAAATAATTTGTAGGATCCACAAAGCCTTTTTAAGATAGCTAACAAAGCCTGGAATAACTACTAATTAGCACATCTTGTTTTAGTACCAAAAACTCGTGACATAATAAAAGTTCATATACAACTTCACATAAATAACACAATACATTTAGATACACATCACCTAATTTTCTTTCCAAGTATTTCTTATTGGCTGTATCCTCTATTCAGTGATGTGTAAAACCTTAGTAGTCCATTTGTACAACTCTAGATAAAAATCCTGGTAATATTGCAAGAAACCCAGTCTAGTTTTAAAGTGAAATAAACCAAATTGTTTGTTCCAACGGTTATAACATGGTGTTAGCCTATGCCTCAGAGGGTTCCCTCATCATTTTGATCTGGTTCGTTAACTTTTAAGTCACTCTTCCTTCATAAAGAGTCTCACATGTATAATGCTTTCCCCTAGGATTGGCTAGTCCAAATAATCAGGGCCACTTCCTTTCGTGTAAATAGAATCTCTGGTTTTGTTTCTTGGCATCTAACTCTCATTGTGGAAGCTAAAACCTATGCCAATAATCCTATTGGTTATTTTATTGGCAGGATATACAGGCCCCCTTCCTTTTGCGTTTAAATAGAGTCCTTGGTTTCATTTCTTGGCATCTGTTGTCCATTGTATGAGTTGAAACCTATGCTGGTCCTCTTGTGGTTTTCAGTGGTCGCATATATGGGCTCCTTTGCAATGGTGCACAAGAGAAGTCCCCATGTTTCAAATCCATCACACAAAGTTGCAACATTTTGAGGTAATTTATCAAGTGGTGCTTGCCAAGGGATAGAAATAATTGCAAAAATACATATATGCAATTTTCTATACTACTTTCTCAAACGGTCTATTATGAAAGATTTATACTATGAAATGAGCTAGATCACCAAATGTTTAAAAACCTAGATAGGGTTGAAACAAAGATACCTAATCAAAAGGTCTGTTATGAGGGCTTTATACTATGAAATGAGCTAGATCACCAAATGTTTAAAGCCCTAGATAGGGTCGAAAAGAGACACCTGACAAAGAATGATAACAATATTATATTACAAAATAATTTATACTATTACAATAACATTCATCTTTCTTGTATAGAGTTCAAGAGGTAATGTTTGTCCAAAACCCTAAAAGCTAATATGTTAAAATTGGCAACTAGGGCCAAACTCCATGTGGTTCACCTCATTTATGGCAATTGACATTTTTCTAGATTCCTCTTATCGAGAGGTGTAGGATTGATCTAAATATCATCTAATTCCAACAAGTATTTATGGAGATATGAATTTATTTGTATTTACTTTACAAATTGTCAAGGTTGGCCAGCAGTTAAATGTGTGGAACACATGCCCAATGAATCATATAAATACAAGTGAGGTTGATTCATTTTATCATCATCTCATCTCACTCATTTCTTCTCTCTCTCTCCTTAGCTTTGGGTTACACAAGGAGCAGCTCACACGTGGGAAGAAGGAGGATGCAGTAGGGCAAGAAGGACGTAGAAAGGAGGACGCAGAAGCTGTAGAAGGTCTCTTTGACTAGTGTTGACCAAATGTTGACCTTAGAAGAGTGCGGTTTTGGTGTGGTTGCCTCTCCTAGGCAGGCCGCAGTTTTGGTCATGAAAATCGAGGCAATCTAACCTCAAGTTTGACCAACGTTGACTGCCCTAGTTTGGGGTAGCATGTTGACTTCAGTCAACTACAGTTTGACTATGTATTTGGGGTTGTTTAAAGGCTGCTTCTTCAGGCTGTTCGAGGACTAGATGACCGGGAAATTGACCAAGCATATTGGAGGTCAATTTCATCTCGTTTGACTAAGTTTGACTTTGTTGATCTAGGGTTTGCTGCTGCTGATATAAAATTACAGAATTCTGATTTTGTACTATTTCTCTCTGCTGAACTATTGAAGATAAAAGAAGATTTGATCAAAGGGTTTCCCCGCATTGGGGTTTGTCCTTGGCTAGCTGCCACATCTTGTGTCTCTTGTCTTGGCTTATTTTATGTTGATCGTTTAATGTTCTATCTGCACTTTACTTAATGTATATGTGATTGCTAATCAGTAGCTAATAAGAAGAAAAGAAGTAAATTGCTCTAAGCATAAAACATACCATAATTTAACATGGTATCAGAGTTGAGGTGAAGACAAAGCCCAAGCAAGAGCAATCACCGAAAGTTGGCAAAGCTATCCTAAAAACTTCATGGGGTCCTCAACACTCTTCCCCGCTGAAGACAAGCTCCGTGAGAAGTCTGACTATCACGGATGGAAGATGTCTCTTGATCTGACTTTAGAAGATCAGGAAGTGTTGGACCATGTGAGAGGCAATATTGTTGTGCCTCCATCAAATGCATCTGCTACTGCCAGAAGCAAGTGGACCAAGGGAGAAGTCAAAGCAAAGAAGATCATCCGGAACTCTATCGACAAGCACCTGGTGGCCTATGTTTCCGAGTTGACCACCTCCAAGGAAATCTACGATAGACTGGTGAGTTTATTTAAAGTTAATGATGCAAATCAAGTTTTGCTCCTTAGAAATAAGTTGAAGGAAATTAAGAAGGGAAAATATGAGAGTATGCAAGCATATTTCTTAAGGATCACCGAGATCAAGAATGATTTCCTATCTATTGGGGAAGTAGTTCCTGACAGGGAAATGACTATCACAACTCTTGGAGGACTTCCACCTGAATGGTATATATTCAGGACTACTCTTCTCAACAATAATGTCATCCCAGGATTTGAGGAATTGATTGCTAGATGTATTCAAGAAGAAACTAGGATGGAAGAGCAAGAAACGCCCACACTTAAAGGAAATCCCTCTGCCTTTTCTTCTCATGCTAAAAGAAGAAACAATTATGGGGCTAAATCCAAAGGAAAGGCTGCACCGAAGGGTGGAAGCAAAGGACGATGTTACAATTGAAACAAAATGGGACACTATGCGAGGGAGTGCCCTGATAAAAGGGACTCACACCATGACGATGACCAAAGTCACTCTCAAGGCAATCAAAGGAATGGTAGGTCCAATGGCAGAGGTAAAATAAATGTCGGAAATCAAGGAAGAGGACAACCCTTCAAGAAGGCAAGAAACTCCATGTATGAATCTAACGTTGTTAATAATAAGCAAGATGAATATTGTCTACAAGCGGCCCTCTCTACTACTGCTCCCCCGGACTCGCTGAGAAATTGGCTTATTGATAGTGGTGCCTCAAGGCACTTCACTGGTTACAAAGAAGCTCTCTCTAATCTGGTAGAGAAGGAGATCAACCTGGAAATTGTTCTTGGGGACAACGCAAAATATCCCGTGAAAGGCGTAGGGAATGTCACTTTTAAATTGAATCAGGGTAATACAATTCATTTGCAAGAAGTCTTATATGTACCTGATCTCAAAAAGAACATGGTGTCCGTTTCGACAATGGAAGACAAAGGCTACAAGGTGACCTTCATCGATGGTAAGGTACATGTATGGAAAAATAATTTTAAAGAAGATTTCACTCTTGGGTTTCAGGTCGGTTCATTATATCAGGTCGGAGGAAGTCTGCTGGGTGTCATGTCTTGTGACACATCACTTCAGTCCGAACTATGGCAACGGAGGTTTGCTCACCTTCATCATAAAGCTCTACCCAATGCAAGACAAATGGTGACAGGGATGCCCGAGTTTCGAGTAGAGCAAGAAGGTGTATGTCCTGGATGTGATGAAGGGAGGCTCAAAAGGGTACCATTCCCCTCAAGCCAAAGCAAGGCCTCCGATATATTGCAGTTGGTTCACTCAGACATATCCTTCCACACTTCTTTCTTATAGATGCTCTGTTAGGCCCCTATAGTAGTAGTGTAACCCCTTATTGTTATTAGTATAACCCACTTATTATATTTATGTACCCATGTAGTGCCCATATTGTTACTATTGTGCCCCATAGAAGCCCACTATTGTTATTATTGTGCCCTTACATTATTATTGTTATGTCGGCTCTGATTATGTTATGACCCCTTAGACTCCTATATATAGAAATGAGGTATTTTCATTTGTATCATCCAAGAATTGTTCATTTATGTAATGTAAAGGAGGTTGCCCTTCGAAGAGGCTGAATTCTAAGGCGTTGATCTATCCTTTTTATTTTTTCTTGAGCTAGTTTCATAACATTTGGTATCAGAGCTTTGGATTCTAGGGTTTCGCTGCTCCAAACAGGTCATCGTGGCATTTTCACTATAACTTGTTTTATGTGACGTTTCAGAAGTCGAAAAAAAAACCCATTTGAGAAGAAATCGCGCTAAACCTTGGGTGCGAATTTCAGAGCTTTTCGCACGAGATTTGTGGAGATATGATCTAAGGAAGTTGGCCTTTTTGCAGACTCCTGAATTACATTCAAAACAGGTGACCTGGGGAAAATCGTCATAACTTTCTCTCTGGGGATCAGATTGAAATTTTGTAAGAAGGTACAGAAAGAGGACGGACTGTAGTTTCTTGTATGAATTTTTCAGATCCAAAGGTTGAAACAGTGACTCGTGGCACGTCGTACAAATTCGCTCTACTGAACTAGTCTATAATCAGGTCATCTTGGGAGATTATGCATAACTCTTTCTTGGAGAATCCAATTTGGATCAGACTGGTGGCATTGGAAACAGGACACAGAGGGCTACTACAGATCACAATTTCAGAACTTAAAGATCCAAAAGTACAGAGTTACAGTCGTTTCAAGTTAGAGCTCCTAAAATCAAGAAAAATCAAGATGAGGAAGTTTGATGGCAAGGATCCGGTAAATTGGATACTTCAGATGGAGCAATATTTTGATATACATGGTGTACAATTGTTACAAAAGGTATGTATTGCATCTTCATATTTAGAACTAGATCAATTTTTATGGTACAAAGGGCTTTGTTCTCGTAAACAACTTGTTACGTGGTCAATTTTCACGGAGGAAATGATAGCACATTATGAGGATATAAAGAGCAACACCTTCTTTAGAGCAACACCACAACAATTAGAAAGAGTAAAAGGGCTTTGTGACATAGTGGAAAGCAAAATTATGGAAACCAGGAAGTGTACCCCTCACAACTATAAAGATGGAAGTGTTGTTTCTCCTAGCCTTCCACAACCTACAAGGGTTACACCACAACAATTGGAAGAAAAAAGAGAAAAAGGGCTTTGTTACAGTTGTGATAGCAAATGCACTAAAGGCCCTAAGTGTGCTGAGAAGAAATTATTTTACATAGAATATGAAGAGGAGGAAGAAAAGGATCAAAAAACAACAAAAGAAGAAGATATACGCCAGGACCCCACCCCAGAGAAAGAAGAAATGAATCAGACCATATCTTGTAAAGCATTGGCAAGAATTACCACTCCTCAAACTCTCAAGATAGAAGGACATATCAAGAAGAAAAAGGTGCAAGAAGTGAAAGATCACATCGAGCATCAAGAAATGAATCCGACCATATCTTGTAAAGGATTGGAAGAAATTACCACTCCTCAACCTCTAGAGATAGAAGGACATATCAAGAAGAAAAAGGTTCAAGCAGTGAAAGATCACATCGAGCATCAACAACAAGTTCTCCAACTTTTAAAGGATAACGCCACTTCAGTGGAAAATCAAATAAAACAACAGGTAGATCAACATTGTAGTGAAAAATGTTTTGATGTAGGTGATTGGTTATTTTTACCGCTACATCTCAAGCAAGCTATTTATGAGAAGGAAATGTTGGCAATACTACATGCACTTAAAAAATGGCAACCTTACCGAATGGGAAGACTCTTCAAGGATGAGGATGTGGAAGCATTGTTTTGTGCTATTTATATTATCCAACCAGATTGGATAAACGAAGCAAGGGATGAATGGAAGAAGGACGTAGAAGTATGGCCACTTAGTCAAAAGTTGCAAAAGATCCCAATTCAAACAATATTGCCAGAAATTGAAGAGGAAGGAAAAATCATATTGGAACCTAGAGCAGTCACAGAAGAAAGAACCCGACAACTACAAAATCGATCAATTTCAGAGTATCTCATCAAGTGGAAGAACTTACCCGCTGAATATTCCACATGGGAGGACAAGAATTTTATACAGAAGCATCAAGAACTACTCAAGCGTTGAGGACAACACTTTTTGAAGGAGAGGGGCATGTTAGGCCCCTATAGTACTAGTGTAACCCCTTATTGTTATTAGTATAACCCACTTATTATATTTATGTACCCATGTAGTGCCCATATTGTTACTATTGTGCCCCATAGAAGCCCACTATTGTTATTATTGTGCCCTTACATTATTATTGTTATGTCGGCTCTGATTATGTTATGACCCCTTAGACTCCTATATATAGAAATGAGGTATTTTCATTTGTATCATCCAAGAATTGTTCATTTATGTAATGTAAAGGAGGTTGCCCCCTCGAAGAGGCTGAATTCTAAGGCGTCGATCTATCTTTTTTATATTTTCTTGAGCTAGTTTCATAACATGCTCCCTGCTCTGCTTTTTCTGTTGTCTCTGAATAAACCTGTGAGGTCAAAATATTTTCTTCGTATCATGCGCTATTCCCTTGATAATGAAGTTCCTAAACTACTACTCGATAGGGACTTGTTGCCTCTGCAGCCCTCCTTGTTTGGATTTGAAACTTAACTGGCATAAATTAACTAGGATCAACTCGCAAGAAAGTTTGAATATTTTGATACTTCCTTAAATTTATGTAATTTGAATTTTAACTTAAACCAAAAGTTTGAATATTTTGATAAAAAAGAGTTGCATAATAACTCGGGAGAAGAATCATTTTAATAATAATTATTTCACAAAGTATATCGCACTAAGTGACAACTTAAATTATTATTTTGATAAAGGAGAGTTTCCTAATAACTCTGAAGAAGAATCATTTTAATAATAATGATTTGACCAAAGTATATCAAATTTTAATAATAGTTATTTGACAAAGTATATCGCACTGATTGACAACTTAAATTAATATTTTGATAAAGAAGAGTTGCTTAATAACTCCGAAGAAGAATCATTTTAAAATAAATATTTTACAAAGTATATCATTTTAATAATAATTATTTGACTAAGTATAGTGAACTGAGTGACAACGTGAAATAATTTAAGGTTTGTTTTATTTAAGAGGTGCACTCCATTCACATAAATTATGTAAGGCCAAAATTGGATATCAGATGCCCATGTTACCCAACCATTAACAAATTTTGTTCTATATAATGGAAACAAATCTGCTGAACAAAAATCTCAATTGTGAGTATTGAGAAAGAGAGATCAATGGGTAGCCATTTTTCCATTTGAGAGATCAGCCAAACGAGAAGGAGACTCTTGAGGTTATTGCTACTATGTGTCCCATGGCATCCACCTCATATGGATCTTCCAGCACCAACAACTTTGCCTTTGATATCTATATTAACCACAAGGGTCCCGACTGAAAGAAAACCCTCACCAAACATCTCTATGACCACCTTAACAAACACAGACTGCAAGTATTTCTTGATGAAGATGAATTGCAAGGAGGAGAGTATATAACTCCTCAAATCTAGAGTGCAATTCGAACAACTTCGGTGCATATCATTATTTTCTCTCCTCGCTATGCCGACTCAAATTGGTGTCTTGATGAGCTTTTGCTCATGTTCGAATCGTGGTCAACTATTCTTCCAGTCTTCTATGGTGGTGTCAAGCCTGCAGATCTTCGATGGGGAACGCAGGGTGAAAAAGGAGTCTATGGTCGAGCCCTGCAAACACTCGAAAAGAAGAGAACGTTTGATTCTCAACCACACTACAACCCCAGCACCATCCAGAAATGGAGGAAAGATCTCATTGATGCTGCAGAAATAAAAGGTTTCGATATGGAGACGTATAATGGGTAAGTACCCCAACTCTCCCTCTTACTCTTTACCTTCTTCCTTGTTGGATCGATAGAGAGTTTAATATTGTAGGCATTTCTGACTAGTAATATCATTTCAGTGATGAACGGTAGCTCCTTGAATAGATCGTGGAAGGAGTGTTGAAAAAAGTTAAAGGGACATTACATGTGTCTAGATATCCAATTGGGTTGGATGTGAAAGTTGCAGAATTTGAAGGGGCGATGTTACTCAACCAGTAAAGTAGCAAAGGGAGAGTAGATTTATAGGAATTGTCGGGCTTGGTGGTGCTGGCAAAACGAACTTAGAAAAGGAGATGTTCAATCGTCAGAAATCAAATTACAAGCAATCCTGCTTTCTGTTTGATGTCAGAGAAAACGTAGCCAGAAAATCTTTAAAATCCTTGTCGACTAGGATTCTTAGTGACTTTGTTATAAAAGAGAATGTGCAAATAGACAACATTGATGATGGTATAGAGAAGCTTCATATGTATATTAAATATTCTCCTGCTTTCCTAATTTTAGATGATGTTGACCATCTTCAGCAGGTGGAAGCATTGCTTTTACCGGTGAAAGATGCACTTCAGCAAAGTAGCTTAATTCTAGTCACATCTCGAAATAAGGATGTACGTACAAGCTCAGGGATTGCATATTCTTCCGTTTTCAAACTAAAAGGACTAGACAAAGATCATTCCCAAGAACTATTCTGTTGGCATGTGTTCAACCAGCGATATCATCCTACAGAGTTTGAGCAAGTGGGCTAAGAGTTTGTGCATGCTTGTGCCAGGTTGCCATTATCCCTTAAAGTGTTTGGATCTCTTCTTCGTGGAAAATATTTGAAGTATTGGAATGCGCAATTGCATGATATCTCCAAAATTCTTCACAAATATATAATGGCTACACTCAAAATTAGCTATGACAGTCTCGATAAAATAGAGAAGCAGATTTTCTTAGACATTGTGTTTTTTTATAGGAGAGGACAAAGGTACCACTATAAGAATCTGGGATGGAACGGAGTGGGGAGGATGGCTTCATCTTCAGAACCTAGAGAGCAGGTGTCTCATGGAAGTAGATGATGAACACTATATAAGAATGCACGACCACCTGAGGGAATTGGGCAAACATGTTGTGGAGACTGAGCCTTCGGAATGGACACTTCACCTTTTGTGCCCAACCCACGACCTTAGGCTTCTGTCCAATGTATTTTGAAGCTTTTAGACCGATATTCAAAATAGTGTTTTTGTCAAAGTTGCGTCAGTTATGTTTTGAATTCTTAACCTTTAGAAGGATGTCCCCTTCTTATCAGAAAACGCAACATAAAACACTAAACACAAAAACACAACTTGCTCATTCCATTACCAAGCAAGGAGTTTTATACACAACAGAGAAGTTTCTGGATTCTGGTTGTCAGTGGCTTCTTCAGGACGCTACCTGAAGTCTCCAGAAGTCTCGAGATCATCTCCTGAACTCTCGAGAATACTTGTCACCTAACAAAGTTAATGTTAATGGTGGTCGGAATTAATGTTTTTCCAACACTCCCCCTTAATTCCAACCATAAGATAAACACACAAAATACACTATAGTACAATACATAAGACACAAACATACTCTTAATTGACATGCCTGCTGGTCTAAGTCTCAGCTAGGCTTACAACATAATCTGGATTTTCTACAACACACTACTTGATAACACATCTTTCATTTTTGCCTTCTTGCTAAAAGGTCCATGCTTGTTCATTCGCTCATACAGTTTCATCTTCACCTTTCTTGCTTTCATTATGAGCTCCTTCAACTGCTCTTTGCTTATGTACTTAACATCAACAACCTCTTCCAAATTGGGATGCAAGGCAACATCCCAAAAAAGGTAATCCAATTCATGCTCTCCCAACTTTCCATGAGAAGGATCCTTGTAAAGTATGTGATCAAGTGGCACAAACTGGTCAACTGGAACATCATCCACCAAAATGGACTCGTCTTCGAGCATGAGCGGCCTCTGAACAACATCCATGGTCGTATCCTCCAATGTCGCAGTCATCTTAGAAGTAGATTCAATCAAATTTCTAACAATTAGGTTCTGAGAAAAACAAGTGTTGCTCTGAGTGATTCCTGGATCATGTGGAATAGACTGCTCATCAATAAAACCATCATGTTTATTAAATAATTCTTCAGACTCAAAAATTCTATCGGAAAAAAAATTGCCTAGCCCAAAAATACTTCCAAATGGACTTTCTAAAAAAACATTATAAAAAAGATCTCTATCAAACATTATTCCACTCATTTCTCAACTTCCTTAAGCTAGGCAAGAGCACACATATTGTCTTTCAACGACCCTAAGAGCTAACACTCAAACACACCTCAAAATTTCACTTAGGCGGAGGCTAATGCTTTAGTCTCAAAATCTTCCATAAATAAGTTAGCAACTATAGGGGAAAGAGGAGAACCCATTGTTACCCACAGGTTTGTTCAAAGAACTCACCTTGGAAATTGAAAAGGGTAGAGGTGAGGCAGAGATCAACTAATTTGATAGTGTCATTGTCAGTGATCCGATTTATGACATCAATAGCCTCTTCCTTATATATTTACATTTGATAATACTACATTTGGGTGGTATTTTTTGAAATATATATATATATATATATATATATATATATATATATATATATATAATTGGGTTTTGTATTTGTATGGTATTAAGTTGATTTTGACCATTACCACTCTAATTTCTTGGATGAAGTGAGTGTCATTTTCAGTGATCTGATTTATGACATCAATGGCCTCTTCCTTATATATTTACATTTGATAATACTACATTTGGGTGGTATTTTTGAAATATATATATATATATAATTGGATTTTGCATTTTAATGGTATTAAGTTGATTTTGACCATTACCACTCTAATTTCTTGGATGAAGTGAGTTGACTATATCATTAGAGATTTGAACTTACATTTACTTTACACAATACTTTAATAAATAGTGTTGTTTATTAGATTTAGACAATACAATTTGGAGCAAGATTGTGATTTTTGTTATTTAAAAACATTATTTGAATGAATAAATAAATTCAACTCCCTAAAAAACCGCTAAATAATCGAAATTTACTTATTAAACAACTTCAATTTATGATTTTTAAAATTTTCTACCAAATTTTAAATAAAATTTATTTCATTTCAAAAAAAATATACCAAACATTTAATTGCTATTTAAAAACTCATATTTGAATGCATAAATAAATTCAATTCTCTAAAAAACAGCCAAATAATCAAAATTTACTTATTAAACAACTTCAATTTATGATTTTTAAAATTCTCTACCAAACTTTAAATAAAATTTATTTCATTTCAAAAGAAACATACCAAACATTTAAACTATCATATTAAGGCAAAGGAATTGCCCATACGGCCATGGCCGAAATCCGGGTAAAAAAATTTCAAAAAATCTTGTAGAGGTAGTATTTGAATCGTGTTTTTGATGGTGGAAATGGATTTAGCACTATCAAAAATGCCTAGGACACCTAAAATTTTGAAGTTTAACAACTATAACTTGGATTTACAAAAATCCTTACAAGATTTTCTCCAAATATGACCAGAATTTGCATAACATTCTGGGCAACTCCTCTGCCTCATTAGACTATGCGTATTAAATTATCATAAGAAAAGAATGATTCACTGAGACGAAAAAGTGCCTACTACTGTTGAAAAAAACTGTGTTTTAAGAAAAGGAAAAAGAAAAAACGCTGACCATTGTGCCGCCCACGCGTTGTAAAATGTATTACCAGTGTCGGGTACCAGCGAGAGCGACGATTAAAGTCTGCCATATTTTTGATTGGAAGGTGTAGACACCCAAATTCTTATCTTTTCACGCGGAATTTGCAATCCCCGTAGTATTCCACACAGATTTCACCGAATCTGCAGTGCAGCGGTTGCAACGGTGAAGGCATTGGATACCTCTAGAATATGACGCTCCACATAATTTTTTTTTTCAGCATTTATATTTTACTGAATTATAAAACTAAACTAATTCACGATTATGTTTAGAAAAAAAAGCTGTTTTTATTAAGATTTTTTGAACTTTCCCAAATTAGAATCTGGTTAAAATTTTTAAGTTCTATTTAAACTGGTTTTTTGATTGTATATATTGATTCAACACCCTGAAAAACCTTAAGTCATTTCTATTGTACAGAGATTATCTATCAAAATTATGATTTCAATAAATTCCAACGAAATTTTAAAGAAATTAAGCTAGAAAATCTCATTAAAAAACTTCCAAAACATCTCACCAAACAAAACAACTAAATTAGGAAAAAAAATTCTTCTTCTAAATATAATTGACTGTAACTAAATTTGAAAATTCCAATTGACTGTAAATTTTACTGTAAATAAATATAATTGACCAATTTCCAGGAATCTACCACACGTCCCTGAGTTTCCACGTTTTGTTAAGTCAAAAATGGCTGTACCGCATCTCTCGCATCTGTTCCTGTTGTTTTCAACCTAACCTTCCTCCAATATTTATTTAAAGATCAAATTAATTACACCTGTGAGGGTTGTCAAAGAAAATCCACATCAATTCAGAAAAGTTATCAGAAATAAATAAATCAAAACATTTAAAAATTATAATAAAAATAAATATATAGTTTAAATTATGAAAAACGGATGTTAAATTCATAAATGGTAAATTAATAAATTCATATACAGTAAAGTGATATATTTCATAGATAAAAACAATTTATTTAATTGTAAAATGTTATTATAAGAATATATTGAATTTAATTAAATTTTAGAAAAAAATTATTTTTTTTCGTTAATTTTTCTTTTTCTTTTTATTTTCAATTTAATATATATATATATATATATATATAAGAAAATAATGTTCATTAAAATTTACTTCGCAAGTTTCAAAAATCTATAAAGGTAGAGGGCTTGACCATAAAAATCTACGTGCAACCTTAAAAGCGGATATTGCAACATATTCGTAGCTAGTTGAAGTCCTTATAGTGGGTGATTTCAATGCTAGGACTGCAAGTGAGCAAGCTAGCATTTTTTGTTGTAAAGATGATTGCGATCCTATTTGGCTTACAGAAGAGAGTAATGACTTAAGAGAGAGTAGGAAAGAATTTCAGAGAACAAGCGCTGCAATCTCTTTGGTGAACAATTGCTTACTCTATGTGGGGCCTTTGATTTAGTCATTTGTAATCGCTTGACTAGATGGGAAAAGTCCAGTAATTTCACTTGCAATACTTACAATGGAGCAAGTGTAGTAGATTATGTGATTTTCTTGCATGGTTTGTGTGATAAAATGGAGGAAGTTTTGATTGGAGATCGGTTGTGGGACTTAAAATCAAATCACAAGCCAATTTATTTATGTTTCTATTGGACTAGAAAGAAACAATTAGAGTCAAAAATTCAGCAAAGAAAATTAAGCCAGGATGGTTGTAGAAAGAAAATAAATTTTGGGGGTTGGAAAGCAATTTATGCTCTTCAAAATAGGTGCAGAGAGGCAGAGTTATGGGACTAGAAAACCACTCAAACTATGTTTGGGCTTCTAGTGATTCCGATGATTCTCTATGGTTGTGAACTATGGGCCAATAGTACATCTGACATGCAATGGAGACAAATTGAGAAAATTCAGAAGTGTTTGATTACAAACAATTTCAAGATTAAAAGTGTAGTTCCTTATGATATCTTGTTAAGTGAAACAGGGGTTGCTCATATTGAAGCAATTGCTATGGTGCGAGTCATAAAATATTTAAAAAAAATTAAGCAAATGGAAGGGGGTAGATGGCATAAGGTTGTCTTTAATGATAGACTGTGCAAAAAAAAAAAATTGGATGCAACAAAATAAAAAATGGTTTAGTAAATGGGGTATTTACTTGAACACACTTGAACACGTGCCCCATAAATAGCAAAGAGATAAAATATTTTGTTATGGATAAGTTCCACAAGCGTACTTGGCATAAGGAGCTAGGAAGAAAGAAAAAGTACTATATTGAAGTGTTTAAATCCCTGTCATAGTCATCAACCAAAAGCATACACAGAGGCCAATATCTCTTGGAGAGCCAATATTCTTATTGCTCAGTTAAGGACTAATTTTCATCAACTCTGTTGTGAAACAGGGCGCTGGAAAAGGCCAAAAGAAGTGTGGGAGGAAAGAGTATGCATTTTTTGTTCTTCCAGAAAAGTGGGAACAGAAAAACATTTCATTTTAGAATGTGAGGCCTTCAAAGACAACAGGGAACACTATGCAGATATGTTGGCAACTAGCTCTTGGGATAATCTATTTAGCGAGGGGTTTGTCGAGAAGCTCAGAGCATTTATTGTGAAACTTCAAAGAAAAAGGGCCGAATACATCAAGCAGATGAAGAAGCAATATGTCCCATAGGCTATCTTTAGCCTCGTGGACGTTAAAATAATTTCTTTCTTTCTTTTTTCTTTCTTTCAAACTCTTCATTATCAAATTTGAATTTGAAACTTCAACCACACATAAATTAACTTAAGTGGGATATAAATGTTATACAATGATTAAACTCATTGTAAAATTTGATTATAGAGTTAAGGCAACAATGTTCACTAAAATTTCAATAATTGATTTCAAATTCCTCGTTATGAATTTAGAATATGAAACTTCAACCTCACATAAATGAAATTAGGTGGGATCATAAATGTTATACTCATGATAAAATTGACCGTAAAGTTTGATTATTTTGATAAGGAACGAGTTTCCTAATAACTCAGAAGAATAATCATTTTAATAATAAATATTTAATAAAATATCCAACTTTGATATGACAACTTGCAATCATTTTAGATTTATTTCACGTCATTCACATAATTTATGGAAAGCAAGAAATGGTATATCATACACCTACTTTACCTGACCATCAACAAATTTTGTTCTATATATACTCTGTCATGATTTAGGCCATTTAATAACATAAGTAATTCTCAAATTTCAAGTATTGAGAAAGAGAGAACAACGGGTAGCCACTTTGCCAGTTGGGTTCTAAGGGAATTTAAGTGGGAAAAACATCTTCCAATCTATTGCATTAATATAAAGGTAAAAAAAATTTCCTTTATGCTTTCACTATCCTTATATTTCCTTGCACAAATATGAGTTAATTGGAGCTCTTGAATAATAGGGAAGTCCCTATTTCCTTGTGCAATTCCCAAGGAATTGATCTCTTGCTTGCATGCATAATTGTACACTCAACTAGTATACAATTAATGTTTCAGTGCCTTGGAATCTCCACCACAACTGAGCAATTCAAATTCCTTGCATGCATTAGTTATTTTGGGTTGATTGATCAGTTAACTGACACATCTCTAAGTTAGATTGTTGTCCCACTACACAATTGATGCTCCACTCACTCTATTAATTGTTAGAGGTCAACTAACCGAGTGCAACAAAAATCAATTGAACTTGATTGCTATAAATTAGCAATCAACACATGCATAATTGAACTCCAAGCTCACTAAATCAAATTTGTTGATCTAACTGAGTGACAAGGTCCATGTCATACAAGTTAATTGCCTCCAAGTTGTTCTACTGATGTGGAATTTCAATTTACTCAATTTGACTGAGGTTAAAGTCAAATTGAGCCTTTCTTGGTACACTTTCTAACACTCCCTCTTAGCAAGAAATGGATTTTGAACCACCCCTATCCAACACCTATGGAATGTATTGTAGCACTACCTCTCATTTGTGTTGCTTCCAGTGCAACAATTGCAATTAAGAAGCATCCAAAACATTGAATCAACTATGTCTGTCTATTGGGAAAATTGTGTTGTTGTTGACTCTACTACTGAGCCTCTTGTTCTATTGTCAACACTACTCTGCACTCCTCAATATTTAACTAACATTGATCCTCCTGCTATTGAATACTTTGGACCCCTATATTAAGGTAATGATCCATGAGGATGACACCTCAATGGACCCTACCCAAATATTTACAACTCTGGGGCTAAGGCTCTACATCGCCCCACCTCACTCTTGGAGGTATAGTTGTAATTTATCCCTCTTCCCTTGGCTTTAACTCTTCTTCTACTGGACGCCTCTGACTGGTCATCATCATCATTATCATCATCCTATTGGTTAGCCAAACTTCTAATTGGCTGAGGCTCCATCTTGAGATCTCTGTATTGCTCCCTCTCAACCACCACATCCCTAATATCTGAGTTTCTCCTCAAAGTTGCAAATGCATCTTCCTCTAATGTGTAGAGGCTCTTGATCTTGACACCAATCTACTTTATCTGACATGAAGAAAAATTCTTGAGGCATGCCTTCCCATTGTTGAGGACTACCACATACCCTTTGTCTTCAATCCTCAATTTGTTCATCAAACCAAGTTTTATGGTGCCATTGTTATTTTCAAATAGCTCAGTGAGGGTCTTACACATAGCAAAGGGAGTCTCCTTGCCATGTATCTTTGAGACTATGTGGTCTCTCACACCCTCCGGGATGATCCTCCCGGCTCTAGCAACATCCTTCTTCCATTGGGCCATTTTTTGTGCATTAGACTACTAGGGTTTTACAATGTCACTTTTAACATATTCTAACACACCATTATCATCAATCATTTCCTCCATGCAGTCCTTCCAGGCAATGAAATTTGAGCTTCCTTCAAGTGCATACTCTAATCTCAATTCGTTGAAGGCCATTCTCCCAAATCTTAAGAAATCCTGCTACACTGAAGCTGCAAATTCGAACCTCCTGGGGAACAACTTTGAAATATTGGTTCTAATGTGAATCCAACTCTGATACCATGTATAATTTCCACAAAATTTTGATATGCTAATATGAGCAATCTGAAATAATATTTCTTCTCACATAAACACAAAATTTCTCTGTTAGATGCCGCAGAATAGAAATTTTGTGATAGAATTGCAATTGCTTAAGAAATTAAACTAAATCAAGAGACACAATTCTACCCTATTAATCTGCGGAAAGGAATTCACAATTTAAAACAACATGCATAAACATTCAACAATTGAAAACACAAGTACACAATGTTGTCTAGGGGAACCCAAATGGGAAAAACCCCTTTCGATCTATTGCATTAATATAGAAGAATAGAAAATTTATTACACTTGCATGCTCGAGCTCTGAGCACAACCTACAAAGGTAAAATTGTTCTCCCTCTGAATGAGAACTTCTAGCCAACACTTAGCGACTTTATGCCCTCATTGGTCTCATATTTCCTTATGCAATTCCTAAGGAATTGATCTCTTGCTTGCATGCAACAATTATACACTCAAGTAGTATACAATTAATGTTACACTTCCTTGGAATCTCCACCACATTTGAGTAATTCTAATTCCTCACATGCATTAGCTATTTTGGATTGATTGATCAGTTAACTGATAGATCTCTGATTTAGAATGTTTTCCCACTACACCACTGATCCTCTACTAATTATATTAATTGTTAGAGGTAAATTAACTGAGTACAACTACAAATAAATGAATTAGATTGCTATAAATTAGCAATCAATGCATGCATATCTAAACTCCAAGTCCGCTAACTCGAATTCACGGATCTAACTAAGTGACAAGATCCACATTACACAAGTTAACTCCCTCCAAGTTGTCCTACTGATGTGGAATTTTGATTAACTTAATTTGACTAAGACTAAAGTCAAATTGAGCCTTTTATGCTACTCTTTCTAATAAACTATAGCTCCAAATTACTAACACTAAAGGATTTCCTTTTTACTTGTTGATATATAATTATTTTTGTAATTCTTATTAGTAAAGGTTTTGGAGACATTACAATAAAGGACAATTTATGACAATATTTATTTTATCTAATAATAATAAATACATATTTCCCTGTTGGGGGTGACGAACTTAGTAAGTATGCCAAAGCGGGGCATTAACCTGCCTCCCACGTGACAACAATGATGATTAAGTGTGCAGAGTACGAAGGGTCTGATGGCCTGTAGGGGAATGTTCTCGAAATCACCTGGGTTATTATTCCAATGGCTATGGCATTTGCGAGTAGATGCAGTGACCGGGAGATGTGAGCTTTGATTTTGGCCGGAATTACTAGCTTGATTCATTGAAGGAGCCTCTATGGAGAGCCAAGTTGTGGTCTTGACGGGTGAAGAAGAACAACTATGGTTTTAGACTGACCTTATGAAGTTGCTCTACATGAAGTGGTAGCTCAAATTGTATTATGGGAACCTGAGTCGAATCGCGCTTGGGAGTTGGATATTTCTGGTAGTCGACCTCATGTCTTTGCCTAAATCGACGAGAGGCTAACCTCGATACCTAGGCATAGTTATGTTGTCGCCATTAGTGAAGGGGATAAAGTTGTCTCTCAGGTAATTCAAATACTCTTGGTTGTTACAATCTTTACATTTTATGCTTTAGTTTTATGGCTTAACGGTCAGTGTGAGTAGTGGTTTCCAGTCCCACTTTCCTTTGGTTGGTAGCCCAAGAGAGTGTGTTTTCTTTGTTTCTCTGGTTTTAGTTTCAATTTGGAAGGTAGTCGTTTTCAACCAAGAGAGGTTGGGGTATTGGTGCTTTTTAGGCACCCCATGTTTCAATTCAATTGTGAATGTTTAGGTGGGGTTTAGGTAGAGTGGTTCACCGAGGCATTTGTGGGCACTACAATTGGACCTTCTTTGTGGACCTAGAGTGGGGATAACTCTGGAGTAGCCAATAATCTAGGCAGGTTGTGGCCACCTCGGGCCCTAGAAGTAGAAGATGGTGGTTCTTCTGGGAAGGGAGTGGAGATCATTAGCTGGGGAGAGGGTGTTTTTCTGATTTGGTGGGGTAGGAGAGACATTTGGTACCCCTCGTAGTGGGCATGCATGAGAGCTAAGGGTGCAGGAATCTAGGTTTTTACTTGGTGGTGTGGTTAGGTGTTGAGAGGCAATGTGCGTGGCCTCCCCATGCAACATCAATGAGGCAGGCCGCGACGAGGTGGCAGACAGAGGGGTCAAGAGGACCGTCACTCTGTGGGGTAACAAGCAGATGAGGGTGAGCTAGAACAACCAATTGGCGGTTCTCCTAGATGGGTGGACCTGACCCCCCTTTCGATTATTTTGAAGCTCAAATCTGCCTTGTCTAGATATCAATTGAGGAGAAAGCCCCAGATCGACACAAAGACAGTAATGAAATTATCAGTTTTCTCAATGATATTCAACATAACCGGTGGAACATTCTTGACCAACGTGACTCACTTCGTCATGGCCAAAAGGGGCTCCAAGATCGGATGGAAAACTTCGAGGGCCACATGGCTCATAAGGAATCCCATGTTCATGATGCTTTTCATCGCCTAGCTAAGGGAGGTAATGCTGACCAAGGTCTCGATAATGTTAATGTATAATGAGAAGAGAAGAGAGGGTTGCATTTTGTTTTTTGAACAATTTTGGGCCTTCTGGGCCATTAACATGTGGTCCTATAGCTTTTTTTTATGATCTCGATGTTATTTTGTTTGTACTTGATGGCCAACAAATCTAGTAGGAGTGAAGCCTTAATTATATGGTAGAAGATCTCCTCACAATGTATCATTTTCAAGAATTAATAGAAAAATTTGACGTAAAAATAATAATAATAACAAATACATATTAACAATTATACAAGTGAGTATCGAGGATTTTTTAAGTTAGGACGATGGCGACCATGGAAATCAGCTCCAGCTCTGCAACATTCCACATTGGTTGTAGGAAGTTTGTTTTCGTCTCCATCGCATCGTCATCGATTCGATCTGAGTTTGTTGGATTGCGGTGACTAGATTCGGTGCTTGAAAAGGGTACCAGGCTCTGATTATTTGCCCAAGTGTAGAGGAATGTTCAAGCCATTGGAAATGTTTGTTGCGAGTTATTACTATGGTAGGCACTAGGAAGTTCTTCGTTGGGGGCAACTGGAAATGTGAGAAAGGAGACACGATGGAGGCAAGAAGCAATAGGTTCTATAGCAATGGTTATTTCGACACCTCAGAGTCTGCATACACCCATTGTTCTTGGCAAGAATCCCATATCCGATTATGTGTAGAGAGATCAGTTTCAAAGTTTGTGTATACCCTCTCTTCTCGCCCAAATCCCCAGATTTGTTTATGGGCAGAGAGATGGGTTGAAGATAATGTGTTTTCTCCTTTGGGACAGTTTACGTCCATGCAATAGCAAATCCATGGTTAATCCATGTTTATGTGTTGCATGCAAAGAAAAAAACCATAATCTACGGGCATAGTTCAATGGAACCCCCAAATCCCACGATGCTTGGATCTGAGACTGAAGGCATTGCAATCGGGGTTGGAGGAACATCAATTAGCATCGCTACCGTTGTGACTAATGGAATTGCAAGAGCAAAGGCCAAGAAGAGCAATGCCCCATGCAACTTGGGGTTTTGTTCCCAACCATCAAACAGAGAGAAAATCAGTACTAATTTAAATTGGGGACAAAACTCGAGGGGCGATGACAGAGGTGAGGACCCAAATTTAGAGGTTTTGTTTCAAATTTTTATCAAAACCATTCTTGGAAAATCGATATTGTTAAGGGCCCAGGGAATGGATCTAGTGACAAATCTGAAACAAAAGGCCCAAAATGTTACAGGTATTCCTACTTCATTACAAAGTTTGATTACTTATTTATTTATTATTATTATTATTTATTTTATTTTATTTTTATTTATTTATTTATTTATTTTATTTATTATTATTATTATTATTTTCGGAAAAGTGCTGCAAGATGAGACCCATTCGAAAGAATATGGTATTCAAAGGAACTCTACCATTATCCAGAATTTAAGACTACAAGGAGGTGCCCCATAAGCAAGCACACCATCTAGATCATCTTCGACAGATAAGGGTCTGACTTCGTTCAAGGTTGCATTGAGAGGGAAAGCTACCACATAGGACAAACAAAATCCAAATCTAACAATCCCAGGCCCGTAAGTTGTAGATAAGATGGAAAAAGCCCTAGTTTTGTCCATAGAATTACCAAAATTTAGTGGTCTATTCACTATTTTACAAGCAAAAGCTATTATTTGTTGATTTAATGGTTTCGAGCCCAAATCTAAAGATCTGAATGAATGGATCTCCATCAACTGGACCAGATATTGTGATATTTATCTGTGTGCAAAAGGTTTTTTTGTGGTTCAGTTTGATACTCAAAAATATTTCAATTATGTCATAAATGAAGGACCATGGTTTTAGGGAAGGACGGGTCTCTTTGTAACCCCATGGTTTCCTGGTTTTGATGCAAACTCAATGGTGGTTACAAAATGTCGGTTTGGGTAAGGCTACATAACCTTCCACTCCCTTTTTGGCACCACTAGGTCCTAGAAGGCATTGGAAACTCTTTGGGAAGGTTCCTAAAAATGGATCGAGAAAGAATGGACAAAGGGATCTTCACTTTTGCCCGTATTTGTGTGGAGATGGATTTAAGAAAAGGCCTTCCAAATTTTATTCACCTGACACATCAAGACTTCAAGTGGACATAGTGATTAGATTTCAAAAGCACTGCCTTTAGATGTCGGGTTTGCCATCAAACAGGGCACTTGCAGAACACATGCAAACAAGCAAAGAAAATAACAAAGAAGAGACCGAAAATAAAAAGGGATGGAAATTCCTAAACCCTCCATCATTTGAAATGCATCATTGAAATTTTTATTCCACACACGTATCTTTCCATCGATGAATGCTGCCTTGAATCCTTTGTCCTCCATCGCTGAGATAGATACTAGGTTCTTATTTAGATCGGGTACATATAGTACTTCTTGTAGATGAATGGTGTTACCTTGATTCAATTGAAGAGTAACATTACCAACTCACTTTACAGGATATGTGGCATTATCTGCAAGGATAATTTCCAAATTTGTATCCTTTTCAATCAGATTTGAAAGAGCTTCCTTATACCCAGTGAAGTGCCCTGGGGCACCACTATCAATCAACCAGTTTCCTAAAGTGTCCGGAGGAGATGTAGTAGAGAGGGCATATATAAGATAGAATTATTTTTGTTTTTTTTCAACAACATTAGATTCATCATACCTAGTGTTTCTTGATCTCTTGGGAGGGCGACCATTTCCTTTATGAGGAGTGGTAGCATTCCTTTTTCCTTGGTTGTTGAATCTTCCATTCCTTTGATTGTTGTTTCCCTTGAAATTGTTGTTGTTATGGTTGTCATCATCATGAGGTGTATCCCTTATATTAGGACACTCGCTAGCATAGTGACCAAACTTGTTGCAAATGAAGCATCTTCCCTTCCTTCCATTTTTGAAACCCGACCTTCCTTGACATTGCTTCTTTGAACCTGCATTGTTCTTCCTTTTAGCATGAGCGGAGAATGCAGTAGGATCATTCCTATTTGAAGGCATATCTAGTTCCATCATCCTTGTTTCTTCTAGAGAACATCCAGTCAGCAATTATTCAAAACCTAGAATCATGTCATTGTTAATAGTAGTGTTGAACATGTGCTATTCACGAGGGAGTCCTCCAAGGGCAATGAGAGTAAGCTCCTTATCAACAATAACTTCTCCAATCGAAAGAAGATTATTTTTTATCTCAGTAATCCTCATGAAGTAGGATTGTTATCTTAGTAATCCTCATGAAATAGGATTGAATATCTTCATTTATTTTTTTCTTTATATCCTTCAGCTTGTTCTTGAGGGAAAGAATTTGGTTTTCATTGCTACATTTGAACATGCCAACCAACCTGTCATATATCTCCTTTGATGTGTTCCAATCAGAGAAGTAAGAAACTAAATGCTTATGAATAGAATCTGTGATGATCTTCTTGGCTTTGACTTCACCCTTCTTGTACTTTGTCTTAGCTGCAACTGGTGATTTGGAGGAGGTTCTGAAATCTTTCCTTGCACATAATCCATAACATTTTGCTCTTCTATTGTCAAATCAAGAGACATCTTCCATGCATGATAATCAGACTTATCATGAAGCTTATCATCAGACTTGAAGTAGGATGTAGAGGCCATTGAATCTTGTCCTTGATCAGTGATTGATCTTCTCACTCTTGCTTGGGTTTTGTCTTCACCTCACCTCTGATACCATGTTAATTTTAGTCAACAATGGTATGTTCTATGCTAAGAGTAATTTTACTTCTATTTCTTTATGAGCCCAATATCAATATACAGTTTAGCAATCACATCATCATGATAGTAAAATACAGATAGAACATAAACAATAATAGTTGAAGACAAGCCAAGACAAGAGGACACATGATATGGAACTAGCTAAGAACAAACCCTAATGTGGGGAAAACCTTGATCAATTCTTCTTATAATTCTTCAAAATTTCAGTAGAGAGAGTACAATATACAATATTCACTTTCCCAATCACAATGAAATCTGATCAATTAAACAACATAAATAGAAATCCCTAACCAAAAGGTCAATGTTGGTCAACAAGGCATATTTTGACCTCCAAAACAACTCAGTCAAACTCGGTCAACTCAGCCTCCAAAAACAAGTCAAATCAGCCCAAAAATAGTCCAAAAACGTCCAGTCAAATATGGTCAACAAAAGTCAACACAACAGCAAGCCCTAGCACAATCAATGCTCGTCAAACTGTCTCAAATTTCATGACCAGAACTGCATCCTGCCCAAACAAAAATTCCCCACACAAAACCGTAGTCAAAGATGGTCAACGCTGGTTTACGTAGGGACAGCGAAAGAATAATCCCTTCTTCGCAAGTGTGGAGAGAGAGAAGCCTTAGAAATTCATACCCAATCAAGAGAGATGTGTGAGTGGATGAAGTGTCCAAATGAGAAGAAGGCACCATGTATTTATATGCAAATGTTGAGGATGAATAGACGTGACTGTTGGGCTTCTGAGCCTACATGAGTTTGCTAGACGACCTTGACAATTTGTCCATAATCAAAATAAATTCATAATTCCATTTGTACATGTAAGAATGGGATGATCCTTAGATCAATCCTTAGGTGCCTCATATGAGTTGTCCAAGGTGAATTTTGGCCCTAGTTTCCAAATTTAACACTCCCTTTCAACTAGGGAGAACTTCACTTGCCAAACTATACCATCCTTGTCTTTGCTTTTCTCTTCTTTGCTCTGCTGAATATGAAGAAAGAATAAATGATTGAGAATGTATCATACCATTCTCCACTGAACCGAAGTCAGTCTACAATAATATAAAGTGTGTCATACCACTCTTAACAGACCCGAAGTTAGTTTCCATTAATTCTAGATCAATCTCAACATCTTAGCATAGGGAGTATGGTAGTACACGATGCGTCCATCTGTAGTACTATGGTCCCTATCCTCATTTCCCTACTCATTGGCCAGATGAGAGGTACTTCCCATGGGTCCTAAACTGCATGGGTAGGATGTGCCGACAGGAGAAGGTGAACCACTCATCCTACTCATATGCCATAGGAGAAGGTGAACCACTCAACCTATGGATAAGTCACCATGGGGTATCACAGGGGAAGGTGAACCACTCACCCTGTACATCGCGCACCATTAGGGGAGGGTGAACTACTCACCCTGTACATCAGAGACCATTAGGGAAAGGTGAACCACTCACCCTATGGTCGCTTATTGCTCCAATAAGTACCCCAAGCCCCCCAGAGCTCCCAGAGCTCAACATCCATCTCATACGAGACCCTCATAAGAGGGTCTCTCCACGACTCCAAGTCATGCACGGAAGGTTAAGAATTTGACCTTCCCTAGGGGCTTCGTAAGAATATTGGTGACCTGGTCATCAATCCCAATATGTTGGAGCCTTGTTGCTCATCGTTGTCCCATATCCTGGATAAAGTGGTACCTGATATCGATATGCTTGGAGTGATCATGAAACATAGGATTCTCAGAACGACGAATCCCATTCTGGTTTTCGCAGAAGATCATGGTGGTATCCAACACATGTCCAAACAACTCACTAAAGAGCTTCCTCAACCAAACAAATTCACAGGAGGCCAAATTAGCAATAACGTATTCAAACTCAGAAATGCTCAAGGCAATCGACTTCTGCTTCTTGCTCATCCATGATATCGAAGTAGAACCTAGAGTGAAGCAACTTCCAGATGTAAAATTACGATCCACTACACTGTCAACCCAATCTGCATCAGAGTAACCATGGAGCCTCACATTCCCAACAATGTATCTCAGTCCATAAGTGATTGTGCCTCGAATACATCTCAAGAGATTCTTGGCAGCAATCCAATGTATGTGATGAGGCTCAACCATAAACTGGCTCAATGTATTCACTGCAAGACATATTTCTGGATAAAAGTTCACCAAGAACATCAGGGCCCCAATGAGTTGACGTTACTTAGAAGGATTTCCCAAATCGGGCCCAAAAACACTTCCGCATAACTTCTTGAAGTTAAGTTCCATCAGAGTAGTCATGGACTTGCACTCCACCATCCCAAATCTTTCAAGTATCTTTACAATGTATTTTCCTTGAGAAAGGAAAATCTCACTTGGCTTTTGCCAGACCTCCAACCCTAGGAAGTAATGCATCAATCCTAGGTCCTTCATCTCAAATTCAGAAGCCAACTCCCTCTTACATTGATTGATAAGAGGGTCTGCACCTATCAGAAAGAGATCGTCCACATAGAGTACCAAGATGAGAGGTCTATAATTCTCAACCTTAAAGTAAAGATTTGGATCAACTTCACTTCTCGTAAATCCCAACTTCATTAGATAGATATCAATCCTCTCATACCAAGCCCGAGGTGCTTGCTTCAACCCATATAGTGCTTTGTTCAACTTGCATACATGTGTTTGACGATCTTGAACTTCAAACCCCTCAGGTTGTTTTATATAGACTTCTTCCTTAAGTGAACCATGCAAGAAGGCAGTCATGACATCCATCTGGTGTAGATTCCATCAGGCTTGCAAGGCAACAAGGGCAATGATCGAACGAATGGTGGTGTAGTAGGAAACTGGTGAAAATATCTCATCATAACATACACCTTCCTTTTGAGAGAATCCTCGAGCAATGAATCTGGCCTTGAACTTTTCAGCACTTCCATCAGCTCCATGCTTGATCTTGTAGAGCCATTTCGAGGTGACAACAAATTTTCCCTTGGGTCTAGGAACCACATCCTAGACATCATTCTTCATAATTGACTCATACTCTTTGTTCATTTCATCCTTCCAAACTTGGTGTTTGGCAACTTCCTCGAATGTGCAAGGCTTAGATTGAACAATGGTGCTCATTGCAGTTAAGTACCCTTGGTACCTATTCAGCTTCTTGGTTTCACGAAAGTCCCACTAGGTGCAACATATCTCTCAGCATCTTCGAGAGTCTCCCTAAGCCATGAGGGCCTCCCTTTCGAGGAGGAGGGCTCATGAGGGGGTGGATCAATGGGATCCACTGGTTCTTCAACATCAGACATTTTCTCATCCTGCGATTCTCCCTGCTTTCTTAAATCTTCTTCTTTGTCCTTGCTTGGAAGAGGAAGGTTACTGACCTTCCCAAGGGCAGCATCATCATCGAAGGTGACATCATGACTTATCTCCACTTCTCTTTGCCCCGGCACATAGATTTTATATGCCTTAGAAGTTTCACTGTATCCCACAAATGTTCCTTTCTTCCCATAAGCATCCAATTTGCTTCTCTTTTCTTTCAGCACATGAAAATATATGGGACTACCAAAAATTCTAAAGTGAGAAACATCAGGTTTCTTACCGGTGAAAACTTCTTCAGGAGTTTTGGAGTCCAATGCTTGATGAGGGCATCTATTTTGAACATACACGGCAATGTTTGCAGCTTCGACCCATAAGAACTTCGGAAGGCTTTGATCATGAAGCATGGCACGAGTGGCTTCTACGATAAAACAGTTCTTCCTTTCAGCAACACCATTTTGCTCAGGAGTATATGCGGTAGTAGTCTCCCTCTTAATGCCAACTTCTCTACAATAGTTTTTGAACTCATTTGATTCATATTCGGTTCCATTATTGGTCCTCAATATTTTTATCTTCTTCCCGGTTTGATTTTCAACCAAAGCTTTGAAAGAACAGAATCTTGTGATAGGAATCATCCATAAATATATCACAATATAGATATCCTCCTAATGAATTAATGGGCATTGCACCAGATAGATTAGAATGAATCAATTGCAATATGTCAGTAGTCTTGCTATCACTTGAGGGGAATGGTCCCCTTGTATGCTTTCCTTCAGAACACCCTTGACAAACACCTTCATGTTCTACTTTAAATTTGGGCATATCTGTCACCATCTTCCTCACATCGGGTAGAGCCTTATAATGTAGCTGAGAAAACCTCTAGTGTTGTAATTCGGATTGAAGTGATGTGTCGCAAGACATATCTCCCAATGGGTTTCCTCCAACTTGATATAGGCTATCAACCCTAAAGCCAGGTGTAAATGCATCATTGAAATTTTTATTCCACACATGTACCTTTCCATCGATGAATGCCACCTTGAATCCTTTTTCCTCCATCGCTGAGATAGATACCAAGTTCTTATTTAGATTGGGTACATATAGTACTACTTGTAGAAGAATGGTGTTACCTTGATTCAATTGAAGAGTAACATTCCCAAATCGCTTTACGGGATAGGTGGAATTATCTCCAAGGATAATTTCCAAATTTGTATCATTTTCAATCAGATTTGAAAGAGCTTCCTTATAACTCGTGAAGTGCCTTGAGGCACCACTAACAATCAACTAGTTTCCTAAAGTGTCCGGAGGAGATGCAATAGAGACATCATATATAAGATAGAATTATTTTTGCTTTTTATCAACAACATTAGATTCATCATACGTGGTGTTTCTTGATATCTTGGGAGGGTGACCATTTCCTTTATGAGGAGCGAGAGCATTCATTTTTCCTTGTTTGTTGAATCTGCCATTCCTTTGATTGTTGTTGCCCCTGAAATTGTTGTTGTTATGGTTGTCATCATCATGAGGTGTATCCCTTCTATTAGGACACTCGCTAGCATAGTGACCAAACTTGTTGCAAATGAAGCATCTTCTCTTCCTTCCATTTTTGAAACCTGACCTTCCTTGACATTGCTTCTTTGAACCTACATTGTTCTTCCTTTTAGCACGAGTGAAGAATGCAGTAGGACCATTCCTATTTGAAGGCATATCTAGTTCCATCATCCTTTTTTCTTCTTGAGAACATCTATTCAACAATTCTTCAAAACCTAGAATCATGTCATTGTTAATAGTAGTGTTGAACATGTTTTATTCATGAGGGAGTCCTCCAAGGGTAATGAGAGTAAGCTCCTTATCAGCAATAGCTTCTCCAATCGAAAGAAGATCGTTTTTATCTCAATAATCCTCATGAAGTAGGCTTGTTATCTCAATAATCCTCATGAAGTAAGATTGAATATCTTCATTTCTTCCTTTCTTTATATCCTTTAGCTTGTTCTTGAGGAAAAGAATTTGGTTTTCATTGCTAGATTTGAACATGCCAACCAACCTATCATATATCTCCTTTGATGTGTTCAAATTAGAGATGTAAGCAACTAAATGCTTATGAATAGAATCCCTAATGATCTTCTTGGCTTTGACTTCACCCTTCTTGTACTTTGTCTTAGTAGCAGCCGATGATTTGAAGGAGGTTCTGAAATCTTTCCCTGCACATAATCCATAACATCTTGCTCTTCTATTGTCAAATCAAGAGACATATTCCATGCATGATAAACAGACTTATCATGAAGCTTATCATCAAACTTGAAGTAGGATGTGGAGGCCATTGAATCTTATCCTTGATCAGTGATTGATCCTCTTAGTGATTGCTCTTCTCACTCTTGCTTGTGCTTTGTCTTCACCTCACCTCTGATACCGTGTTAATTCTAGTTAACAATGGTATACTCTATGTTAAGAGTAATTTTACTTCTATTTCTTTATGAGCCCAATATCAATATATACAGTTTAGAAATCGCATCATCATGATAGTAAAATGCAGATAGAACATAAACAATAATAGTAGAAGACAAGCCAAGACAAGAGGACACATGATATGACCCCAGCTAGGGACAAATGCCAATGTGGGGAAACCCTTGATCAATTTTTATAATTCTTCAAAAGTTCAGCATAGAGAGAGAGTACAATATACAATATTCAATTGCCCAATCACAATGGAATCTGATCAGTCAAACAACATAAATAGAAAGCCCTAACCAGAAAGTCAACGTTGGTCAACAAGGCATATTTTGGCCTCTAAAACAACTCGGTCAAACTCGGTCAACTTGGCCTCTAGCAACAAGTCAAATCAGACCAAAAATAGTCCGAAAAAGTCTAGTCAACAAATGTCAATGCAACAACAAGCTCTAGTACAGTCAACGCTGGTCAAATAGACTTTGATTTCGTGCCTAGAACTATGGTCTGCCCAAACAAAAATTCCCCACATAAAAATGCAGTCAAAGATGGTCATTGTTGTTCAACGCTTGGACAACAAAAAAACAGTGCCTTCTTCGCACGTGTGGAGAGAGAGAGGCCTTAGAAATCCATACCCAATCAAGAGAGATGCGTGAGTGAATGAAGTGCCCAAATGAGGAGGAGGCACCGTGTATTTATATGCAACGTTCAGGATGAATAGACATGACTGTTGGGCTTCTGAGCCTACATGAGTTTGCTTGCCGACCTTGACAATTTGTCCATAATCAAAATAAATTCATCATTCCATTTGTACATGTAAGAATGGCATGATTTTTAGATCAATCCTACACCTCTCGGAGAGAGGAATCCAATAAAAATATCAGCTACCTCATATGAGTTGTCCAAGATCAAGTTTGGCCCTAGTTGCCAAGTTTAACATATTTTTCTTGGAAAAAAAGTGATGCAAAAAAATTATATAAAGGAATTATAATAATTTTAAGAAAACAAATTTATAACTATTTTTTTAAAAATGAACATTAAATTAATCCAAAAACTCCTTGTATATTAAATTTGTTGGAATTTAATTCCACATATATTAAATATGTTGAAATTTTAGTCACAAATTTGTTTTTAAGTAAGTTTTCTATATTTGCATTTGATAATTATATGTGATATATGAAATTTGTTGAAATTTTAGTCACAAATTTGTGTTTAAGTAAGTTTTTAAAAAGTTTTTTATATATTTGCATTTGATAATTATATGTGTGTGTTTAGATGAGTCTATAACATGGTTTTGTACTATCCTCACATGAGGGCAATTTTTATTGTTACCACTATAATTGTTTAGGTGAACAATCTTGGGCCTAAATATATGGTTAGAAATTTGAACATAAAACATTGTATTAGCTTTATTTTATATTTTTATAATACCAAATAAACTAATGTTTAATAATAAAAATATTAGTTTAAATTAATTAATAACATTATTTAAATTTTAAAATATTTATTAACTATTTTTAAATAATAATATAACTTTTTAATGATATTATTTATTTATAGTTAATAGCATAGAGTTTTAATAATATTATTTGTTAATATTTTGAAATTAAAAATTTTAATGGATAAACAATATATACAAACATTTAATTTATAAGAATACATAATGATGTGCCTGGAGTATGCCCTAAATGCTTTGCTAAAAGCTCATTTTCCTTGGACATAAGGAAACATGTTAACGACGCAAGATCTAGAGGCATCTACGGGAGTGAAACCCTGCCCCTAGAGGCATCTAGCGGGATTGAAACCCTGCCCACTTACTGACACCAGTGGGTTATTTTAGGTGGCTAAATGGTTTTCCTTGAATAAGAGTTATGAGTGTAGCCAAAAATGACTATCCTCATTGTTGGTTTGACAACTAAGTTATGATAAATTTTCCTATCCATAAAAAAATGCATAATAATATTTTACATTATATTTATATAAAAAAATACATAATGATATTTTACATTATATTTATAAATCTCATAAATAAATAAAATGATGCCCATTAAGTCACTTGTCACTGAGAAGGATAAGTCCTGACAGTTGTTCCACACGTTGTAAAATGAATTTCCAGTTTGTCAGCAGGAGGTACGACCGACCTACAATGTCTGAAATATACTTTTGATTGGATGTTGTACACCCCCAAATGCTTATCTTTCCATGCGTGATTTTCCATCCCTATATTCCACACGGATTTGACTGACCCCTGTACCACCTCACTCATTTCACCGAATCTGCTGTGCAACGTTTTATGTGATGTTGAATACATGTTATGGAATGCATGTATAACCATCCATAAGGAGGTCACGTCAAGTTAAAAAAGTCACAGTATAGACTACTCCCTATCCATTTAGCCTGAGTAACCATACTTGCAACAAAAACAAACGCCGTACTCTATTAATGGTTGCGCTATCAGAATAGGAGTAGTCTATACTGCGACTTATTGAACTTGATGTGACCTCCTTATGGATGGTTATACATGCATTCCATAACATGTATTCAACATCACATCCAATATCTCTGACGTCTTAGCCTAATTTTCTGATGACGGTGGAAACAGGCCCTATACAGTCCACGTCTCCATCGCCGCCATCGTCCTGTCCAGACCGTGCATGCAATTAAAGCATGGATGGATCAGCTACCATGTGAAATCTAAATTTTGAATTTTCAACCTACCCCACCATCAGCCTATTGTCCCTTCAGTGTCACTATTTGAAATTTGAATTTGGATTTTGTGTGCGCGTACATGAATTCCCATGCCTTGGAGGTTGGATTCCTGGTGTGTTTCTTCCTCTTTTGGGCTGGGTGTTGCTGGATGATGGCCTTGCTTTGCTTTGCTTGTGCAAATCCTCACATCTCATTTGAAATTTTTAGTGAGATAGAATTGGCAAGCATCAACTAGAATGTTCCCTCCGGTTATTTCAATGGCCCCTATCAACGATGGGATTGCATGAGTGGTAGGATTCATTTGGCAGGTTTCAAAACTCAGAAGAATCAAACAATGACAGAGAGTGTAAAGCTCTGTTTACTCTTCTTAATGTACAATGAAAAAAATTCAAAATTTCTTGACTTGCAAGTTTCGAGAGACTTATATCTCACTATGTATTGGATGAACGATCAAATCCAGGCAACAAACTTTGGCCCTTCTACAAATTTCTCATCAATTAAAACTAGTAGCAAATCAGATTTATCAAATCAGTTTTACTCATTTATTTTTTTGGAATTATATGTTGCTAACTCTCTCTCTCATTTTCCTGTAATAATCCTATTCGCTAATTTTTTGGTCATCCAACAAGATATTTTGATAGAGCAGCAAAGGCTAGAGTAGAAAACGCAATGAGCCATGGATATGGGGCGCACATCATTCTACAGGGTCACATACATATTTTACAAAGAGTTAAGTTCGTTTGCAATCTACAGTTCAAGCAATTGCGATAGATCCAGATCGGTGCGAGTCGTGAACCAATTCTGGTTCTCGAATCAAAGTTAGCAGGTTAGAACCCACTCGGAAGTGAAGCACCAGCAATAGATGAAACGAATTAGACAACGTCTGAGAGGAAGCCCGACGCAAATGGAATAGATTAGATTTTTTGGTTATTAGATTAATTAATTAATGGATACGACGCTGGTCTATGAACCAGAGATTCTAGTTTCCATCCGCAATATGGTCGTTTGTTCCAATTTCACCTTTCCTGTTGTTTAATGGTTTCTGATCTTTCATCGATTGGTAATGCTTATAGTTCCAAATCGACCTTGGAACAATGGTTAATACAAAATATCATTCTTAGTAATCAGTTTCAAGACTTTTGAAAGCTTCTTGATGATGAGAGCAGAGTCTCATTGGAGGAACAAGAAGTTGAGATAAAGACATTCCAAAACAATAGAAATTACATATATGTTCACTACAAATTAAAGAGAAATATGTTATTTTTGATTATGGAAATAAAAACAAAAAGGTCCTCATTCTGCAAAAATGTACTTATGGAAAGTGGATTTTCTTGGTCGCATGATAATTGTCATTGATGAAAGCAGAGTAGATGATCTTCTCAGGATGATATCTATGGCCAACTTTAGATAGAGCATCAACAATTCCATTATGTTCTTGGAAAATATGGGTGAATTTCAACCCACCAAACAAGCCAATCATGTTCCTAATCATTTTCATCTAATAGGAAAACACAGGAGGATCAAAGGAAATCTTCTCCACATCCCATTCAATAATCGCTTTGGAGACACCAAATACATTGATAACCTTAATGGATAACCATTTAGTGCAATATAATACAACCCAGAGTGCAATGATCTCCACCTTGGTGTTGGAGCCCGCCCCACAATTCCAAAAAAAATAAAAGTATTGACTAGACTTTAAAATAATTTATGCCCCGCTACGACATATATTCATATTTGCAACGCTATCAAGAAACCCTTCCGAGTATCTGCGCTATATATCCACAAGTTTTGCAGACAAATTATTATTCCATACTAGGCAGTTTATTGAGCCTTCCATACTAGTTTGTTTGTAAAACTCAATAAACTGTTTGTAGTCCTCAAAAGGAAGAGACCCATATTGTGTTATAGTTTTTATTTGGAGATACAACCAATTTTCTTTGAGGAAGTGAGCATAAGATTTTGATGGTTTCCTATGTTAAAAATAACAACAAGAAATCCTAATTTAATTTGTCCTTGAATTAAATTAGGAATTAAATCGAAATTTTATTTTCATAGAAAATAGTTAACTAAGTTAATTTGACTTAGTTGGCTTAGAAAATTCGAGTTGGAAGTCTATCTAGAGTCATGTAGAGTGATTCCTAAATTTGAGGGGTCCAAGTTGAGTTCTTTTGAGTTGTAATTATTTAACTCAGATTAATGGATTTAAATTCAGTTAAACTAGTTCAAAGATTTGAAGGAACTAGTAGGAGGTCTAGTAGTGGGGATCAGCTTCAGTGCAGCTTCACAACTCCACCAATTAGCATCGCAGGCAGAGGAGGTCACCAGAGAGGAACACTAGCTACATGGCTCTGATGAGCGAGAGAGTAGAGATTGAGTCATCCTCTTTTGAGGAAGCAGTGCAACAACTAGTTTGGGTTGATGCCATGGTTAAGGAGTATGACTCAATTATCAACAACAATGTTTGGGAAGTGGTCCCAAGACCGACATACAAGTCATTGGTGAGTTCGACATGACTTTACAAGGTAAAAAAAGCAGCTCATGGTAGTGTGGAGAAACCCAAGGCCAATTTTGTGGTGAGAGGGTTCTCTCAGGTGGAGGGGATTGATTACGATGATACTTTTGCTCCAATATCAAGGTACTCATTAATCAGATCCATTCTAGCACTATCAGTGTAGATGGGATGGAAGATACATTAGATGGATGTAAAGACAACATTCCTCAACGACATGATTGAGGAAGAGGTGTATATTGAGCAGCATGAAGGATTTGATACCTTCAACAGAGAGTCACATGTGTGTAGACTCAAGCGAGCGTTGTATGGACTAAAACAAGCACCTCCTCCTTAGTACACCAAGATCGATAGCTATTTCACCAAGGTAGGCTTCACCAAAAGTGAAGTAGATGCAAAACTTTACCATATTATGGTTGAAGGAAAATTGTTGATTATTGTTTTATATGTCGATGATTTGATTCTGACAGGTGATGATAAGTTGATCAAGTCTTGCAAAGAGGATCTTGCAAGAGAGTTTGAAATGAAGGACTTGGGGTTCATGCACTACTTTATAGGGATAGAAGTATGGAAAGGAGATGAGGAAGGGTTTGTCTCTTAGGGAAGGTATGCCAACGAGATACTGAAGAAGTTCCACATGGAGAGCAGTAAACCCATGGAGACTCTTCTAGCTGGTAACTAGAGGAAGGAGGATGCTACTTCAGGTGAAGTAGTGGAGGCTACTATTTATAGACAGCTTGTGGGTTCGCTCATGTATTTAGTGAAAACATGGGCATACATGTGTTATGCTGTTAACCAGCTTAGTCAAGCTATGGTTAAGCCTAGCAAATTGTATTGGAAGGTAGCCAAACATGTGTTGAGATACCTCAAAGGCACCACTTAGTTTGGTCATTGGTAGAGATGGATAGAGGGAGTGAAGCTTCAATACTTCACTGATGTAGATTGGGTAGGGAGTCCATCTGAAAAGAAGAGCACATCAGGTGGGATCTTGAGTATTGGGTCAACAATTGTTTTTTTGTACAAGAAGAACCAAATATCAATTGCACTTAATTCAGCAGAAGAAAAGTACATGGATGTCAATCAAGCATATTGTGAGGCTATCTAGATGAGGAAGATTCTAGTTGGTTTGTTTTGTCAACAGAAGGATCCAACATTGATTTATTGTGACAATCAGAGTTGTATCAAACTCTCTGAGAATCCAGTTTTTCATGATCGGTCCAAGCATATTGATATCCAGTATCATCACCTTCAAGATTGTGTGTAGGGGAGAATCATGTTGCTGAAGTAAATTCCCACAAAGGAGAAGGATGCATATATTTTGACAAAGGCATTGTCAAGATGAAAATTTGAGTTTCACGAAGGTAGGATCAGGGTAGCAGATAATACCTTTCTTGTTGAGAGGGAGTGTTAAAAATAGCAACAAGAAATCCTAATTTAATTTGTCCTTGAATTAAATTAGGAATTAAATCTAAATTCTATTCTCATAGCAACTTGTAATAGTTAACTATGTTAATTTGACTTAGTTAGCTCAATAAGTTCGAGTTTGAATTCTATCTAGAGTCATGTAGAGTGATTCCTAAATTTTAGGGGCCTAAGTTGAATTCTTTTGATTTGTAATTATTTAATTCAATTTAACTGAGTTAAATTCAGTTAAACTAGTTCAAACAGTTGGAGGAACTAGTAGGAGGTCTTGTAGTGGGGACCAACTTTATTGCAGCTTCACTGATCCACTAGTTAACCGAAGATTCACTCATAAATAACTCATGCATGTTATCTCAGAGGAAGACCTAGTTGAGATTAGAGTACAGCGAAAACATACTATCAGTTATATATTTTTTTGAGTTGTACATATGGTTCATGCAATCAATAGGAGGCCTATGATGGATTGCAGAGTTGTGGTGAGGCATTTTCCCAATTAAATATGGGCTAGTTCTCTTGGGAATTGCACAAGGGAGCTAGGGATTGGCAGGCAAAAAAATTGGCTAAGTGCTGGCTTGAGCTGGTTTGTGAAGGAGAGAGATAGATTGTACTTGTGCAGGGATTGTTCGGGTTGAAAAAGTATTTTATTTTCTTCTCAGATCTTCTCCTTAATGCAATATAGATAGTTGAGGTTTTGAGCAGTTTCTTTCCCCAGAAAAATATTGTGTTATGTGCGATTGAAATTCTTCCTTTTCTTCTTAGTGTTTTCATCGATAAGTTTTGGTTTCCGCTGATGAGTAGATTACATTATTGTCTTTTATTTTAGCATATCACATAAGCTATTGAATCTACAAGTAAAAATATACATCCTACATTGCAAGGCTTCCATAGAGAGACTCGGCATGGTGGAAAGTTGTGTTTATTTCTCATGCAACCTCTCTCTCAACCTTGTTTTTTATGCCTGTAGCTGCTCCTTCATAATAGACTCCCTTTGTCTCAAATCACTCAATTCCTTTCTCATTTCAATGACTTTCTCCTCCATGAGGCCCACATATTCCACATTCTTGGATTTGGAAATTTGCATCCACCTATGGGTTCTGCCTCTCTCTCTCTCCAGCTCATAGAGGAGTGGGATTGCAAAATTTCCAGGGATAATCCTTCCTCCAATAAATTTGTAGTAGGACCCCAAGCTAGGTTGTGGATCAGGCTCTTGGAGCTCTTGGAGGTCCTTTCCAACTAACTTTGAGGTGGCTTCTTCTTTTTGTAGCTCATTTTTCTACTCCTGTAGCTTCCCATGTTCCTCCTGTAGCGAACTCTTCCTCTCCTGTAGCAAACCCTATCTCTCCTATAGCTTCTCTTCTTCTACTTTCTAAAAGGCAACTTGTATCCTGGGTTTCTTGAAGGTCACTGACCTAGTGGTGGGCCTACCCACATATGCTACATGTGACTTGGTTTTGGTTTTAGGAGAAGTGACCTCTTCAATATTTCCCTCACTGGGTCCTACTTCTTCCTTTTTACTTGGTCATTCATCAATAATGATAGTGTCCCTTGTGGGAGTTTGTGATTTCCCTTGTCTAATTTTGGTGCTTTTCCTGGTTCTAAAATACAGGGGACCTTGTCTTGGTTTCCAACTATTGGGCTTGAAAGGTGTGCCCAATGTAGCCAATGTTTCAGCTTCTTCTTGTTCAGTGTCCCCTAGATATAGACTTGTTTGATGTGGTTGTTTCTCTGCTTCTTGGGGTTTAGAAGTATACTTAGGGCTTACTTTTCCTTCTACTTGTTTCTTCCCCTCTTCTCATTTAATTTATGATTCTCTTTCCTCTGTCTCTGTTTCCTCCTCTTCCTCTTTTTTTCTTTCCTCTTCTTCTATTTTTGCTGCCTCTTCCTCTCTTTTTTCTCCTTCTTCTTCCTCTATTTTTCCTTCTTTACCACCAGTGCTAGAGGTTGGGGTTTCTCGAGGTGTGATGGCTTGGGTTTTTATGAAATTTTCCCTATCCATGTCCACAAATTTAGTCCATAGAACAAGGTTCCTTAAGTGGCTCAAAACATCCATCACAATTAACTTGATGAGGCCACAGTGAGCTAAGTGTTAGTGCTTTCCTTCCCTCAACTGACTCATCTCCATGATTAGCTGTAGGATGAAATGGGGAACATTAAGTCTTTGAGGGAGAGGCGATTATGCCTTGAATCTCAACTCATGGAGCAATATGAAGTGGTAGGCATAAAGCACACTCAATCTCCCTTCACAAGATATATATGAATCAAGGGTCTTCTGTAAGATATTTGGTGCTAGAAACTCCATGTTTATTGCTTTTGGCGCTATAAACTCCATGTTTATTGCTTTGATTTCTAAAGTATCATTGGAAAAATCCTTTATGGATTATAGGCGAATTTCACTGTGCAATATTCCCTACAAAATGATCTCAAAGATTAGAGCAATGTCACTAAAGGATACCCTGTCAAAATATATTGCACCGGAACAATTTGGGTTCTTAAAAAAGTGACAAATACAAGATGTAGTGGCGATTGCACATAAATCTATGCACTCCATTTAAGTGAAAAAGAAGAATGCTTTATTATTAAAATTAGACCTGATTAAAGCTTATGAATGTGTTGACTTGTGTTTTCTACAAGTGATCCTACACAAGATTAGTCTCTCGTTGGAGATAGTCAATTGGATTACGACTTGTATCACCTCTGTAAACTTTGTAGTATTGATTCGTGGGGTGCCTTCTTAGATTTTCAATGCCTCTAGGGGTTTGAGACAAGGATGTTCTTTATCCCCTCTTTTAGTTTTACTAGTTATTGATGGGATAAGCATAATGATTTCTGAGGCTCATCTCCAGGATTATTTCTTGGGGTTGCAGATCAGCAAAAATATTTCCATCACACACTTAATATTTGTGTATGATCTCTTATTTCTTGGGAAGGCTTCTGCTAGGGAATGGAAATATTTATACCAGATTATCTCTTCTTTTGGTCATGCCTTTGGATTTTATATGATCCATGTAAAATCTATGTTAACCAATGCAACATTGGAGTTGAACATTGTTGATATATTTGTTGTCAAGGTAGTCCCAATAGATTTGGTATTTAAATACATCGATTTCCTTCTGAAACCAAATAATTATGGCAATAGAGATGGGGGTTGGCTAATTGAATTTTTTGATTGGAGATTATCAAATTGGTCTCTAAAGTGGTGGACACTAAGTGGCAAGTTGATTCCAATTCATTCGGTCTTGTAGAGTATCATTTCTTATTAGATGCATCTATATTTATTGCCTCGCAATATCATCAAGTGGATTAATTCTATTATTTCTAATTTTATCTAGGTTGGTTCCAACATCGTAAAAAAATCATATGGTTCAGTTGGAAGATATATCCAAGATGAAATAGGATGGCGGATAGGGTATAATTAATATTGAGAAGTTTAGTTGGGTTTTGGGGGTGAAGAGAATATGGCATGCATTATGCAAAAATGGCATCTGAAAATGTATTATAAAGGAGATATATCAAAGGAATATGTCGGTAGCTGAGTGGATAAAGGCAAAGGCTCGAGCACCTTGCTAAGTTTCGTACATATGGAATGGTTTGATGAAAATTAAACATTGGTTGATTGGGAACTTAAGATGGGAGATTAAATCGGGCACACTGTTGGAGATTGGGATGGAATATCCCATTCGAGGATTCAATGCTGATCATACATTGCTTACAACACTCATTCGACATATCCATAATATGGGAATATATTATTTAAATCATATCTAAGTGGCATATGATCCTATTTTTCAATATCCATCCTGAGTATGCTCTCAAGATTTGGGTGTTTTTGGGGAAATGGTTGTGTGTTGGTACATGTACATACAAAACTTATCTATGGACGGTATGATCATATTAAGGGATAAGGAAGACATTTTCACATGGGATAACAAGATTGAATAAGGGTTGATCTTTGTAAAGGAGGCTTATAGGTATATCACACATGTTCAATAGTGTCCTATAGATTACGGGTGGTTTAGAAAATATTGGGATTGGAAACTTCCTTTAAAGCTAAAATGTTTTGGTTGGCTGGTCAGGCGAAATAAATATTAACCTGAGATAATTTATGTCACAGGGTTTTATTGGACTGGGCAAGTGTGTATTATGTAGGGTTGCACTTGAGGGAATGACACATCTTATTTCTAAATTGTCCATTTGCAGTATCCATATGGATTGCAGTGTTGATCATTTTAAATATATTTGTTGGTTGCAATACAACATTTGTGGATTCTTGTATTTAGGAATATAATATGGGCTACAATGACCATCTATCTCTTACTTTCTATCTTATGTCAGGCATTTGGAGGTGCAGAGATGTTTGCATTTTTTAAAATATTTCACTGGAAGTAAATCGAATATGCATTATGATTTGTTCATACTTCAACGAGATTGGATCTGTGGCCAACAAGGGACCGCTGAGGTGCATCAAACTTATGGACATATAGTGAAAATACTCACAAGGGTTTTTCGATAGCGCTGCAAATATGAATATATATCACAGCGGGGCATACATTGTTTTAAAGTCTAGTGAATACTTTTATTTTTGTTGGACTATTGGGGCGGGGTCCAACGCTAGGGCGGAGATAATTGGACTATGGGGTGTATTATATTGCACTAAATGGTTATCCATTAAGTTGATTGATGTATTTGGTGATGCCAAAGTGATTATTGAATGGCCTGCAGAGAATATTCCCTTCGATTCTCCTATGTTTTCCTATTAGATGAAAACGATTAGGAAGATGATTGGTTTGTTTGGTGGGTTGACATTCACCCATATTTTCCAAGAACATAATGGAATTGTTCATGCTCTATCTAAAGTTGGCCATAGATAACATCCTAAGAAGATCATCTACTCTGCTTTCATCAATGACAATTATCATGCGACTTGGAAAATCCACTTTCCATGAGTACGTTTTTGCAGAATCATGACCTTTTTGTTTTTATTTCGATAATCAGAACTAACTATTTCTCTTTAAGTTGTAGTGAACATATATGTAATTTATATTATTTTAGAATGTCTTTATAACATATGCTACATGAGATACATGGACTATATTATTAACAAGGTCTTCTCTAGAGAATGGTGTTATTGATATGAAAGTCTATTGGTTTTTTTTATATATATTGAATTTGTGTAGCTATGGTCACTTAAATTTTGAATATTGAATTAAAAATATTCATTTTCATTGATTAGTTCTTGGAAGAATTAATATGAGACATGTTCTTCATGTTAGATTTGAAAGAGAATTTCAAAATTCTAATTTTGAATTTTTAGCTTCAAACTAGTCAAGTCGACTATCCCTCAAGTCAAGTCGGCCCCAGTGTAGAGACACCCATTCGCAAAGGCAGAACAATATATAAAGAGCATTCGACCTCATCAAGGCACAATTCAACCACACATAAGCAAGAATTCTAGGAAGTTTTCCGATGGCATATTATGGGAATGCTCAAATTCTAGGCATATTATGGGAGGCCAAAATTCGACCTAGGCAAATAAAAAATGGTAAAATATTGAAGGAAATTTTTTTGACTTGAATAGAGAGTTCTTTGACCAAGTTTGACCATAACTTGTTGGACAATTTAATCTCATAGTTGACTAACTACATTAAAAGGGTCAAATATTGAAGGGTACAATTTTGACTTGATTAGAGAGTTTTTTGACCAAGTTTGACCATAACTTGTTGGAAAATTTAATCTCATAGTTGACTAACTACATTAAAAAATTATCGAAGGAAAAGTTGTTGGGTTTTTCCCCAAATGGCTTTTTTTAGGGTAAATGTGTTTTCTTTGTGCATAGTGGTCTCTACTATCCTTGTGCTTTTATGGTTGAATTTCTAAAGTGTAATTATTTAATAATAAATTGGAATTTGTCAAAAGTTGTTGGCTTTTTCCCCATATAGCTTTTTTAGGGTAAATGTGTTTTCTTTGTGCATTATGGTCTCTACTATCCTTGTGCTTTTATGGTTGAATTTCTAAAGTGTAATTATTTAATAATAAACTAGAATTTGGTAAAAAAAAATCTACCTCATAATACTTTTGTATTCTAATGTCATACAAAAATAAATCATAATCTTATTTTCTACAACTTATATGTAACAACTACTTCATGCATATTTTGGATCTAGGGACTGAAATTTTACATCAACTACTTTTTTTGGAAAAAAAAAATGACAATTTTTATTTCAGAGAAAAAGAAAATCAGATATTGAATATACTCATTACTACATTCAGATATTGAATATACTCATTACTACATTTGATTAAGGTTTTTTATATTTCAATATATATATATATATATATATATATATATATATATATATATATATATATATATATATATATATATATATATATATATATTGAAAGTTAATGAAAATTGTAGCAATTTGTAAATTTTTATTGGTTATTGTGATTATTTTTTTTTATTCAATTTTTGCCCTTCACAAATTTCACTTAATTGATATTTTAAGAAAAACATTAGTTAAGGGACATTTAATACATCTGTTAATAAACATTCAATGTTTATAATCACAATTTTAGCATTTAATTTAATTTAATTTTTTACCTTGAAAAAATTCACTTAATTGATATTTTAAGAAAAACACGGGTTAAGAAACAGTTAATACTTCTCTTAATCAACGTTGAGTGTCTATAATCACAATTTTAGTGTGCTAATATGATTTCACACCTATTAATAGATGTTTATGGAAATATTTTTGGACAATGAATAAATACTTTTAACATGTGCATTGAAAAAGTTCATTTCCATGTTTTAAAATCCATTCACATCATTTGGTGTCTATAATCACAATTTTAGTGTGCTAATATGATTTCACACCTATTAATAGACGTTTATGGAATATTTTTTTGGACAATGAGTAAATACTTTTAAACTGTGCATTGACAAATTTCATTCCATGTTTTAAAATCCATTCACATGAAAGAAAGCAATCCTACCTTTTTTTATAAAGAGTTGGATTTAGGAGACATAATATTATAGGTAAATTTTGTTACCCATAGTTGAAATTTTAAGTGGTTTAAATTTGTAATTATCATTTAAATTCAGAATTTGTGAAATTCTTTAACTATATTCTTAATGTGACTCGTACATTGAATGTTAATATTGTTGAATGTAATTATTTCACACGTAAAAGCTATTGTGAAAAAGCAATAACCTTTCTCTGTTATTAAAAAACCGTAATCAAAGTGTCGATGCTTCTCACTGCTTGAGTCCTACAAAGAATGTAATTAAAAAAACATTGACTCTCACCATCGATGCCAATATTGTTGAATGTAATTATTTTGCACGTAGAAATTATTGAGAAAAATTAATAACCGTACTTTTTTCATGTCGTTAAAAAGAAAGCACATAATATTGACATTATCTATTCTAGATATTTATTTTTACGAATGTTCATAATATTTTTTTGTCAAAAAAATATATTCAATATTTTAGTTGAAAAATGAATGGAACAAGAGTAGAGACCAAAGTAGCGCTTATTACATTTTTAGAAAGTATAGTTGCATTCTCTTCAAGAGATTATTCCTATAGTAGCAAATTCTTTTCTAACTAATTTATAAGAAAACTAATTATATATACCATGTGTAAAATTTTAAAACAAAAATAACTATATAACTAAAATTCAATGTGATTCACCATCTACTCAAGTAAAAATAATGTAACTAAATATTAGGAAAAAGTTCATGACAGAAAAGATATTTAATCTAATAATAAAAAAAAAATGAATTGGAAATTTGAGCTTCACCATCTACTCAAGTAAAAGTAAAGACCAAAAAAAAAACTAATTATAGTTTGTTTATCTCAACTTCTTGTTCTTCCAGTGAGACTCTGCTCTTATCATCAAGAATCTTTCAAAATTCTTGAAACTGATTACCGAGAATGATATTTTGTATTAACCATTGTTCCAAGGTCGATTTGAAACGGTAAGGATTACCAATCGATGAAAGATCGGAAGACATTAAACAGCAGGAAAGGTGAAATTGGAACAAACGACCATATTGTCGATGGAACCCAGAATCTTTGGTTTCATAGACCAGCGTCTTATGCATTAATTAATTAGTCTAATGACCAAAAAAATCTAATTTATTCCATTTGCTTCTGGCTTCCTCTCAGACGTTGTCTAACTCGTTTCATCTGTTGCTGGTGCTTCACTTCCTAGTGGGTTCTAACCTGCTAACTTTGATTCGGGAACCGGAATTGGTTCAGGGCTCGCACAGATCTGGATCTATCGCAATTGCCTGAACTTAACTCTTTGGAAAATATGTATGTGACCCTGTAGAACGATGTGCGCCCCATATCCACGGCTCATTGCATTTGCTGCTCTAGCCTTTGCTGCTCTATCAAAATATCTTGCTGGATGATAAAAAAATTAGTGAATAGGATTATTATGGGAAAATGAGAGAGAGAGTTAGCAACATATAATTCCAAAAAAATAAATGAATAAAACTGATTTGATAAATCTGATTTGCTACCAGTTTTAATCGATGATCAATTTGTAGAAGGGCCGAAGTTTGTCCCTTGGATTTGATCGTTCATCCACTACATAGTGAGATATAAGTCTCTCGAAACCTGCAAGTCAAGAAATTTTGAATTTTTTTCATTGCAAATTAAGGAGAGTAAACAGAGCTTTACATTCTCTTTCATTGTTTGATTCTTGTGAGTTTTGAAACCTGCCAAGTGAATCTTACCACTCATGCTATCCCATTGTTGAAATAACCTGAGGGAACATCCCTGTTGATGCTTGTCAATTCTATCTCACTAAAAATTTCAATGAGATGTGAGGATTTGCACAAGCAAAGCAAGGCCATCGTCGAGCAGCACCCAGCCCAAAAGAGGAAGAAACACACTAGGAAGCCAACCTCCGAGGCATGGGCATTCATGTACACGTGCACAAAATCCAAATTCAAATTTCAAATAGTGACACTGAAGGCACGATAGGCCAGTGGCGGGGCAGGTTGAAAATTCAAAATTTAGATTTCACATGGTACCTGGTCCATCCATTCTTTAATTGCATGCACGGTCTGGACAGGACGATGGCGGCGATGGAGACTGGACCGTATAGGGCCTGTTTCCTCGGTCATTAGAAATTAGGCTAAGACGTCGAAGATATTGGATGTGATGTTGAATACATGTTATGGAATGCATGTATAACCATCCATAAGGAGGTCACGTCAAGTTCAGAAAGTCGCAGTATAGACTACTCCTAGAGGGAGTCTTCCATTTTCAAACTAAAAGGACTCGACCAATATCATTCCCAAGAGCTATTCTGCTGGCATGCGTTCGACCAACGAGATCCTCCTATAGAATTTGAACAAGTGGCTCAAGCATTTGTGGATTCTTGGGCTAGATTGCCATTATCCCTTCAAGTGCTTGGATCTCTTCTTAGTAGAAAAGACTTGGAGTATGGGAAAGCCCTATTGCACGATATCTCCAAAATTCTTCCCGAAGATATAATGGCTACACTCAAAATTAGCTATGACAGTCTCGATAAAATAGAGACGCACATTTCCTTAGACATTGTCTGCTTCTTTATAGGAGAGGACAAAGATAACGCTATAAGAATCTGGGATGGAACAGAGTGGGCAGGATGGCTTCGTCTTTGGAACTTGGAGAGTAGGTGTCTCATGGAAGTAGACAATAAAAATTGTATAAGAATGCACGACCACCTGAAGGACTTGGGTAGACATATTGCGGAGACTGAACCTCTAGAATGGACATTTCGCCTTTCGTGCCCAACCTGTTAGAATAATAATCACGAGTTGTCTGTCCTTTTTGTATGACGGCGAGTAGTTGGTGTCAGCCGGTGAAAGTCGACGATAGTCGGCCGAATTAGATAAGAAGTTAATGATAGTCCATAAAACTTCTGTAGCTGAGTTTTGTATAAATTTATGTATTTGGTAATGCAATAAACAAGCTCTTTTCATAGAGTCTTCATTGTTTTCTGTTATGGTATCAGAGCTCAGGTGAGCTTGAGGAGACAAAACTCGCTGTGAGGAGAGGCCGAGTGGTATTAGCTGCGTGAGGCCAATTGTTGTGCTCTTGTTGAACGATCACACAAGGAGCATGAGACGCATGAAGAAATTGCTATGCGTAGAACAGAGTGAGGGAGTGTCGTTGTTCTGTTGTGTGTAGAACAGAGTGAGGGAGTGTTGATGTGATGCTGTGTGTAGAGCAGTGTGGAGTTGTGTTTTGAATATAGAGAATCCACTATGGAATAAAGCCAAGGGCCGAGTCTGTTAGTTATATGGTTGCTGTTAGTCGAAAGGGGCCGGCTAGGGGCATTGCATTGTGAAATGCGGTGAGCCTTGTGCTCTTTGATGTTAATCTTGGAGTTTTTTGTGTATTTGGAGATGATGTGACGGTGGAGTTCAAGTGTGATAGTGCACTGCCCAGCGTGAAGGAGCTTGAAGGCTGTGTCGTGGAGACACCTGTGAAGGTCTCAGGAAGCGATTTGTATGTGAAGAGTGGTGAATTGTGTGCCACCTGCGAGCGCTGTGAAGCTGTCCGATCCCTTTGAAGAAATTATTGGAAAACGCTGATCAGAAGAGTGGGGCAGCGAAAGTGTGGTGCACATTTGGGGAAGTGAGAGGCAGAGCTGAGAGTAGTGCTATTTTGAAGTCAAATCTTCCCAGAGTTTAAGGAAATTTTGAGCCTAGCTAAGAGTTGTCTGGGAGCATTGTTAGATCTCCAACGTGTCTTATTTGCTGCATTGTTTTCTCTGTGGCAGAGGTAAAGTGGAGCCCAGCTGATATGTCTATCTTTTTAGACTTTTTTGACAATGATCCTTTCGATGATTATTTTCTCAGGAACCCATTTGGAAACATTTTTGGGTCTTGTAGTATTTTTGAGTTCGATGAAATATTTGACAAACAATGTGATGATATTGAGGATTATGTTGATCACGAGCTAAAATATATTCCACATGATTCTGCAATCACTCAGAGTAAAACTTGTTTTTCTCATAACCCAATTGTTAGAAGTTTTATTGGATCTGCTTTCAAAATGACTGCTACTATGGAGGATAATACCATGGATGTTGTTCAGAGGCCACTCGTGTTCGAAGATGAGTGCATTTTGGTGGCTCCTCATGGAAAATGGGGAGAACATGAATTAGATTACCTTGTTCGGGATCTTGCATTGCATCCAAATCTAGAAAAGGTTTCTGATGTTAAGTACGTAAGCAAGGAGCAGAGGAAGCTCATAAGGAAAGCGATGAGGAAGGTCATAAGGAAAGTCAGAAAGGTGAAGATGAAACTGCACCAACAAATGAACAAGCATAGACCCTTTAGCAACAAGGTAAAAATGAAATGTTTTGTTGTAAGCCTAGCTGAGACTTAGAGCAGCAGACAAGTTAAATTTTAGGTCGTTGTGATTAAGGGGAGGTGTTAAAACCTTAATCATGACTGCGCAAACAGAGCCGTCCATTGTTCACACGTCAGCGAGTTTAATGTGACTCTGCATAAATTAGTAGAACATCATTTCAAGACGACAGAGATCGGCGGAAGTCATTATTAATTATCCTTCATATGTATCTATAAATAATTATGTTTAGTAATGAAATATCAAGCTCTTTGATAGAGTCTTCTACCTTTTCTGTCACAACCCACGAACTTCGGTTTCTGTCTGACAAATCACTGGTATGGATTTTGAAGCTTTAGACCCATATCCAAAATAGTGTTTTTTTCAAATGTAATGTCCCCACGAATTAACATCATTTCAAGACGACGGAGATCGGCGGAAGTCATTATTAATTCTCCTTCATATGTATCTATAAATAATTATGTTTAGTAATGAAATATCAAGCTCTTTGATAGAGTCTTCTACCTTTTTTGTCACAACCCACGGACTTCGGTTTCTGTCTGACAAATCACTGGTATGGATTTTGAAGCTTTAGACCCATATCCAAAATAGTGTTTTTTTCAAATGTAATGTCCCCACGAATTAACTTGCGTGTAATAATTTTTTATTTTTTTACCAATACACATATTCTATACCACCTTTGCATGCTTCTGAACGCAAACATTTCAATTTTAATGCTACCTACATGTAGGCAACACAATAGAAATGACTATGTATAGAATTATCTAGTCATTTATGAGTGCAATTGGAAATATCCCGCGGAGGGCAGAGAATTGTTTGCCGGATTTAATGCTGGCAAAGTTGCTCCCTACACCTGGCCTTGGCATTTATGTTTGTTGTCTCGTTCCCATGATGAGTGTATGGTCTATGAACCCTCTGCTTCCGCACCATCGGGTTCCTCCCCGCATCGACCGTGTGGAGGCAAGGTAGCCCATCCGAGGGTGAGGCTGGCTCGATACACATCAACTCAGTTAATCGATCCATTGATGTTTCCAAAAGCATTTGTCCTCGGCCTTACAACCGCTCCATTATCCTTCCTGGTGTTGAACACGCTCAGAACCTCTGCTTGATGATGAATGGTTATGGATTTGGAGCTTTTCCAAGGTCCGGATCGATTTGGGACCAGGTTTTTAGCAGCAGCTGCCTTGTGGTAAGAATTTCACTCTGTTGTCTGTAAGTTTTTTTTTGTTTTTTTTTTCACACCCTTACTATATTTCCTTGTTATCTGTTCGGCCTGAAATTCTAATATTCTTCAGTCTTGTCTCGGTTTCCTATGGACAAGGAATACGAGTCTTACTCGAGCAAGTTATGCATGGGTGCAGGTGTAGCTGCCCAGCTTTCGGTCCTATCCTCTTAGAGCTCGGCTGACAGGGAAGTTCCTACTTAAACGTTCTGCTGCAAGAAGTAAGGGTTCTTATCATGATATGAAGAGCTCTTTATCTCTGTCGGTTAGTAATGGCCCTCTGGCCCCGTCCCTTACGACTTCTCCTTTTTGCTTAATGTACAGAGTATTTGCAGGATTTGAGCCTGGTAGGTCCGCCCAGCTCATATAAGGGTTGGGAATCCATCCCTCGAAATGGTTTTTGAACTGTTAACTATATTTTGATGAGCCCTCGAGTTCTCTTATACATGTGCTTATGTAATGGATCCTCTGTTAAATAATTTATCCGGGTTATTTCCCTTGGTGAACATTTTGTGGCTCCCTACGTTTTTTTTTCAAGACTATCCATGCAAATTGTATTTATATATGCTCCAGTTCTTCTACTGTTGGTCTAGTGTTTACGACCTGAATTCTGTCGGTCAAGGATAATTTTAGGGGCGAATGTTCGCCCTTTGGCGAAATTAAGGGGTTTTAAATATTTAGTGGGCGAATATTTTGTATCATAGTACATTTTTACAAATCACCTCAAACAGCCCACCTTATTTTAAGGGAGAGGGTAAAAAAGGTAAATTTAGCCCTTGAAATTAGGACTTACAACCTTCCATTCCCATTTTCAAGAATATGTTTTATTTAAGTGAATCCATTCGCCCATTTTCAAGAATAGGTTTTATTTAAGTGAATCCTATGGGCCAAATACCATATTTATAAAATAGGTATAGTAAATTAATAAAAATATAAATAAATGAGAGGTATGGTAAATAAATAAAACATTTTTTATATTTACTCCATAATTCACCTTATATACATGTAAGGGTGTAAACAAATAAAAATATAAGTACAGTGGAGGTATGGTAAATAAATAAAACGTCTTTTTATACTTACCCAAAAGGTATGGTAAATAAATAAAAATATAAATAAACTAGACGTATCATAAATAAATAAAACCTCTTTTTATATTTGGTCCATAACCCTCCTTCTATTTATGAAGGCTCAAGAAAGAGGTTTTGTTTAAGTGAATCCTATGAGCCGAATACCATATTTGTAAAAGAGGTATGGTAAATTAATAAAATATAAATAAACGAGAGGTATGGTAAACAAATAAAACATTTTTTTATTGTTCATGAGGCACAATACTTGCTAAGGTTTTGCAAATGGGGTAGCAAGCTAAGTGGGCTTGATTGTGGGAAAAACTCCGCAGTTAAGCGCGCTTGAGCCAGAGGAGATCTGGGATGGGTGACCTCCCGGGAAGTCCTGGTTACCGTGTGCAAGCCCCAGAAGTGACGATTGATGCTATGTGATTCATTTCACTAGTTTCAATCCCACTTCTTCACCCTTGTGAGCATCACCCGATGCAATGAGTGCTAAGTGAACAATTCAAAAACCATGAGAAATTAGTCAGTTACGACTACCTCTCATGGAAATGGTCATACGTTAATGACTTACTTAACGCAGTTGAATCCCAAAAAATGATATATAATGCACTGCGTAAACCCTTAATACTTAAATTCAAAAAGAGTGAAAGGATCTCTACTTGAATGGTTCATGAGGCACAATACTTGCTAAGGTTTTGCAAATGGGGTAGCAAGCTAAGTGGGCTGGATTGTGGGAAAAACTCCGCAGTTAAGCGCGCTTGAGCCAGAGGAGATCTGGGATGGGTGACCTCCCGGGAAGTCCTGGTTACCATGTGCAAGCCCCGGAAGTGACGATCGATGCTATGTGATTCATTTCACTAGTTTCAATCCCACTTCTTCACCCTTGTGAGCATCACCCGATGCAATGAGTGCTAAGTGAACAATTCAAAAATCATGAGAAATTAGTCAGTTACGACTACCTCTCATGGAAATGGTCATACGTTAATGACTTACTTAACGCAGTTGAATCCCAAAAAATGATATATAATGCACTGCGTAAACCCTTAATACTTAAATTCAAAAAGAGTGAAGGGATCTCTACTTGAATGGTTCATGAGGCACAATACTTGCTAAGGTTTTGCAAATGGGGTAGCAAGCTAAGTGGGTTTGATTGTGGGAAAAACTCCACAGTTAAGCGCGCTTGAGCCAGAGGAGATCTGGGATGGGTGACCTCCCGGGGAAGTCCTGGTTACCGGGTGCAAGCCCCGGAAGTGACGATTGATGCTATGTGATTCATTTCACTAGTTTCAATCCCACTTCTTCACCCTTGTGAGCATCACCCGATGCAATGGGTGCTAAGTGAACAATTCAAAAATCATGAGAAATTAGTCAGTTACGACTACCTCTCATGGAAATGGTCATACGTTAATGACTTACTTAACGCAGTTGAATCCCAAAAAATGATATAAAACATTTTTTTATATTTACTCCATAAGTCACCTTATATTTACCAACACTCAAAAAATGGGTTATATTTAGGTGAAACCTATGGCCAAAATACTATGGGACAAATACCATGGACTAGATTGTTATTAATACCATGCAAAAAAACCATTATTAACCCTAATATTAGAATTAATAAAAATAAAAATGGCACATGGTATTGACCCATGGTATTCACCAAAATGGCACATGGTATTGACCCATGGTATTGACCTGGAATGTAGCCTATTTAAATGGGAGAATTATACCAGCGTGTAGCCTATGCTAAGATTCACTAGGACTTTACAAAGTTTTATTATTTAGTGAAAGACTCGCCAAGATCTTACAAGATTTTATAATTGAGTAAAATATTCGCCATGCCTGGTGAGAGATTCGCCAAAAAATTATATATACATATTATATTAATGATAAAATCGCCTTCCATTTTTCCTATATACCATGGAGATTCGCCCATTTATTATATTTATAAATTTAGGGGGGGTTCTTAAAATTTTCCCTGCTGTCGGTTGAGGGATGGGCGCCTTCTCTACGGCGCATTACCATATTCCTTGATATTTTCAAGGTTCATGAGCTATTGAATTATGATGTTTTAATCACTGTGACAGTGCATCTTTGTAAATATATATATAATGTTGTTCTGTACATTCCTTCGTTTTCCAGCAGGGTTTACATTCCATAATGTATGGTGCATGGCATTTCATAATGTATGGTGTACGACATTTCATAATTTATGGTGCACGGCGTAATGCTCTTCGCATGATGGTAAAGGGTTTATGCTTAGCAGGTTTATGTTCTTTTTTCGACAATGAATATAAGTCTGGCTCTTCGCACTACTAAATTCTTGTTCGTATAACCTACAAGATTATTACCTGAATTTTCTCCTCAGAGCGAGGTTTATACTTTTATGCATTCTCTCTGTTTTACTCCTCCCCGAATGGTGCCGAGATTGGCAAGATCGCTTTTCTGTCGTTGTACATGTATATTCGTGTGCTTACATTGCTATCTTATAGATTTTATCTGCATGCTAGTGGAAGAAATTAGACTCTGGGCATGAAGTATGCATACCCCTCGCGGTTGCGACTTTACCACTCAGAGTTTTCTTTATAGTCTAATTATATTTTTCATTCCACGAATGTTTTCGGGGTTTCAAATTTTAAATGTTATACTTTTCTGCGTTTCTTGAAATAAGACATGTGAAGAGAATAAAGAAAGAACCTTGTTGGTCTTTCTGTTGTTAATGGAATGTATTTCGTTTTGCTATAATGACAATCTTTTTGAAGACTCTGAATCTATGGTGAGCCTGTGAGTTTTCTGTTTTTCCATTATTTCTATAATCTCTGAAAAGATTTCCCAGCAGACCACTCATGCATTTGACTCCCAGAATTTTTTTTAAAAAGGAAAAAGATTCAAAACTCTTCACAAGCTACTAAACACTAGCATCAGTAAAGGTTTCTTTAAGAGGACAACCATACCTCCACTCATTTTCCTGTCCTAATTCCCTGTAAGGAAATTTCTCTCACTCCCATTTCATAATATAAAGAGGAAATAGACAAAAGGAATAACATTATACAGCTTCCTAAACAGTCCCAACACAGAGGTTTCTTACGTACCTGGAGTTCTCCGGATGAAGAGTCATTCCTGACAGTCACACGAATCAGGGTCTATTGTCTTTTAAGCCACCTGACCATGATATTCGTCCTTCAGGATCAGAATCTCCCCCCTTGCTTATTGCTAGACTGCAGTCCCCCGCAAGTGCTCGTACAGTGAGTAGGGCTATCTGGTCATCAACAGACTTAGCCACTTTTCTTTCCTTATTGGATTTTTTTTTCCTCTGCCTGTCACTACAGGGCAGATTTTCCTCTCCTCCCCCCCTTTTCTCTGGAAACTTTTCCAGTTAGGGGAGGTATTTAGGGTTGCTTTCACAACAACTGTCTTTCTACCTCAAGAAGAAAACTTCCTTCTTGAGAATTACCTCCTTTTAAGGAAACACTTCCTTCATCTCACAATGAAAACAAATTATATTTAAATGTTTAAATAGATAATAATAACAGGTTCAATTTATATTTACCACAGTAAATCAAATAGTTACATTTTTATCCCGGGGCATTACATCTTCCCCCCCTGAGATTGGACATCATCCCGATGTCTTTCAGCTATGAACAACCCTAGATAAGTTCTTTTTATAAGTTCTTCATCTTCCCAAGTGGCCTCATCAGGCCCAAAGTTCTGCCACTGCACTTTAACTTGGGTAATGTCCCGCTTCCACAGCGTTACTTCTCTCTGGTCGAGGATGCTCAGCGGTTCGACCTGGATTCCTCCTTCCGGTTCTCCCTGAATATCCTACCATTTAATCACATGTTTACGATCATAAACATATTTTTTTAGCATGGAGACATGAAAGAAATTGTGGACTCATATGTGACTTGGCAGAGCGAGTTGGTAATCCACCGGCCCAATTCTTGCTAAGATCTGAAATGGTCCACAGTATTGATGTGCCAACTTAGCGCACCCGCTCCACTGTAATGTGCTCTTTCTTGCTCGAATTCTCACATACACATGATCACCGACCTGATACTCCTTAAATCTCCTTTTCCGGTCAGCGAAGTTATTTTGCCTATCCTGAGCTGCCTTCGGATTAGATCGTACCCTTTTAACTAGTTCCTCTATTTCCTTAAGGATTTCAGGACCTAACATCAATCTGTCTTCTGTTCCACTCCAGCTCGAGGGGGTGCGGCACTTCCGCCCATACAATACTTCAAAATGGTTCATTAGCAATGATGTTCTGTAGCCATTATTGTATGCGAACTCAACCAAGTGTAGATAGTCCTCCCACTTGGTTGGTTGTTGCATCACATATGCTCTTAACATATCTTCCACCACCTAGTTCACCCATTTAGTTTGCCCGTCAGTTTGAGGGTGATAAGCAGTGCTAAAGTTCAGCTAAGTTCCCAATTCTTCAAACAATGTTTTCCAAAAGACCGATGTAAATTTTACATCACGGTTTGAAATTATTGTCTTTGGTAACCCATGCAGCTTAAATATATTTTGTATGAACACATGGGCGATCTGCACAACTTTATAGGTAGATTGCACTAGTATAAAATGCACTGACTTATTTAGCTTTTCCACCACCACCATGATGGAGTCGTTATTTTTCTTTGACTTAGGCAAATCTGTTATAAAGTCCATAGAGATGGTTTCCCACTTTCATTCCGGGATGGGTAACGGTTGTAGTAAACCTGCAGGATGTTGGTGTTCTGCTTTAATTTGCTGACATTCTAGACATCGTGCCAAATAACCAGCCACATCTTTCTTCATTCCCAGCCAATAATATTCTTTTCGAAGTGCAGTGATCATCTTTTGATATCTTGGGTGTCCAACGTAATGACTCTTGTGATACTCGTCCAATATCAGATTTTTAATATTGTTCTGATTGGGCACGTACAACCTCCCTTTATAATACACATTCTAGCAGCATCCAAAGCATAATCCAACTATTTTTCTTTGCTGGCTGGTTGTTGCACTTGTTGTTTTATTTGCTGATAAATAGCATCTTGTTTGGCTACCTTTTTAATCATTTCCCCGAAAGGGCTTTTCCCTTCACTACAAGAAATTTCGTATAGGCATTGCAATTTCCAACTCAAAGTGTCTGCCACACGATTCTCCTTCCCTTTTAAATGCTTGATCTCAAAATCAAAACCATTTAGGAAATCCACCCACTGTGCTTGCCTTGCATTTAGAGTGCGCTGGCTAAAATAATTGGTCAAATTGTGGTGATCTGTCAATAACAGAAATTTTCTTCCCATAAGGTAATGTTGCCACATTTTCAGGGCGTGAATCATAGCTTCCAACTCTAGATCGTAAGCAGAATATTTCTACTCATGTTCCTTTAATTTTCTTGATTCGTAAGCTATTCCCTTCCCTTCCTGCATCAACACACCTCTTACTCCTTCTTTACTTGCGTCCGTGCACACCACATAATCTTTGTTGGGATCAACTATGCTTAAAATGGGTGCTGTGGTGAGCAGGTATTTAAGTTGCTCAAAACTTTTTTGACATTCAGGGGTCCACTTAAAAGCCCTTCCCTTTTTCTATAAGGAAGTGATGGGATAAGCTACTCTCGAAAACCCTTCCACAAACTGTCTATAATAGCCTGATAACCCCATGAAGGATTAATTGTCCGCCACATATTTAGATACCGGCCATTCCATTATGGTCCTTATATTTTCGAGATCCACTGCGATTCCTTCCTTAGTAATTATATGCCCCAAATATTGTATTTGTTCTTTGAAAAATTCACATTTGCTGAACTTAGCGTATAGTTGGTGTTCTCGGAGGGTTTGCAATACTAATCTGAGGTGCTCATGGTGCTCCTCCATAGACCGAGAATAAATCAGCATATTGTCAATGAAAATCAGCACGGACTTATCCAAATACTGGTGAAATACGTTGTTCATCAGACACATAAAAGTTGCGGGGGCATTGGTCAACCCAAAGGGTAACACCACAAACTCACAATGGCCATATCGTGTTCTAAAAACTGTCTTAGCTATGTCCCCTCTTTAATCCTGATTTGGTGATACCCTGATCGCAAGTTAATCTTTGAGAAAACTGTTGCTCCATTTACTTGATCAAACAGTTCATCGATACAGGGCAGAGGATATTTATTCTTGATCGTTAATTTGTTTAGATGACGATAATCTATACATAGGCGAAGGGTCCCGTCTTTCTTCTTAACGAACAACACCGGGGCTCCCCAGGGTGACACACTGGGGCGGATGTAGTGTCTGTCCAACAACTCCTGTAATTGAATTTTTAGCTCTGTCAATTCTAGTATACTCATTCTGTAGGGTGCTCGGGATACCGGGGCTGCTCTTGGCACTAATTCGATGGTAAAATCTATATCTCTTTTAGGTGGCAGTCCGGGAATCTCCTCCGGAAACACATCAACAAATTCCTGTATCACAGGAATATTCTCCATTGTGGCTGTTTTATCTTTCGAGTTGGCATAGCCCACTTGGACGGCATAAATCTGACATCCTTTCCTAATGCATTTTGCTAACTGTGAGGCGGTTATGGGCCGAATTTGCACTGGCCGCTTGATTCCCTGCATCTCTTGCTTTATTCCAAGCTCATCCTTATAACTGATAGTCTTGGTTTTACAATTAATTATGGACCAGTGTTTTTCTAACCAGTCCATACCAATCAATATATCGTACGAGCCAAGGGGAAGTACATTTAAATTTGTTGTAATTGACTATCCTGCTATTTTTAAAGGGCAGTTTTTGATCTTAGCATTTACCTGTCTTTTTGCCCCTGTTGCCAACTGAACTAGCCAAGGGTCCTTAAACTTAATAGGTTGCAACTTACAATGCTCCACAATTCTAGGACTAATATAACTTAATGTTGCACCAGGGTCAATTAAAATAGTTACAGCAAGGTCTAAGAGTTTACCTTCAAATTCCACCATGGTCGACTGGTACTCTGCCTGACGATCCTCCAGAGCAGCATTAATCTTCGGTAGACTCCGTCCTACATCGCCAACCATAGAAGCTTCATAGACTTGGGAAACTTGTTCGGTTCCTTTTCGTTGAGGGCAGTTTTTAACGTAATGGGGTCCACCACAGCCCCAACATTGCACTGGAGGCCTTGTTGTCCCTTCATTGTCTATTTTTCTGGGTTGTTCATTGGTTCTGGACTCAATGGGGGGCTTTAATCGGAGTGAGTTCTTCTGTATGCTTCTGCTGTTTTGTCCCTTGGCGAATCCTTTGTTACCACCTCTGCAATTACCTTTAGCACTTCTAGCCAGCGTGCTGCTTTTCTTATCGACCCATCTCTTACCCAGGATTTCTCCCTTCTGCTTGCTTTGCTGGTAGCAAATTCGGGCTTTGCATATAGCCTCGTCCATCATCTTTGGGTTGTCAAATTTGATTCTTTCTCTCATACTCAAGGGTAAACTACTGACAAACCTTTGTACTTTAGCTTTTTCTTCCCAAATATAAGCCACATAACGTAGTAATGAAGTAAAAAAAGTGATGAACTCGTCCATAGTTTGTTGTCCCAATCGCAGGTCATGGAACTCTCTTTGTTTTTCGTCATAGAAGCGTTTTGTCAGGTATCTTTCTTTAAAGTATTTTTGAAATTTTTCCCAAGTGATAGTCTATTCACTCACTCCTCTTACCATCTTAACCTCTTCCCACCACAGGGTGGCTTTCCCCTGCAATTGTAAAATGGCCAACCTTGACTTAAGATTGTGATCATATTCATGCAGCTTGAAATATTTGTTCATATTAATCAACCATGCCTCAGCTGCCTCCTCTTGTTTTCCGTCAAAGTGTGGTGGTTTGATCTTGCGGAATTCCCCTTGCAACTCTATCCGTTGCCTTTTTGATGTCTGCTGTTCGGAGGAATTATCAGATCGTTCCTCCTCCCTTCCTTCTGACTCATCGGGTTCTGTGTTTTGATTCTGTTCCCCTGACACCCTTTTTTGCTTCGCACTGGGATTTAGTGACTGCTGATTTTGCTTGTCAGATAGGCTCTTTATAATTCTCTCCTATTCCATTATTAACCTTGCGTTATCCTCCCGCAATTGGGCCATTTCATTTTTCAATTCCTGCACCGTCTCCAAAATTGCAAGGTTTGTATTGCGAGCCTCCTCTCCAAGCTGTACCCATAATTCGGGGTTATTCTCTGCAGGTCCCTGTCCCACTACAAATCTGTGTGACGCACTGTCTGCTCTCCTCATATTGTCAATCTTTCTCCTGTACTTAAACATAAAAATAACAGGTGAGTAGTCATGCATCAATTTTATTTATTTATTTTTTAACTTCTCGTTAGAGATGGAAATAAATTATATTCAATCTGTATATCAATTCCAATTCCCAGAGGCCACAGTTTTTGATACTGGCTCTGATACCACTTGTAATGTCCCCACGAATTAACCTGCGTGTAATAATTTATTTTTTTTTACAAATACACATATTCTATACCACCCTTGCATGCTTCTGAATGCAAACATTTCAATTTTAATGCTACCTACACGCAGGCAACACAATAGAAATGACTATGTATAGAATTATCTGGTCAGTTATGAGCGCAATTGGAAATATCCCGTGGAGGGCAGAGAATTGTCTGTCGAATTTAATGCTGGCAAAGCTGCTCCCTACACCTGGCCTTAGCATTTATGTCTGCTGGCTCACTCACATGATGAGGGTATGGTCTATGAACCCTCTATTTCCGCGCCCTTTTGTTCCTCCCCGCATCGACGGTGTGGAGGCAAGGTAGCCCATCCGAGGGTGAGGCTGGCTCGATACACATCAACTCAGTTAATCGATCCATTGATGTTTCCAAAAGAATTTGTCCTAGGCCTTGCAACCACTCCATTCTCCTTCCTGGTGCCAAACACGTTAAGAACCTTTGCTTGACGATTAATGGTTCTGGCTCTGGAGCTTTTCCAAGTTCCAGATTGATTTGGGACCGGGTTTTCAGCAGCAGTTGCCTTGTGGCAAGAATTTCACTCTACTGTCTGTAAGTTTTTTTTTTTTTTTTCACACCCTTACTATATTTCCTTGTTATCTGTTCGGCCCGTACTTCTAATATGCTTCAGGCTTGTCTCGGTTTCCTATGGACGAGGAATACGGGTCTTACTCTAACAAGTTATGCATGGGTGCGAGTGTAGCTGCCCAACTTCCGGTCCTATCTTCTGAGAGCTCGGCTGACAGGTAAGTTCCTACTTAAAAATTCTGCAGTAAGAAGTAAGGGTTCTTAGCATGATATGAAGAGCTCTTTATCTCTGTCGGTTAGTAATGGCCCTTTGGCCCCGTCCCTTACGACTTCTCCTTTTTGCTTAATGTACAGAGTATTGGCAGGATTTGAGCCTGGCAGGTCCGCCCAGCTCATATAAGGGTTGGGAATCCATCCCTTGAAATGGTTTTTGAACTGTTAACTATATTTTGACAAGCCCTCGAGCTCTCTTATACATGTGCTTATGTAATGGGTCCTCTGTTAAATAATTGTATTCGGGTTATTTCCCTTGGTGAACATTTTGTGGCTCCCTACGTTTTTTTTTCAAGATTGTCCATGCAAATTGTATTTATATATGCTCCAGTTCTTCTACCGTTGGTCTGGTCTTTACGACCTGAGTTCTGTCGGTTGAGGGATGGGCGCCTTCTATGCGGCACATTACCATATTCCTTGATATTGTTAAGGTTCATGAGTTATTGAATTATGATGTTTTTATCATTGTGACAGTGCATATTTGTAAATATATATATAATGTTGTTCTGTACATTCCTCCATTTGCCAGTGGGGTTTTCATTTCATAATGTATGGTGCACGACATTTCATAATGTATGGTGCACGGCGTAGTGCTCTTCGCATGATGGTAAAGGGCTTATGCTTAGCAGGTTTATGTTCTTTTTTCGACAATGAATATAAGTCTGGCTCTTCGCACTACTAGATTCTTGTTCATATAACCTACAGGATTATTACCTGAATTCGCTCCTCAGAGCCAGGTTTATACTTTTATGCATTCTCTCTTTTTTACTCGTCACCGAATGGTGCCGAGATTGGAAAGATTTCTTTTCTATCGTTGTACATGTATATTCGTGTGCTTACATTGCTATCTAATAGATTTTATCTGCATGCTAGTGGAAGCAATTAAAATCTGGGAATGAAGTCTGCATACCCTCGCGGTTGCGACTTTGCCACTCAGGGTTTTCTTTATAGTCTAATTATATTTTTCATTCCATGAATGTTTCCGAGGTTTCAAATTTTAAATGTTATACTTTTCTGCGTTTCTTGAAATAAGGCATGTGAAGAGAATAAAGAAAGAACCTTGTTGGTCTTTCTGTTGTTAATGGAATGTATTTCGTTTTGCTATAATGACAATCTTTTTGAAGACTCTTAATCTATGGAGAGCATGTGAGTTTTCTGTTTTTCCATTATTTCTATAATCTCTGAAAATATTTCCTAGCAGACCACTCATGCATACGACTCCCAGATTTGTTTTTAAAAAGGAACAAGATTAAAAAATCTTCACAAGCTACTAAACACTAGCATCAGTAAAGGTTTCTTTAGGAGGACAACCATACCTCCGCTCATTTTCCCGTCCTGATTCCCTATAAGAAAATTTCTCCCACTCCCCTTTCACAATATAAAGAGGAAACAGAGAAAAAGAATAACATTATACAACTTTCTAAATAGTCCCAACATAGAGGTTTCTTACGTACCTGGAGTTCTCCAGCTGAAGAGTCGTTCCTGACAGTCACCCGAATCAGGGTCTGGTGTCTTTCAAGCCACTCGACCATGAGATTCATCTTTTAGGACCAGAATCTCCCCCCTTGCTTCTTGCTAGACTGCAGTCCCCCGCAAGTGCTCGTACAGTGAGCAGGGCTATCTGGTCATCACCAGACTTAGCCACTTTTCTTTCCTTATTGGATTCTTTTTTTTTTTCCTCTGCCTGTCACTACAGCTCAGATTTTCCTCTCCTGCCACCCTTTTCTCTGGAAACTTTTCCAGTTAGGGGAGGTAGTTAGGGTTGCTTTCACAGCAACTGTCTTTCTACCTCAAGAGGAAAACTTCCTCCTTGAGAATTACCTCCTTTTAAGGAAACACTTTCTTCATCTCATAATGAAAACAAATTATATTTAAATTTTTAAATAGATAATAATAACAGGTTCAGTTTATATTTACCACAGTAAATCAAATATTTACATTTTTATCCCGGGGCATTACATCAAAGTTGTGTGCGTTATGTTTTGAATACTTAACCTTCGCAAGGATGTCCGTCTAAGAGAAAACAATTCTTAATCGTGATTCTAATAAACATCTTCGAGAAAACAATATATAAGGTGCGCGGAATTAGCACCGTTCACTCACAAGGTTGCTAAAGGGCTCAACCATTGTTCAGAAAGCTTGCGGAGTTCGCAGGTAGTCGTTTCACAAATTATGTGAGGGGGTTGCAGCTGATTAGGGTTGAAGGTTGTTTTGGGGAAAAGAGATTCATGAAAAGCATATTCAGAGGTGCCATGTCACCCATATGGCTCTGTTGGGTTGACTTTCCGTACTCCAACCTACCTTCTTGGATTTCACTCAAGAATTTAAGAGTTCTAAGAATAGAGGGGTGCTGGGGGCAATCTCAAGCGTTGTGGCTACATGAATCACAGGTACTCATTTGAAGTTCTTAACATAAGATATTTTTATTTGGGGATTTTCTTTCATCTTTAGTATTGTTAGCATACTAGGGGTCAAACCAATTTTGATAATATAAAGATTGCAGGCACCTGAGCAGTTGAGGGAATTGTATGTCAACGCTACACATGTGGAGGTTCCGAAGTCTATTGGGAAGTTGACCCATCTCGAAAAAATTGTGGTCTCTTTTTCTGAGCATGTAACTTTATGAGACGAACTGTTCCATCTACAATCATTGAAACACTTCGAATTAATGGAAGGTACAATTCCCTTTTTTATATTGGTATTACTATCTAAAAATGGACTACCTACCAAATTATTTTGCGAACTCAAGGACCTGTTTTGAAATAGAGTCCATGCTGAATTCTTTTCGGAGCTTAACGAATTTCCATTATCTTACCTTGTAGGACTCCAATGTCAGATTGGATTCGTGGAGTGCTCCAATTTGAACATGCTCCCAGATTCGTTTGGGAACTTGACTAATCTCCAAACTATTAACCTTTCGGAGTGCTTTAGTCTGCAGGTGCTTCCAGATTCATTTGGGAACTTGAAGAATCTCCAAACTATTGACCTGTCCAAGTGCAGCAGTATGCGAGTGCTTCCAGATTCGTTTGGGAACTTGACGAATCTCCCAACTATTTACCTTTACGAGTGCTCTATGCTGCAGGTGCTTCCAGATTTGTTTGGGAACTTGACGAATCTCCGAACTATTGACCTGTCCAAGTGCAGTGGTATGCGGGTGCTTCCAGATTCGTTTGGGAACTTGACAAATCTCCAAAATATTAACCTGTTCCACTACTCTAGGCTGCGGGTGCTTCCAGATTCATTTGGGAACTTGACGAATCTCCAAACTATTGACCTGTTCTAGTGCTCTAGGCTGCAGGTGCTTCCATATTCGTTTGGGAACTTGACGAATCTCCGAACTATTGACCTATCCAAGTGCAGTAGTATGAGGGTGCTTCCAAATTCATTTGAAAACTTGACAAATCTCCAAACTATTCACTTGTTCGGGTGCTCTAGTCTACAGGTGCTTCTAGATTCGTTAGGAAACTTAATACAATTTGAACGTCTACAGTTTGACAGTTTGATCATCTCCCGCGAATGCTTTGAAAATATGCACACATTTAAATGCTCGGGTGTCATTGATTTCAAGAGGGTAGAAGTATTGCCCGCACCTTTTCTCACTTTCCTGTGAGATAGATATGAATGGAATTGTTAGCATGTGATGGTAAGGTAGTTATGCTTTGGAAATTTGAAAAACTGACTGATTTGCAATCAATATACCATTGAATTGATGGCGTATATGTAGTCAGAGTGCTTTGTCTAAGTCACAATTATTATAATTATCACAACTAAATTGGATTAAAGTATAAGCACTTTCATGCCATTTTAAGGAAGAGTTTGGGATTCGATTATTATGTTAATGGGATAAATCATATTTTATATATTTTAATATATTTATATGAATTACATTATATATTAATATTATTTCGGTATATTAAGAAATAATAATAATAATAAAATTATAAATTTACAATTAAGTTAGATTTTTAAATAGTACATAATTTTTATTGGTAAGGAAAATATATTTTCTTTCTATAATAATAATGTTAAAAAAAAGTTTAAATATTTTTTACCATTAGAGTAATTATATAATTTAAATGATTGGTAAAAATTGATAGAAATCAATCCATAATAAGTATTAAAATACTTACATTTACTATATGATACATCTCACTTTGTCAAAATTTAAAAACTAAATAAATTATTGTAAATTATTATTAATACTACAAAATAATAACAAGTGTTACATTGTAGCCAATATTTGCCACTTAGTTTCAATATAGCTAAACTAAAGTAAAAATATTGAATTCAAGTGTGTTAAGGTTTATAATTTAGTAATTTAGGTTTTACTGATTGATTGGTAAATCAAGGCATTTTCTTAACTATAATGATGGATGGTGGCTATGGAGAATATAACCCTAAGCAACCACAATAATAATGTTTTATTATAATGACAATGTTTTTGTTGAGAAGGTTACCTATAATGTTTTATATTTTCTACATAAAGTGTAGATAAATATATTTGAAAGGGTACTTGTTCTTGCCAAATATATCTGTTAAAAAAATAGGTTTTCCCTTAAAAAAATATAAATATTAGGAATGAATTTGTTTTATTTACTTAATTATTTGTTGTTTAAATTGGTAACCATTTTAATTTATTATTAATTCTTTTTATTTCTTATTATATTAAATAAAATTATATAATTGTTTCCCTATAATTTAATTAAATTGTTAAAATTCATTTCATTTTCATGAGCTTAAACTAAAATTTGTAATAACCAATAAATATTAGATAATATATATCACTGGTTTTTATTTTTAAAATAATTATATAATAATTAAATAAATATATGTTAATTTTTTTTAAGTTTCATATATTAAATAAATATTTATGGTTTGAATTCATTTTCATTTAATTATTAATGACTTTATCCTATTGCATAGACTACATTGTCCACATTAAGATGATTTTTTCTTTTGTTATAAATATATTTTTAAGCATATATGAATATTACTTAATATTTTGTTGATGACTCACATTGAAACTTTTTTATTATTATGAATATTTTTAAATGGCACATTAATATTAATAATTAAATGAATTACACATCTCCCTCTTATTATTGCTATTAGTAAGTATTTGATATTTTTATTTTTATTTTTAATTTTCAACTACTTATTTTTTGTACATTTAATATTTATTATATACAACATTAAAATACTTTCTTTTAACATTTTCTTTGAAGTTGAACATAAATTAATTAACATAGATTTTCAAATAGTTTATTTAAATCATGCGTTGAAATATTTGTGAAAAGTATAAGGTTTAAACATCTTACTTATGTGCTCATGAATCAAAATATTTTATTTATCACTGAGAGCAAGTGAAATATTTTTACCACATTGGGTTGTAATATCAACAAATGGAGTGACCATAGTGACATTGAGATTATTGATGTTTTATGATGCTTTTAACTAAAACTAACTAAACTTGCATATATTTTTGAAAAGTATAAGGTTTAAACATCCAACTCACACTTTGTTTTTTAATTTCCAATTACTTTATCTCTTTTTAAAGTTGATATAAAATTATATTATTTCATGTGCTCATCAATCAAAATATTTTATTTATGACTCTAAGAGTAAGTGAAATATTTTTACTACATTGGGTTATAATATCAACAAATGGAGTGACCATAATGAGGTTGAGATTATTGATGTTTTATGATGATTTTAATTAAAACTAACTAAACTTGCATATTCATTTTTATTTTTTTACTATAGCCTACATTGCTTTTCTATTTAGAGAATAATTTATTTTTATTTTAATAGGGACATGCGCCACCATGAGCACAAACATAATCACACATTGCCCTCATAGCCTTCATATGGACTATAGAATGTGAAGCAATAAGCAAGTGTAATTGTTATCTTAAACAATTCTAACTCTAAATATGTGGTTAGCATTATTTTGTTGGCATTATTATGAATGTGTTGTACTTGATGGCAACCCTCTTGTAGCAAAACAACTCATTTATACATGGTAACTAGAAGAATCTTCGCAAGAGATATCAAATGTGACATTAATACATGGTAGTTGTGTTAACAGATGTGATGCAGGACAATTCAAAGGAAATGACAGTTCACAGTGCAACAAGTTAACATTATGATACAAGTGTTTTCCTTGATGATGAAGATCAAAATACTACAGGTTAACAGTATTGAATCATAGTTCAGGCTCACAAAATGAAAGAAAAAGAGGTATACGCATGTTTACCCTGACTAAGCTACGTATACATGCAGGTTCATTGAGCAAAAGGTGCATATGCGTATACATGCACTTTCACGCAAGAAAAAGTGCGTACATGTCGGAAACTAAGTTTTTGGTCCATGGTATTTGGACCATGGTATTTTGGTATTGGTCCATGGTATTTGGTCCGAGGTATTGACCCCAGGTATTTAGACCAAGGTATTGGTTCTAAGTGGTTTTGGACCATGGTATTGAGTAAGGCCTAAGACTATAAAAGGAGGAGAAGATCGTTAGGCAAAGACACTCAAAAAGTATCAAATATCTGATGAAGTGTGAGATCCAATATGTAGGTTATGGGTTTATGATGCTTTACTTGATCTGAGCCAAGGAGGAATCTCAGCGGTTGATGGAGGACAAGATCTAATGATGGATCAGGATCTTATGGCTTGGAATGAATCATCTCTATATGGTTTGATCATGCTTATTCTAGATCTGTATACTGACGCATGTAATGTTATGTAAATATTATGATCTAACTCAAGTCTAGAATAGCTGCAAATTATGAATGAATATTTACAGATGTATACGCTTATTGACTTTGGTAAAAGCACGTACACACGCAGGTTAAATATATCTAAGTAGCGTATACTATATGAACTATGATGTTTGAAGTTACAGATGGTTCTAGTTGTTGATGCAAAGTTCTGAGTTCTGGTGACTGTTTACTGGTGACAGTATTCTGCATATTCAGATTGGTTGATTGTGATTAGCTTTAGTGTTGATGGATGAGATCCAATGATGGATCAAGATTATAATGACTTACCTTTATGTGATCTGATGGACTAGATCTGGTTGCTAACACACGTACTATCCTTTTGTAGGTAATGATCTGGGTATGTCTAAAGTCGGGAAGTGCAATGAAGTTATAAGTAAGTATTTGATGACATATACGCTGGTTCGCTTTGGTGAAGTTGCATATACACACTGGTTCGGCTCTTCCAAGTAGCGTATGCACTATGGTACATGATTTTTGGTGATACAATTGGCTCTGAATGTTGTTGCAGAGTTATGGGTTTTGCTCTGTTTTGGTGACAGGGCTTCAGTTATTCAGTATTGGGTGATTGGTTGATGCAATAGTTGTATTGCAGTGGTGATTGATTTTGAGCTTCAATGTTGTTGATGGGTCTAGTATGAAAATTGGATGAAATGTGGCCTTCAGATTATGATGTTGTGTTCTAGAGTATCCAGTCTGAAAATTTATGAAACGTGGTAGCTGGAGGAAGAAAGAAGGTTGTAGCCTTCTATAGGTCAGCACCTACGTACTAGTACATCACCTAGTACACGAGCTAAGGGGGTTGTAGCTCCCTTCTAGGAGAAGCTGGAGAATGAGAGAAGGTAGTAGCCTTCTGCAGGTAGAAGCCTGCGTACTGGTATAAGACTGCACCAGTACAGAAATATTGTAAAAAGAAGTTTCTTATTAAAAGAAGATAGATATGAATTGCAGTAGGTGGTTTTCACCCACATTGGGTTTCCACCTTACATCATGGTGTTCATGTGTACTTATTATGTGTGATGATTTGTTCTGTTTTAATACACCTGTTTACTGTTCATATGGTTAATGAAGTTCTGATGCACTGATTAAAGATCAAAATTTAATGGATTAACTAAATCATAAGTTTACTGGATATACGCTAGTTGCATTAGACACAATTGAGTGTACACGCGAGTTCCCTTAACTGAATTAGCGTATATGAATCTAAGTATGGAAATGAAAAAGTTATTGATTTACTAATACTGATTCACGCCCCCCCCCCCCCCTTATCAGTATTATTTCCAACAATTGGTATCAGAGCAGGTCCTTTGGTAGAAGCTTGATCGCTTGAAGGAGATCCGTAAAACAATAGGAAAGAAGCTAAAGAAGAAAGCGCCTTAGAAGAAGAAGACATCTCAGAGGAACTATGACAGTGGAAGAATTGATTGGGGGATATGTGGAAGCAACACTTTAGATTCAGAATCACCTCAGAATGAAGATGAACAAGCAAAATTACTATCAGGTATGAATCTGTTATCCTTTGGTGATACATTTCTCCATCCATTTGCAGATGATGAAAGTGATAGCGAAACAACTGAATTTGCTCTTACGGGTGAGAAAGAAAGATATCAAATAGAGGTAGATTTAAAAGGCTTACAGACAAAATTATAGATCAACAAGATCTATTGCACAAAAGGGAATGTGTCTCCAAAGAAGAAGTTCCCAAACTAAAGGCTCAACTAGAGGAAGGAAACAAGGTAAGGAAGCTATTCAAGGAAAAGGAAGATCAATGTCAAAAGTTGCAGGATGAAGTGACATCATTAAGAAATGAAGTAAATGAAAGGAGCACAACAATCAAGAAACTCAGAGATAGATCCAATTACTATGAAAGTCTTGAGGCTAAGATCCTCTCGCTAAAATAAGATCTTGAAGAATCAAATAAATAGAACAAAGAACTACTCCAAGCTATTGAAAAACAAGAAAACGAAGTTCTTGAATTAAGACATTAGTTGGAAGAAGGAAGAAAAGCTGAAGGGAACATGAAGAAGCAGTATCTTGAAAAGGAAGAGCAACATCAGGTTGAGGTAAATATTCTAAAAGATAAATTAGAAGACTAGGATCAAGATAGTACTAAGATCTTGGATGATATTCTTAGTAGTCAAAGGTCTCCTGCTATCAAAACTGGTCTTGGTTTTCATGAATCTATTGAAGGTGAATCTAGTTCACACAGTAAGACAAGGAAATCTAATGCAAAATCTGAAATGCTCAACAAGGAGATGAGAGGTCAATCCCATCAACAACAAAGAAAATATTTTAATCCTAACTATGGAAGTGATAGTCGGTCATTTCCTCAAATGAATAACGTTGAATGTTGTATGTCATAATTATGGACATGTGGTAGATAGATGTAGAAGAAGAATGGTTCAAGACCATCACACAAAAAGATCATCACGTTCCAGGTATTTTAAGGGATACTGCTTTGCTTGCAATATGTTTGGTCACAAAGCCATTGACTTCTATAGAAGGAATATGAAACATATGAGATGTTATGCATGTAACAAGCTTGGACATATAGCAAAGGAATGCAGGAACAAAGTACGAGCACCATACCAAAAGGAGAAAACATCATCACACTTGAAGATATGGAAGAAAAAGGAAGTACAGTCAGAAAGAGGTGGCACAACACAATGCACAGACATGACAGACTCAGAGGGAGATGAAAGTGTGAAACATCAGTGTTCTAAATCTCATATGCAAGTTTCATGAAGAGAAGTCGCGTATATACACGAGTGAGACATTGCACAGTCGCGTATATGATAATTTGAGGAAATGCAATAATACAGACTCAGGAAAAAGGGCCTGATATGATTCAGTCCATTATTTGCTCTGTTTGATAATGGTTACAATCTGCTGATGATGTGTGGAAATGTCTTGATACTCATAAGATGTTTAGAAGTGTTTTTTATCCTAACTTGATGATGATGATGCCTTGATACTTCTTGCTGATATATGCATGATCAGATCTGACAGTAAATAGATGGCACAGGTTCAGGGGGAGCATATGCTTTGAATAATGCATTGTTGGCATTATGGTTAGAAGTCCTTAGTGATGATGCTTATGATACATCTTGTTATGATATGGTTATGAGTTGTCCATGACAAAATCTCATATGATTCTTGGGGTTACATAGTTGGTGTTCAGATTAGATTTGTGGTTGATTCTCTGATGATGCATATATGTTGCTTACATGGTGATCTTCATAAGGATAAGGAGAAGTACAAAGCTTGAATACACAACTTCATTACTTGATGATGAGTCACTCATATGCTATTGTCGTCATATGCATAAAGATCATATAATATAGTTATGATGCAGGATTCCTATAGTTCTTGGCTCTCACATGGTTGAGGATTGTTGCTGTTGATGATATCAAGAAGTCTTGACAAAAGATCTTGAGCTCAAGATACATAGTGCTATATACAGTATGCTGGATACATGGATGATTACTCAAATATTGCATTACCTATATGATGATAGGTTGATACTCACATATGTTGATTGATGCTTATCAGATGAGGGATGTTCTCGAGTGATGATACATGGATGGTATAAAAGATCATGCAGATCTTGATGATGATGTGATGACTATGGTGTTTTTCACATATGATATAATGTGAACGATTTTGTATGACATATGGAGAATTCATTCATGGAAGGCTATGATAATGTTCAAAAGGATGAGTTGATATCTATATGCATACATACCTTGTTACATGTTGATGATATCTACACTAATGGACATATACATGTTGCTGTTCTGGATGCTATTGACAGATGGCTATGGAGTAGATCATACATTGTGTATGATAGTTGTTGATGACTATCATGGTCTTGTTTAGATATTTGGTCTCTGTTATAAATGTCATGTATATCATTCAATGTAAAGGCCATATCAAGACTCATGATGTAATAGTTTGTCTTCGTCTATTATAGTTGTCTGATGAATACCTTTTAGTCATATGATGTAATTTGTACCCCCACTATGCATGGGAAGGATGATGTAATATTTCAGTCATGTATAAACAATTGGTATCTGGTATATCCCCACTTGGTTGGTGGATGAGTCAAGCTTATCCCCACCTGGTTAGGAAAATGAATGTATGAGTCATTAGCGATAGGAAGGTCAAACTCACATAGTTGAGTTATAGAGTCATTTTCTTGAAAATGTTTTCAGACTCTGCATGTGCTCAGGGGGAGTATGGATGATATAGTACATCTCAGCATGAACAAAGGGGGAGTTCAATCAAAGACTTCAACATGTGCCTAGGGGGGGCATGATTAATATTTATCTATTTAGATATGAAAGTCTTCTGCTCTTAGGGGGAGAAGATCTTGGTCCACCCTTTGCTGTTGATGTCAAAGGGGGAGAGTGACTTGGTGTTGTCGTTACCATCAAGTCCAAAGGGGGAGATTGTTGGCATTATGATGAATGTGTTGTACTACTTGATGGCAACCCTCTTGTAGCAGAACAACTCACTTATACATGGTAACTAGAAGAATCTCCATAAGAGATATCAGATGTTACATTAATACATGGTAGTTGTGTTAACAGATGTGATGCATGGCAGTTCAAAGGAAATGACAGTTCGCAGTGCAGCAAGTTAACATTATGATATTGGTGCTGTCCTTGATTATGAAGATAAAAATACTACAGGTTAACAGTATTGAATTATAGTTTAGGCTCACAAAATGAAAGAAAAAGAGGTATACACATGTTTACCTTGACCAAGCTGCGTATACATGCAGGTTCATTGACCAGAAGGCGCATATGCATATACACGCACTTTCACGCAAGGAAAAGCGCATACATGTCGGAAACTAAATTTTTGTTCCATGGTATTTGGACCATGGTATTTTAGTATTGGTCTGACGTATTGATTCCAGGTATTTAGACCAAGGTATTGGTTCTAAGTGGTTTTGGACCATGGTATTGAGTAAGGCCTAAGACTATAAAAGGAGGAGAAGATCATTAGGCAAAGATACTCAGAAAGTCTCAAATATCTGATGAAGTGTGAGATCCAGTATGCAGGTTATGGGTTTATGATGCTTTACTTGATCTGAGCCAAGGAGGAATCTCAGCGGTTGATGGAGGAAAAGATCTAATGATGGATCGGGATCTTATGGCTTGGAATGAATCATCTCTATATGGTTTGATCATGCTTATTCTAGATCTGTATACTGACGCATGTAATGTTCTGTAAATATTATGATCTAACTCAAGTCTGGAATAGTTGCAAATTATGAATGAATATTTACAGATGTATACGCTTGTTGACTTTGATAAAAGCACGTACACATGCAGGTTAGATACATCTAAGTAGCGTATACCATATGAACTATGATGTTTGAAGTTACAAATGGTTCTAGTTGTTCTGGTGACTGTTTACTGGTGACAGTATTCTGCATATTCAGATTGGTTGATTGTGATTAGCTTCAGTGTTGATGGATGAGATCTAATAATGGATCAGGATCATAATGACTTATCTTTATGTGATCTGATGGACTAGATCTGGTTGCTAACACACGTATTATCCTTTTATATGTAATGATCTGGGTATGTCTAAAGTCGGGAAGTGCAGTGAAGTTATAAGTAAGTATTTGATGAAATATACGCTGGTTTGCTTTGGTGAAGTTGCGTATACATGGTGGTTCGGCTCTTCCAAGTAGCGTATGCACTCTAGTACATGATTTTTGGTGATACAGTTGTCTCTGAATGTTGTTGCAGAGTTCTGGGTTTTGCTCTATTTTGGTGACAGGGTTTCAGTGATTCAGTATTGGGTGATTGGTTGATGCAATAGTTGTATTGTAGTTGTGATTGATTTTGGGCTTCAATGTTGTTGATGGGTCCAGTATGAAAATTGGATGAAATGTGGTCTTCAGATTATGATGTTGTTTTCCAGAGTATCCAGTTTGAAAATTTATGAAATGTGGTACCTGGAGGAAGAAATAAGGTTGTAACCTTCTATAGGTCAGCACCTACGTATTAGTACATCAGCTAAACAAGAGCTAAGGGGGTTGTAGCTCCCTTCTAGGAGAAGCTGGAGAATGAGAGAAGGTAGTAGCCTTCTGCAAGTAGAAGCCTGCGTACTGGTATAAGACTACACCAGTACAGAAATATTGTAAAAAGAAGTTTCTTATTAAAAGAAGATAGAGACGAATTACATCAGGTGGTTTTCACCCACATTGGGTTTCCACCTTACATCATGGTGTTCATGTGTGATGATCTATTTTGTTTTACTACACCTGTTTACTATTCATATGGTTAATGAAGTTTCGATGCACTGATTAAAGATCAACATTTAATGGATTAACTGAATCATAAGTTTACTGGATATATGCTAGTTGCATTAGACACAGTTGCGTGTACACGCGGGTTCCCTTAACTGAAGTTAGTGTATATGAATCTAAGTATGTAAATAAAAAGTTATTGATTTGCTAATACCGATTCACCCCCCCCCCCCTCAGTATTATTTCCAACATATTTATCTCTTTCCTTTATATGAAATTAAAAAAAGGATATAGAAATTTATTTATAATAAAAAATAAAAAATAAAAAAACATGGGAGACTATCAGTTTGAAATTCTTAAAATGGGTAACTTTATCCTTATTTATCGCAACCAAATCCAGTTAAAAATATCCCAATAAAAAACCAGAAAAACTATATCCTATTAAAAATATCCCCAAAAACAAATAAGAAAATCCATCCATACTTTTTTATAAAAATGAAAACAAAAATAATCATTCTAATTATATTATTTGGATGCTCTTTTTAATTATCAAGTTATTTTAAATTAGGTTAGAAAAGAAAATTAATAGTTAGCTATATAAAACAAGATTAGAGCTACAGGCAAAAAAGTAAAATACAAGTGAGACTTAACCATTAATTTGCATTTTTATTGTTTTTAAATAATTATTAAAATTAAAAATCTTAAGTTACTTCCTTTGTTGATTTTGAAAAATCTTTTAATGTTGTTCATATGGTAAGTTTATATATAATGGAAAAAAATGATACTCATCTAAAACATTTTCATATATATTTTTTGCATTATTAACATTTTTAATGAGAAATTTTGAGCTCTAAAATAGGCATCATAAGGAATATTATAAAATAATAGTGGAAATAATACAATAAGATTAGGTTACATCATCAAATCATAGAGGAAAAAAAGCAAAAACTTCTTTTTCAACTTATCTCCCTACGATTTTACTCAAATTTGAGTGTGAGCATTCATTGTGTGCATAATTTAACTACTAATCCAAAGAATACCAATGTTACATACTTTCGATGGACCATGCTACATGAAAAAAGATAAATACGAGAAAAAAACATGATTGCAGTTACATTTTGCATGTATTCTCATTTTTCATGTAGCAGGTTACATCGAAAGTATGCAACATGGGTACTCCTTGGATGAGGAATTAAATAATGCATCCAATGAGTTCTCCTGATTAAAATTTGACTGAAACTCTAGGGAGATAAGTTGTGAATACAAGTAGGTTTTTTTTTTTAATATTTTTTTTTTTTAATCTAAAAATGGTGAACCATCCGCATGGTACATCATCATCTCGAATTCTATTGGTTTTTATAAATTTGATTTTGGTTGTACATTTTGAATTTTATTGGTTCTTATAAATTTGATTTTGGTTATACCTTTTTTATTTGAGGTCCATTTTAGACCTCAAAATTTCACTATTGTAAATATAAAATTGAAAATAATATCCTAGAAAAATAACTAAATATTTTTCTATGAATATATAATATTTTTTAGTTTTTATGTAAATGTATTTTTATGCGATAAATGTATTATTTGATGAGATTTTTGATGTTATATAAAAATTTCCTTTTGGATGTTTATTCAGACAATATATTTTTATGTTAATAATATATATGAGTAATAGTTGGATGAAATCTAATAACAATTATAAGATCAATATAAATAACAAATATGATATGGTTTTCATCTTTGAAATGGAAGGAATTTTATTCTTTTTATATAATACTAAAAAATAATTTTATCATATTCAATAAAAAGCCTGATTGGTTTGTAGGTGACACAACATATTTTTGGAGGTCTTTGAATTCAAAAGTATTAATAGTTTGTAAATTTCCATGGATATTTTATTAGACAATTTGTCACAATAAATATGAAAAAATCATCCTTAAAATCCGAATTTGTGAAAGTTTTTTTCTCCTTCGATTTACTAGATCTGTTAAATATTGTTAATTGCATATGTATGCAAACTATAACAAAAATTAGAGAACAACAAAATAAAAACACACAAATCACAAACACATACTTGTGAAAATCTTACTAGTCCCTAATATGCACGTTGTAAAATGTTCGGAAATATTTTTGTAAAAAAATCATCATGGATCAACAATATACTTGGATATGAGTTTTATTTCTAGTTCCTTTTGCAAGTATTGATTGGTCCCAAATTTGGTGAGTTCCTCTCGAACCCTCTTGATGTGTCCTTGCATGTATACATAATGTGTATATTCCATCAAACCCCCTTCTGACCTCATACATTAGGGGGCATCTATTATAGAATCTTTTGCCTCACCTATCACTAGATACACTTTTTGGGCACGACAACATCTACTTTTCCCTATGCAACCATGAACTTATCTCAAAAACATTCTTCCAAATTCTATACACAATCCACCCAAATGTAAAATGTGTATATACATGGGTACTCCCAAAGAAACCCACATATGCTTTTAGATATATATATATATATATATATATATATATATATATATATATATATATATATATATATATATATATATATATATATATATATGTATATATATATATATATATATATGTATATATATAATGTGATTTTTCAAGTGGGATTTACGGGTTAGACAAGAAACCCGCCTATTGAAACCAATGGCATAACCACCCAAACCAATTTCTAGTGGTATTTATACACGCCTTGAGTGGTCCTCGAAGTCATGAATTGCCTTCGCATCCAAACTCTAACAAAATTGTCACCGATAAAGTTTGTTGTTTCTAGTGTTTTTAAGCACACCCCCTACTTAAGGAAACCTTAGCTTCCATGTTGTTATGTTGAGTTCCCTTATCTCACTCTCATCTAGCTTTGTTGGAGAACTTCAATGGCTCGAGAAGGGACGATCTGGATGAAGATTCCACTTGATGCCCTTAGTTAGGATCAGATGAGTGTAACTACCTCACTACCACAAATTTCAATAAAGAATCTCATTTTCTAGTCCAACTTGTTCATATGTTATGTTTATGTTGTTTTGTTGTACAAATGATGGATTAATAGAGAATGTTTCTCTTTGTACACTTTGAATTATTCATTCTACTATGTAGTTTGTATTTCTGTTGCGATTTTGCACCATCGAAGGAAGAACGAGGGTTTGAACCCTACAATATTTATATCAAGCATAGGACCCACCGATAAGTACCCATGTCCTACTTTGTGAATTCTAAGTGAATTGTTGGATTGATTAAGTTTTCTTTGTTTATCTTTTACTTTTTATCTGTTAAGGCTACCAACACTAGCCCCAAGGATTTTATCTCATAACATCGAGAGAAGGGTGTGGACAGTGGAAATTGAGATGATTAAGTGTCCCACATTTCCAATCCAATGAAAAAAGGATAGCCAAGGAGCTATAAAAGTGAATGAGGTCAATGACAACAAAAAATAGATGCAAGGGTGGCCATTATAAGCCACATTCCAAAGAAGAAAATAGGTGCATTGATCCATATTAGTTTCCTATTTTTTGGAATGCAAAATTACTCTCAATGGAAAGGTGGGATATGAAGTGGATATGAACTAATGAATGGATGTAAGAATTGGTGCTTATACGAAAATTTTGGCAATTTATGAAGGTCCAAAAACCACATAAAACAATGCAATATAAAAGTTGAATAAGGCAAAAGGAAAAGGAAAAATAAATGATATAAAAGAAAATAGAAAAATAAGGTTGAGGAAGGGAAATGAAAGATTATTGTTGTTAGCCTTTAATTAATTTCACTGTAAAAGTGAGTTTTGTTAGCCAAGAGAGATTGTTATGAATAAGTCATTCATACAAGTAATAATAAATAATAATAATAGTAATAATTAATTATTTAATCATTTTTAATTATTATAAATTGTGAAGGGATTTTATGGTAAAAAAGACATGACCAATCACTTTCGTGACTAGTCAATGCCTATATATGCAACCATCACGAAGGCATTTGTACCATCATTCAACTTTTCATTCATTAAAAAAATATCTATTACACAGTTTGTGTCTTCTGGATGAATTCTGCTACAACAAAGATGCATAAAAAACCACAATCTACTTGTACTATAGATTGTCAAAATGTAAAGCTAAGCCCCAGTCAAAGTTATGTTTCCCATTCGGGTTTCCACAGTAGAAATTATGTTTTCATTATGGTTTCTTAATATGTCTATTGTTCTTGATTTATTTTTATAAGAGTGCATAGTTCAAAGTCATCCTTTATTCTTTACTCATCTTGTTTAATGAGATAAAATATGCACAATAAAATGCAATCACTACCCTTAGTGGTTAATCATATAATAATCGCTTGTAAATGAATATTTCGTCATTAATCTAGTAACTCTATCAAAACATTGTTTGGGATACCACCTTCTCATGGGAATTCATACGTTGTTGTACAAACACTTATAGAAAATTGTGGATGTACATAAAATCAATGAAATCCAACAGTTAGAGATCATAAGATGTGCATTGTAAGCCTCGAAATACCTTGTTTTGTCAAACAAAAACTAAATTCTAAGGTTTGATCATGTTCTTTATTCACCGCAGTGATTGGTTCCAATAAGCTACAAGGCATAGGGTGACTTCAAATCAACAATCGATGATCATAGGTTAAGAATTGTCGTTGCATCAAAGTGAGTGCGCCGATTGAAATCCTCTGATTGAGGGGCTCCAATGTGGGGGCTAGCCCACGGTCACAAATAGTTCAAAGAACCAAAAGTCAGGGCTGATAACCATGGGCTATCGCATATCGGAGATCGCAAGTCTTGGGGGGAGTGTAAATGCAGAATTATAAAATCACTAATTATAAAGTGATGATATTATAAAAGTCCCAGGTGCATATGCTATGGTTCAATGTGTTACACATGGGGACTATTTGTAACACAATATTCCAAAGAATTAGCCCCCTTTTTCACCAACTCCCGAAATCTTTATTATAAGTGGTTTTAAAGGACCAAACATTACGATGGTATTTCAAAGAATTGGCCCCCGTCCTAGCCAAAGGGTTAAAGCTCCTAAATGTTTTAGCTCTGAGTCCCTAGACCTCGGTCATGTAGTTTCTGCCTAAACCCCAGGGGCTAGGCATATCACAAAGTTCACACCCCACACAATTTAAAGTGACAATACAACTAAAAGCTCTGATTTCATAAAATTTTCGATATATTAGCCTATGGTCACAACGCTCTGGAGACATGAAATAAAAACTTAGCATTGGATAAGCTACATGGTAGAGGGTGACATCAAATCGGTAATTGGTGATTGGAGGTTAAGTAATGTCACTGCATCAAAGTAAGTTCGCCGATTGAAATGCTTCGATTAAGGGGATCCGATGTGGGGGTTAGCCCATGATCACAAATAGTTCAAAGAACCAAAGGTCGGGGTTGAAAACTAAGGGCTATTGCATATTGGAGATCACAAGTCTTGGTGGGGGGTGAAAATGTAGCATTATAAAATCATCGATTAGAAATTTTTGATATTATAAAAGGCCTAGGCGCATATGCTGTGGTATCATGTGTTACACATGGGGACTGTTTGTAACACAATATTCCAAACAATTTGCCCCCTTTTTTCACCAAGTCCTGAATATTTATTATAAGTAGAATTATGGTTCCAAAGGACCAAACATTAAGGTGGTATTTCAAAGAATCAGCCTTCGTCCCAGCCATAGGGTTAAAGCTCCTAAAGGTTTTGACCCTGAGTCCCTAGGTCCCAGTCATGTAATTTTCGCCTAAACCCAAGGGCTAGGCATATTGCAAAGGTCACACCCCACGCAATTCAAAGTGACAATACAACTAAAGTCTCTCATTTCATAAAAATTTCGATATATTTTCCTATGGTCACAGCCCTCTTGACACGTGAAATAACAACTCAGTATTGGGAACTAAGGATATCGGAGGGCGGAAACCCAAAAAATATTAAAAGGAGGCACAAGGGAAATTTTCGCGATAAACACTTGCAGCAATAACATGGCACATGACAATTCAGGTCAAGGTCTTCACTTCTATCAAGCAACAAAAGATCGGAGATGGATGAATATCGACAAATCGGAGCAGAGCAGAAGCCTTTAGGGATATCAATGATCGAGGTGAATACTTATTTCATATCAGATATTAGAGGTTTTGAGTGGAGACACATAATGAAAATCTGATAGGGATTCTTCGATATACTTAAGCGTAGGAGAATTACAAGATATGTGGGTACTTCGTCAAATAAAATACAACCATTGTTAAATGCACCCAAGACTTATGATATCGAGGATATCCAACTAATAAATGTTAAAGGAACAGAGCACAAGGGGTTGGGGAGGTATCTGTGAAGCATTAAGGTGAAAACTACTCTGATAAGACCATACAAAGAGAAAAAAGTGTATGATTCCGCAGCTATTTCGCTAGTTTCAAAGGCAGAAGGACAATATACAAAGGTCTAAGGAGGATTTTCACAATGTATCATCATTTTTTTATTGTGCATCACCACTCAAAACTATGATCTCTAATCTCCGACTTTGATCTTTGATCTCCGATCTCTGATCTATGATCTCCGATGTGTGATATGGCCCTCCGATGCGATATGGACCTCCGATCACCGACTTGCGATATATGGACTCGACTTGATTTAATTTAATTATTTATTATTAAATTACATCCACCACTTTATCAGAACTTTTTAATGGCATCTACGATAAGTCCCTTCGATTGCCAATTGTCGATATGGCCACGGACCCAACTGGCTTTATCATAACGTTTCTAATATAATATCGCATCTGCTTTGTCGGAGCTTTCCTATAGTCCATATTGGAGATCAGAGGTTGAAGTGAATGCCTATCGAGGATTGGAGGTGAATGAATATCTGCGATTGCAACATCAGAGATATTGACGATCACAAATCAGAGGGCTTGCATATCGAAGGTCCCAAACATCAGAGGTCTAATACATCGAAGCATCGCAATATTGACAATTAGTGCTTTTGAAGGTGACAACCTTTTAAAAGTTGTGACATGGAAAAGTTCTGATTGCGTGTTAAACCATAGGGAACACCGAAGAAGTTTAACAAAGAATTTCATCGCAAAACCAAAGGAGGGTAGGTCCTTTTCTCTCTTCTCTAATAGGACACATGATGACATAAGATTGGCTCCGATAAATTACGAGTGGCGGTTTAGGATTGGCTCTAATAATGACGTGTGGTGGCATCTGGTTAGTCCTGATAAGATTCACGTGGCAGCTCAAGCTTGGCTCTGATAAGGACACGTGGTGGATGATGGCACCGTGACATGGCAGTGAGGAAGGCCACATGTCATGTAGTTTTTGCATTTTTAGGGGTCCTATGGGGGCATATCCGGGCAACACCTGTCACCACACCGAAAGTGCGGATGCGATATTTCAATAAAATCGTTTTGATATATCCATTGGGTCCGCAACATATCGCAATCAGAGCTTTTAACATCACATGACCTGCAAAGCTGCGATATGAAGGTTCTGATGCACGAACGCGAAATTACATTTTAAAATTCTATAATAAGGGTAGTCAATTCCAAAAAGCGTATCACAATCAAAGATTAGGCCTCATTGGATGATATTATCAGAGGTTTTAACATGACATGCTTGCAAAACTTGTGATAGGAAAGTTGTGACGTGGCATATGCGATATCACATTAAAACATTATGATAAAGGCCAGTCAGGTACGCAACCATATCGACAATTGGAGCTTTGGTTTTATCGGGGGATTTTATTGGAGGTGCTATTAAAAAAGTTTCGATATAGGCAGATGTGATTTAATAATTAAATAGTTATTAAAGAAAACAGGCTGGGTCCACATATTGGAGATCAGAGGTCCATGTCGCATTTTGGAGATTGGAGGTTCACATCGCATATCGGAGATTGGAGTTGGAGTTGGAGATCAGAGTTAAACATCAGAAATCAGAATTTCGAGTGGTGGCACATAATAAAAAGCATTGATATGATTTCTTTGATTTGGTTTGGAGCACCACAATCGGAGGATTTCAATCAGAAGATCCTCTTTCAAGGAACGACATGCCTCAAACTGCGTCCGGAAGGATTTGAGTGTCGGATTATAGGACACGGGTTTTTTGTGAGACAATGGGTGCCCTAGCTTGATATCTTGTCACATAAGGCCACAGGAGGGTTTGTAACTCACTTTGGGTGGAATTAAACATTGGAGAGCATCAACATTGGGGTTCCACCGGTTCTTTGGCTTCTGCATTCAAATAATTTTGCGAATTTTATTCTAGTGGTAGGGGAGTTAAATATGGGCGTGGAAGTGAAGAAGTGGTCGAAGGTGGATGAGAATGAGTTGGTGATTGTAGAGGAGGTAGAGAAGGCAATTAGGCGAGTGTTTTCCAACCGTGAAATTGTTGGCTTCTTTTAGAATAATTGAATCAAATAGCCCACGAGTCCAAGACTTTTATTATCCTATGCATTTAATCCTTTTATCTTGAACCAAAGTTAAACGGAGGCTTTGAATAATAAATTATTAATGGAGTGATAAAATAATACTTTGGAATATTTTTGTAACATAACGCAATGCATATAACAAAACCCTTTCGGCGATATCGTATCAACATTTTTATTATGTGTCACAACTTGAAACTTCCGATCGTCGATGAGCAATATCACTTCACTTCCAATTGCCGATGTGCGATATCGCATAACGGCTTCGATTTGCTCAAAGCTCCAATACATGGAACTGATTGCTGATGTGCGATATCACAATACCAACTACCTTGGACCATGGGAAGAATATGATGTATTTGACTCTGTACATTCATCGTCCAAGTTACATTAGTAAGTTTGCTTTCTTGCTAAATGTTGTTTGACATCAACAAGTTTATTATTGGCTAGATTATGATCCAAAGTAGAGTTTTAGTTTTAAATTTGGGAATTTCGTTCATCTACATACGTCAAAAAATACATTCATCGTCCAAGTTACATTAGTAAGTTTGCTTTCTTGCTAAATGTTGTTTGAGATCAACAAGTTTATTATTGGCTAGATTATGATCCAAAGTAGAGTTTTAGTTTTAAATTTGGGAATTTCGTTCATCTACATACGTCAAAAAATAAGTAGAGTGACATCATTTGTGTCATCTCGGAACGCCAAATGTGCCAGAACTATAGCCATGTTCGAATACATTGTGGGCAAGGTGGCACTATGAGGGGCGAAGAATGCATGAAAATGTCATAAGAGTATCGAAAACAATTATTATAGAATAAGATTTGAACCAATATTACAGGTAAATAATTTTGAATATTAATAAAAAATAATGAAATTCAATCTATAATGTTAATTTTTGGTAAAAACAAAGTAGTACCTAGTCAAAGGAAAAATCAAATGCTTAATACCATGCTTGTACCAAGTATTAAGCATGGTATTAACTATGACGATTTATCCTCATTTTATTATGAAGATTCTTAATCTGTAAATATGTTTTATTACAATATCATGGGCCAATACCATCCATTATCACTACCATATACCCTGAAAAAACCATAACTCACTTCATATGACACCTCTTCATATAACAATTTTTTTAATTAATCAATTTAATTAAAAAAAAAAAAAAAAAAAATTAGAAATAAATTTTAAATTTTAATTTATCTATACTATTAAGAATATTCTAAAATATTTTATAGAAATTAAAATTCAATTATTTACTTAATAATTATTAATAATTAAATTATCTTTATTTCAAAATAAATACACATAATTAAAAAAATATTATTTATACACATAATTAAAATATTTATTGAATGGAAAATGATTGGCAAAAAAATATCTTTGTTAAATATGAAATATAAATGTTTTATTTTGTTTGATATGTTTTAAAATATGAATGGTACGTAAATTTATTTGTTATGTTTTTAGAAAGTTATGTGCTTTTAACTCATTGAGATTGTATGTATTTCGATAAGTATGAGTCTTGATTAAAAATATGAAATATAAAATTTTGTTTGTTTGTTTTTTAATTTATTTCAATTATATATATTTAAATGTGTATGTGTGGATTGATTAATAAAAATGAAGTATAAAAGTATTTAATAGGGGTTGTTTTAATTTTGTTGTTCTTTTTTAATATAATTTAAAAAAAAAAATATTTAGTTTGATATAAAAAATAAAAAAGTAATATGTGAGTTAGATATATATAGATTTAAATATGTAATAAGTTTTTTAATTATAGTGATTTAGTTTAATTTTATTATATATATTTTTAATTTGTAAATATGATTTGTTTCAATATCATGGACTAATATCATGATTTATTAATATAACATGTTAATATGTCTTAATTCATTTCATATGACACTTGTTTATATGGTCTTTTTTTTTATAATTAACCAATTTAATTAAAAAGGTGGAAAGACCATAACTACTTTGGTAATAAATTTCAACCTTTAATATATAACTATTAGTAAACATATTACATAATATTTTGTGGAGTTTAAATTCCTACTATCTACCAAATAATTATTGGTAATTAAATTAAAATTTGAATAGGCATATTCCAAAATATACATGCTTATTAGCATAAATATATAAGTTTTATGATATAATAATAATAAATACATATATAAATTTAAAATAGTATAAATAATAGGTAAAAGATGAAAGAATATAAAATATAAAATTTTAAATTTTTATTGGCAAGTTAGAAAAAACAAATTTAGAAACAATTTCTTCATAGAAAAACTATACTTGAGCTTGAGATTTCTATCAGTATAGATCCTTCTTAAGGATGGATCTAGCATGCCTTAAGAGGGATCAAATCTTTTTAGGTGAAAACCTCTTTTAGAGCGCAATTTTTTCCCCCTCCTCTCTCTATATACAATGTATACTTTTTCATTGTTTAAATTTTAGTTTTAAATGCTATATACAATACATAATTTAAACTTACAAGTCCAAAAATTCTTTGTTGGGTTTCAAAGAAAATTGACAAAAAAATATACCCAAAAAATGACCAAAATGTAAAATAGTGAACTAATTCAAACATTTTAACCATAAAAGTTCATTTTTTCGATTGCTTTATAAGATATATACACAAATTTTTAAAACAATATATAATATATACATAATTGACATTAAAATATTTTACATAACATGTACAATGAGACATTTTATTTATAAATTACATTGTCCACATTAAAATGATAATTTTTTTTAGTTATTAATATATTTTAAGCATACATGAATATTACTTAAAATATTTTATTGATGTCTCACATTGATTTTTTATTTTATTTTATTTTATTTATTTTTTTATGAATAATTTTGAAGTACCACATTACTTTTATATTAAGAATTAAATGAATTACACATCTCCTTCTTATTATTGCTATTAAGAAGTACTTGATATTTTTATTTAATTTTTTAACTTTGAATTACTTTTTTTGTACATTCAATATTTTTAATGTAGGAGATTAAAATATTTTCTATTAACATTTTCTTTCTATATATATATGAAGTTGAACATAAATTAATTAACATAGATTTTTAAATAGTTTATTTAAATCTTGTGTTAAATATTTTTGAAAAGTATAAAGTTTAAACATTTTACTCACTTTGTTTTTAAATTTCTAATTACTTCATCAATTTAAAGTTCATATAAATGATATTATGTCATGTGCTCATAAATGAAAATATTTTATTTATGATTAAGAGCAAGTGAAATATTTTTACCACATTGGGTTGTAATATCAACAACAAATGGAATGATTTTAATTAACATTAACTAAACATCCATATTCATTTTTGTTTTTTACTATAATTGACATTGCTTTTCTATTTAAAGAACATTTAATTTTTATTTTAATATAGATATATATCACCATGGTAAGCACCTACATAATCACACATCACCATCATATAAATTGTAAAATGTCCCTCTATACACTAAACAAATATAAGTGTTATATTAAACAATTCTAACTCTAAATATATGATTAGCATTGTTTCTCTTCCCTTACACACTCAAATCAACTTATTTCTTTTATATGAAAAAATTTATAATAAAAAGATAAAAACAAATAAAACAAATAAATAAACATAAAAAAACAAAAAACAAAAATACATTTGAAATTCTTAAAATTTGTAACTTTATCTTATTTCTCACAACCATGTCCTATTAAAAATATCATGAAAACAAACCAGAAAATATTTCCGTACTTATTTATAAAATTGAAAACAAAAATAAGCATTCTAATTATATTATTTGGATGTGTTTTTTTTATATCAAATTATTCTGAACTATGTTAGAAAAGGAAATTAATAGTTAGTTAGATAAAACAAGATTAGAAGTAAAAGAAATCCATGGTAAAATACAAGTAAGACTTAATTATTAATTTGCATTTTAATTTTTTTTTTTCCTTAATAATTGTTAAAAATAGTTATATCAACAAAAATCTTAAATTGCTCTTTTTCTTTTCGTTTTTTTTTAACACTTTAGTGTCGTTCACATGATAAACATTCTCATAATTTTTTTGCACCATTAACTTTGGGATGTTTACACCAAAAATAAATATTAAATTGAAAAAAAATATATATTTTGGAAAAATAATTAAAGAAATATAAAGCATCACGTAACTTATTATTTTGAAAAGATTTAAAAATTTCACCTCCCATTCTAAAGTAATTTCATTTCTTGAAAAACAACATAGAATATATACGCATATTATTTTTCGTTTGTTTTTTATTATTAGATTATTTTTTCTATGAATATATAATAATTTTTAATTTTTATGTAAATGTATTCTGACGTGATAAATATACTATTTAGTAAGAGTTTTGATGTTATATAATCTTTTATTCATTTAGGAAATATATTTTTATGTTAATGATATATATGGGTAATAGTCGAATGAAATCTAATAATAATTATAAGATAATTATAAATAATAATTATAAGATAAGTATAAATAATAAATATGATATATTGTTGATCTTTGAAATGGAAGGAATCTTATTCTTTTTATATAATATTAAAAAACAATATAACATATTTTTAGAGGCTTTTGCATTTATATTTTATTAGACAATTTTTCACAATAGATATGATAAAATCATGCTTAAAATACGAAATTGTGAGAGTTCATTTCTTATATTTTATAGATGTGTTAAGTATTGTTAATTGTATATGTGCACAAATTATAACTATACAAATATTAGAGAACAACAAAATAAAAACTCACAAATCACAAAGATACACTTGCACAAATATTACTAGTCCCTAATATGCGCGCTATAAAATGTTTGACAATATTTTTGTAAAAACATCACCATGGATCCATAGTGTACTTTATTGGTAGCCATGCTTTCTTTCCCAAACCCTCTTGATGTGTCCTTGTGTGTATACGTGGATACATAATGTATATCGACCATCAAACCCCCTTCTAACCTCATACATTAGGGGACATCTATTATAACACCTTTTGCCTCGAATGTCACTAGATACACTTGTTGGGAAAGGCAACATTTGCTCTTCCCTATGCAATCTTGACCTTAACTTAAAAGGGTTCTTTCAAGTTCTATACAAAAGCTGACCAAATGTAAAACATGTATATACATGGGTACTCCCAAAGAAACCCATATATATATATATATATATATATATATATATATATATATATATATATATATATATATATATAATGCGTTTTTTCATGTGCGATTTATGGGTTGGACCAGAAATCCACCTACTCCAACCCATGGCATAACCACCCAAACCAATTGATGGTGGTATTTATATGCACCTTGAGTGGTCCTCGAAGTCATGATTTGCTTTCACATCCAAACTCTAACAAAGTTGTCCCAGGTTAAGTATGTTTTCTTTGTGTCTTTAAGCACATCCCCTGCTTCAGGAAACCTTAGTTTCCTTGTTGTGGTGTTGAGTTCCTATATCTGACTCTCATGTAGCTTTGTTGGAGGATAAATTCAGTCGCTCGAGAAGGGAGGATTCGTATGAAGATTCCACTTGGTGCCTGTAGCTAGGATCAAGTGAGTGTATCTACCCCGCTACCACAAATTTCAATAAAGAATCTCATTTTCCATTCCAACTTGGTCATATGCTATGATTATGTTGTTTTATTGTACAAATGATGGATTAAAAAAGAATATTTCTCTTTGTCCGCTTTGAATTCTTCATTCTACTCTCCAGTTTGTATTTGTGTTGCAGGTTTGCACCTTTGGAGGAAGAACGAGGTTTTGAACCCTTCAATATTTATATCAAGCGCAGGACCGACCGATAAGTACCCATGTTCTACTTTGTGAATTCTAAGTGAATGTTCAGATTGATTAAGTTTTCTTTGTTGATATTTTACTTTTTCTATGTTGGGGCTACCAACCCCAGTCCCAGAGATTTTATCTCGTAACACCAAGAGAAGGATATGGACTATATGAATATTAGAGATTATGACGTGTCACACATCTCCAATCCAATGAACAAAAGATAGTCAAGGATCTATAACGGTGAAGGAGGTTATTGACAATAATAAGTTGATGCAAGGGTAGCCATTATAAGCCACATTTCAATGAAGAAAATTGGTGCATTGATCCAGATTAGTTTCCTAGTTTTTGGAATTCAAAATTACTTTCAATGGAAAGGTGGCATATGAAGTGGATCCGAACTAATGAATGGTTGTAATACTTGGTTCTTTAAAGAAATATATATTTGACAATTTATGAAGTTCAACAAACCACGTAAATTAATGCAATATCAAAGCTTAATAAGACAAAAAAAAAGAGAAACAAATGATTAAAAACAAAAGAACTAAAACAAAAAGAAAGTTGAGGAAGGGGAAATGAAAGATTATTCTTGTTAGGCTTTAATTCATTTAACTATCAAAGGGATTTTTTAGGAGATAGTTATGAATAAATAATGCATAATCATAATAATAAAAATAAAAATAAATTATTTAATCATTTGTAATTATTATTAATTATGAAGGGTTTTTAGGTTAAGAAAGACCTGGGTCGTCACCTTTGTGACTAGTCAATGCCTATATACAAAATCGTCACAAAGGAAATTGTAACATCATTCAATTTTTCATTCATTAATAAAATATATACTAGCATTTGCATCAAATGCTGCAAAGGAAACGCCGTAAGGCATAAATTGAAGAACACAAATACAACACAAGAATACTTTGATAAAGAATAAAAATATATTGAACGCTCAAATTAATCCTCCATTAACTGGAACCACTTAGTAGACATATCTATCAACATTAGGATTATACACAATGATCAAGAAATTTCCCATATACAAACAACACCTTCCACAACAACCTTTTGTCACATCCACATTTTAAAAAATGCCTGTATGTTTCAAGATCAGGCACCCCTCAATTTTTCACCACATCATCAAGGACCGCATTGCTTCATGCAACATATCCTCTTTACAGAGGGCATGCAGCACGTGTATAGATAGCAGTATCAGGTGCATTTCCCATTTTGCACATTCCATCCAGAACTATTTTTGCCTTTGAAGCCTTGCTTTCCTTGCACAACCAACCAATAACAGCAGAGCCATTCTCAAGCCCAAGACTAAAACCCTTCTGTGACATCTCATCGAAAATGTGTAGAGCTTTCTCTGCATCTCCCTTTTTGCAGTACCCCATAATCATTGCAGTATAGGTGGTGGCATCTGGTGGATGACCTTTACAAAACATTGTCTTCATAAGCTCCTCGGCTTCTGACATTACAAAGCCCACACAGGACAGTGTTGAAAGCAACAAAATTAGGCATGCAGCCCTTTGTGGGAATTTGATTCAACAGATTTCTAGCCTTATCATCTCCCCTTCCTCACAAAGAGCACTGATTAGTAAATTGTAAGTTCGAATATTTGGCACAAGTCCTTTTTCAAGCATCTCATCAAAAACCTTGATACCATCATTTACCGTGCCTCTACTGCAATGCCCAGAGACTATACTCCCATAAGCGATGGGATTTGGACACAATTCCTTCTTCGTCATCTCCTTCAAGACCTCCATGGCATCTTCAATCTTCCCGTCTGCACAGAGACCTTTGATAATGGTACTATAAGTCACGACATCAGCTTTCCCACGGCTGAGCAGCATTTGAGTCATCATATTCCTGGCCTCCTCAATGTTGCCCGCTTTGCAGAGGCCATTGATGACAGCATTGAAGGTCAACACATTGGGCTGACAATCATCCTTTATCATCTGCTCCAAACATCGGCGTCACTGCACATAGTATTGTTGTCCATTAAGTCAAAAAAAAGACACTGCAATTCAATTTACAGGAATGGAGCTATGTCAATGAAATTAAATCCATTAACCTATAGTCAGAGTGATCGAATGCAAAGAGTTCGAAAATAATTTTACTAGAGCCAAATGGTGTGCCCCTGGGCATAAAACTAAAACTGAGATCCCTTTTGTATAAAGATAAGATTGATGACTTAAGGATCCATACCTTCATGTATAAAGTAGGGTGCATCATGGCTGCTCCTGTCATTCTGGGACTTAAAGCCCGAGTGCTTACAAAGAAGAATTTCTTCAGTATATTCTCTAGTGTTCTAGGTCGATGGTGGCATGGTTTGAAGGCATCTTTCTGGTTCATCAATGTAAATATTTTTAACACACAAAAAGTGTTTGGAAGCATCATTGTAGAAGTTTTTGCAGATTAAAAGTATAGAACCATAGATCACTACAGCTCTAGCATTGTCACTTCCCAAAATTTTATACAGGACCCCAAGTCATAGTAATCATTATAATAATTAACTATAAATGAAGTGTGAACAATTCCAAACGAATAATACCATGTATTTAGAAATAAAATTACACAGTATTCTAACTACATACCATGTACTCAACAACTGAGTGTAATTATGGATAATATATTATGAAGCTGGCGATTCATTTTGCATTTTATACAATCTCTTATCATGCTGATCTGGAAGCGCTATAGAACTATTCTACTTATCATAGACTTGATAGATGGGAGACCATAGAAACTCAACAACGCTGGTAGAAAAGTGTGTTCATAGCAACACAAGGGCAAGGTACATTCGAAAGTAGTAGACCTCGAATATTGCTGACCGTGCAAAGCACATTACAAGCACAAAAAATTATTTTATAAGTAGCACTCAATCCATTGAAGAGAGAAGTCACCATGATTGTAATTTTTTTTTTGAGAATGGTGCCTTTTTGCCTTCACTCACAGAGAATGTATGCAGTATGGGGTGATGTGGACACACAATTTGACTTCTAGAGCAACGACATTAGATTTTCACATTTAATTGAATACCTAGCAGGGCCATCGAATCCATGATATTCAGTACAATCATTGCCTAGATAAGCAAAACTGTTATTGGTTAAATCCATAAACTCCAAGTAATGACAACGCAAATAATAAACATGGCACCGAGCCCAACTGTACAAGTATTGCTCACAGAATATATAGAACACAGAATATGAGAAATCTGAACCTTTAAAGAGTCTCAAGCTCCAGAGCCAACTCCATTGCAGCTTTCATTGCGTTTAGGAAAATATTAAAATCTCTATTTGTTTAAGGTGTGTCTCGTATGTACTCAGTTGTGGTGCTTGAATTACTCCATTCCCATATCCTTTGAGGTCAACACTCTTGGTGTGGTGCTTGAATTACTCCATTCCCATACCCTTTGAGGTCAACATTCTTGTTGTGTAATCACCATGACCCACTTTTCAACAAACTGAAGGTTACACATTGCATTAAGAAACCATGGTAGTTCCTCTCTGACTGCCTGTAGATGGACATTCCAAATCAGATCTGAACGTCGATGACACGTTGTGTAGTGATGGCAAGTATCACTTTCTCTCTCTGAGTGTACAGAACTGCAAAATTTGAGGTGAACAACAGTAATTGAAACATTGTATTCCTCGGATAAAAGGTTTATAAGTTTATCTAAAGGACTTTTTTTGCTTAGATTACATCAATTTGTTTTAGCAGGGTTTCGTTGGAGTATGGCCACTTTGTTTAAGATAGTAAAAGTATCCAGATCATAGAATTGAAGTTGTTTGAATGACCGTGGATAATTTTTAGTTCAGTTTGTTAGACAGTTTTTGCCCCATAAACCTGTTCACTGGCAATAAGGGAATTCTGTGCACACTACTGAAGCAGACTTCAACTCTTTCCGGAACTCAAATGATGTTGCATCGTTGCATCCCTTTTTTCAAAGCAGGGTTTTATTTAAGTACAGTCACCTTATTTAAGTGAGTGCAAGTATCTAGATCATAGAATTCAAGTAGGTAGGTAGATAATCCGAACGTTTTTGGGCCAGAAAGGCACTTGTTGTGTATGATATTAGGGATTCATTCTTTGATTGTCCTTGTATATAGTCTTAGCAATTTAATAAGAGCTCTTGTAAGATTTTGTTTGGGGCCAATACATTACCAAATAGCACATGCAAAAGCCTCAAAATTTCATATAAATTGACCCTGCAATTTGTAACATTAAAGAAGTCAGAATTTCTTCAGTGTAATTTCTATTGCTCTAAACTTTAACTATCCTTCGTATACAGCTTCTAATTTGTATTCCTTTTCAAGGAATTCAATACTATCCACGGGCACATGGCATTTTAAGCTTTATCCTTTGTCTTTAGGTATAGCCCCTTTTAAAATTTATCCTTTGTCTTCCGGCTTATGTACAAACTTTTCCAAATGTTAATGGTAAAGGAGTTGGAATTTCTTCAGTGTATTTTCTATTGTTTTAAATGGTAAAGGAGTTGGAATTTCTTCAGTATATTTTCTAGTGTTCTAGGTCGATGGTGGCATGGTTTGAAGGCATCTTTCTGGTTCATCAATGTAAATGTTTTTAACACACAAAAAGTGTTTGGAAGCATCATTGCAGAAGTTTTTGCAGATTAAAAGTATAGAACCATAGATCACTACAGCTCTAGCATTGTCACTTCCCAGAATTTTATACAGGACCCCAAGTCATAGTAATCATTATAATAATTAATTGGTTCAAAGTCATAGTAATCATTATAATAATCAACTATAAATGAAGTGTGAACAATTCCAAACGAATAATACCATGTATTTAGAAATAAAATTACACAGTATTCTAACTACATACCATGTACTCAACAACTGAGTGTAATTATGGATAGTATATTATGAAGCCGGCGATTCATTTTGCATTTTATACAATATCTTATCATGCTGATCTGGAAGCGTTATAGAACTATTCTTCTTATCATAGACTTGATAGATGGGAGACCATAGAAACTCAACAACGCTGGTAGAAAAGTGTGTTCATAGCAACACAAGGGCAAGGTACATTCGAAAGTAGTAGACCTCGAATATTGCTGACCGTGCAAAGCACATTACAAGCACAATAAATTATTTTATAAGTAGCACTCAATCCATTGAAGAGATAAGTCACCATGATTGTAACTTTTTTTTTTTTTTTTTGAGAATGGTGCCTTGTTGCCTTCACTCACAGAGAATGTATGCAGTATGGGGTGATGTGGACACACAACTTGACTTCCAGAGCAACGACATTAGAGTTTCACATTTAATTGAATACCTAGCAGGGCCGTCGAATCCATGATATTCAGTACAATCATTTCTCAGTATAAGCAAAACTGTTATTGGTTAAATCCATAAACTCCAAGTAATGACAATGCGAATAATAAACATGGCACCGAGCCCAACTGTACAAGTATTGCTCAAAGAATATATAGAACACAGAATATGAGAAATCTGAAACCTTTAAAGAGTCTCAAGCTCCAGAGCCAACTCCATTGCAGCTTTCATTGCGTTTAGGAAAATATTAAAATCTCTGTTTGTTTAAGGTGTGTCTCGTATGTACTCAGTTGTGGTGCTTGAATTACTCCATTCTCATATCCTTTGAGGTCAACACTCTTGGTGTGGTGCTTGAATTACTCCATTCCCATATCCTTAAACGTCAACACTCTTGGTGTGTAATCACCATGACCCACTTTTCAACAAACTAAAGATTACACATTGCATTAAGAAACCATGGTAGTTCCTCTCTGACTGTCTGTACATGGACATTCCAAATCAGATCTGAATGTGGATGACACGTTGTGTAGTGCTGGCAAGTCTCACTTACTCCACAGTAGCCATCGTCAGATATACAATGAGGTCCCTGATCATCAGGGGGTGGTATTACCATTCAGAATTTCTACCGGGATGTAGAGGGATTGCTAACTAATTAGAGTCATAAAACCTTAATGAAGCATACAAGACTCTAGATGGTTCATTGAAGCAGACCGTCAGGATATACAACATTTGGAATAGGAATCTTGGAGGCATAAACGTGGTTGTGAATTACAAATCACCATCAGATGGTTAAAAAGCCACTTTGTGATTTTGAATTCTCTCTATTTTTGCTGCTCTTCTACATGGATGTAATAACCACGTGGGATATTAGTAATGGCCATTCGGAATATGTCGGAGTAAAAACTTTTTTAAGGTGATTTGGTTGTATATTAGCCATGTAGCATTGGGTATAAGGTAGACAATTAACAATTATCTAATATTCTTTTCTTCCCTCCTATAATACTGAAATACCAAAGCTGAAATCTAAAAGTTGAAATCTAAAGAGAAAACAAAAAAGCAAATACCTTACCCTTTCCAACTGAATCACTCACAGAGAATGTATGCAGTATGGGGTGATGTGGACACACAGTTTGACTTCTAGAGCAACGACATTAGAGTTTCACATTTAATTGAATACCTAGCAGGGCCATCGAATCCATTATATTCAGTACAATCATTGCTTAGTATAAGCAAAACTGTTATTGGTTAAATCCATAAACTCCAAGTAATGACAACGCGAATAATAAACATGGCACCGAGCCCAACTGTACAAGTATTGCTCACAGAATATATAGAACACAGAATATGAGAAATCTGAAACCTTTAAAGAGTCTCAAGCTCCAGAGCCAACTCCATTGCAGCTTTCATTGCGTTTAGGAAAATATTAAAATCTTTGTTTGTTTAAGGTGTGTCTCGTATGTACTCAGTTGTGGTGCTTGAATTACTCCATTCTCATATCCTTTGAGGTCAACACTCTTGGTGTGGTGCTTGAATTACTCCATTCCCATATCCTTTGAGGTCAACACTCTTGGTGTGGTGCTTGAATTACTCCATTCCCACATCCTTTGAGGTCAACATTCTTGTTGTGTAATCACCATGACCCACTTTTCAACAAACTGAAGATTACACATTGCATTAAGAAACCATGGTAGTTCCTCTCTGACTGCCTGTAGATGGACATTCCAAATCAGATCTGAATGTCGATGACACGTTGTGTAGTGCTGGCAAGTATCACTTTCTCTCTCTGAGTGTACAGAATTGCAAAATTTGAGGTGAACAACAGTAATTGAAACATTGTATTCCTCGAATAAAAGGTTTATAAGTTTATCTAAAGGACTTTTTTTGCTTAGATTACATCAATTTGTTTTAGCAGGGTTTCGTTGGAGTATGGCCACTTTGTTTAAGATAGTACAAGTATCCAGATCATAGAATTGAAGTTGTTTGAATGACCATGGATAATTTTTAGTTCAGTTTGTTAGACAGTTTTTGCCCCATAAACCTGTTCACTGGCAATAAGGGCATTCTGTGCACACTACTGAAGCAGACTTCAACTCTTTCCAGAACTCAAATGATGTTGCATCGCTACATCCCTTTTTTCAAAGCAGGGTTTTATTGAAGTACAGTCACCTTATTTAAGTGAGTGCAAGTATCTAGATCATAGAATTCAAGTAAGTGCAAGTATCTAGATCATAGAATTCAAGTAGGTAGGTAGATAATCCGAACGTTTTTGGGCCAGAGAGGCACTTGTTGTGTATGATATTATGGATTCATTCTCTGATTGTCCTTGTATATAGTCTTAGCAATTTAATAAGAGATTTTGTAAGATTTTGTTTGGGGCCAATACATTACCAAATAGCACATGCAAAAGCCTCACAATTTCATATAAATTGACCCTGCAATTTGTAACATTAAAGAAGTCAGAATTTCTTCAGTGTAATTTCTATTGCTCTAAACTTTAACTATCCTTCGTATACAGCTTCTAATTTGTATTCCTTTTCAAGGAATTCAATACTATCCACGAGCACATGGCATTTTAAGCTTTATCCTTTGTCATTAGGTATAGCCCCTTTTAAAATTTATCCTTTGTCTTCCGGCTTATGTACAAACTTTTCCAAATGTTAATGGTAAAGGAGTTGGAATTTCTTCAGTGTATTTTCTATTGTTTTAAATGGTAAAGGAGTTGGAATTTCTTCAGTATATTTTCTAGTGTTCTAGGTCGATGGTGGCATGGTTTGAAGGCATCTTTCTGTTTCATCAATGTAAATGTTTTTAACACACAAAAAGCGTTTGGAAGCATCATTGCAGAAGTTTTTGCAGATTAAAAGTATAGAACCATAGATCACTACAACTCTAGCATTGTCACTTCCTAGAATTTTATACAGGACCCCAAGTCATAGTAATCATTATAATAATTAATTGGTTCAAAGTCATAGTAATCATTATAATAATCAACTATAAATGAAGTGTGAACAATTCCAAACGAATAATACCATGTATTTAGAAATAAAATTACATAGTATTCTAACTACATACCATGTACTCAACAACTGAGTGTAATTATGGATAGTATATTATGAAGCTGGCGATTCATTTTGCATTTTATACAATCTCTTATCATGCTGATCTGGAAGCGTTATAGAACTATTCTACTTATCATAGACTTGATAGATGGGAGACCATAGAAACTCAACAACGCTAATAGAAAAGTGTGTTCATAGCAACACAAGGGCAAGGTACATTCGAAAGTAGTAGACCTCGAATATTGCTGACCGTACATTCGAAAGTAGTAGACCTCGAATATTGCTGACCGTGCAAAGCACATTACAAGCACAACAAATTATTTTATAAGTAGCACTCAATCCATTGAAGAGATAAGTCACCATGATTGTAATTTTTTTTTTTTGAGAATGGTGCCTTGTTGCCTTCACTCACAGAGAATGTATGCAGTATGGGGTGATGTGGACACACAACTTGGCTTCCAGAGCAACGACATTAGAGTTTCACATTTAATTGAATACCTAGCAGGGCCATCGAATCCATGATATTCAGTACAATCATTTCTCAGTATAAGCAAAATTGTTAGTGGTTAAATCCATAAACTCCAAGTAATGACAACGCGAATAATAAACATGGCACCGAGCCCAACTGTACAAGTATTGCTCAAAGAATCTATAGAACACAGAATATGAGAAATCTGAAACCTTTAAAGAGTCTCAAGCTCCAGAGCCAACTCCATTGCAGCTTTCATTGCGTTTAGGAAAATATTAAAATCTTCGTTTGTTTAAGGTGTGTCTCGTATGTACTCAGTTGTGGTGCTTGAATTACTCCATTCTCATATCCTTTGAGGTCAACACTCTTGGTGTGGTGCTTGAATTACTCCATTCCCATATCCTTTGAGGTCAACACTCTTGGTGTGGTGCTTGAATTACTCCATTCCCATATCCTTTGAGGTCAACACTCTTGGTGTGTAATCACCATGACCCACTTTTCAACAAACTGAAGATTACACATTGCATTAAGAAACCATGGTAGTTCCTCTCTGACTGTCTGTAGATGGACATTCCAAATCAGATCTGAATGTGGATGACACGTTGTGTAGTGCTGGCAAGTCTCACTTACTCCACAGTAGCCATCGTCAAATATACAACGAGGTCTCTGATCATCAGGGAGTGGTATTACCATTCAAAATTTCTTCCACGGGCTGTAGAGGGATTGCTTACTAATTAGAGTCATAAAACCTTAATGAAGCAGACAAGACTCTAGATGGTTCACTGAAGCAGACCGTCAGGATATACAACATTTGGAATAGGAATCTTGGAGGCATAAACGTGGTTGTGAATTACAAATCACCATCAGATGGTTAAAAAGCCACTTTGTGATTTTGAATTCTCTCTATTTTTGCTGCTCTTCTACATGGATGTAATAACCACGTGGGATATTAGTAATGGCCATTCGGAATCTGTCGGAGTAAAAACTTTTTTAAGGTGATTTGGTTGTATATTAGCCATGTAGCATTGGGTAGAAGGTAGAACATTAACAGTTATCTAATATTCTTTTCTTCCCTCGTATAATACTGAAATACCAAAGCTGAAATCTAAAAGTTGAAATCTAAAGAGAAAACAAAAAAGCAAATACCTTACCCTTTCCAACTGAAACCCTGGTCTAGTCCACTTACTTTTGTAAGCCACTAAACTGAATACGAATGGTACATGCATACCAATTGAGGTACCCCAAACAATCAGACCTGCCCTCTTTTAGCTCAAATTATTTTTGATGTACCTTAAAAATTATTTTTCCTGAGGATGTTAACTTGAATACCATATCCTTCCGGTTAAATTTCATTTCTCTATGTAATAGAATTTTCATTTGAACCATCACGGGAAAGCTCTGTTAATACAGTCTGGGCTTCTTTTATTCTGCCTGCACTGTGAAGAGTATCAACCAGAATCTTGCATGACTCTGTATCTGGAGCACATCCTTTAGATGTCGATTGATTAAAGGCTTTCAGAGCTTCATTAACATTGCCTGACCTACAAAGTGCACTTATAAATACACTATAAATGTCACTATCTACAATGTAATCCTTGTCAAGCAATAAGCTAACAAGCATATATGCTTCAGGCACCTGCTGCTTTGAACAAAAGCCATTTATCAAGGTACTGCAGGTATTGATCTCAGGTAAGCAATCTTCTTTTAGCATTGCACGCAAAAGCTTCAATGCTTGCAACATCTCGCCTTTCTTAGAAAAGCCCTCAATTAGAGTCCTGTATGTTTCAAGATCAGGCACCCCTCTATTTTTCACCACATCATCAAGGACCGTATTGCTTCATGCAACATGTCCTCTTTACAGAGGGCATGCAGCACGTGTATAGATAGCAGTATCAGGTGCATTTCCCATTTTGCACATTCCATCCAGAACTATTTTTTGCCTTTGAAGCCTTGCCTTCCTTGCACAACCAACCAACCAATAACAGCAGAGCCATTCTCAAGCCCAAGACTAAAACCCTTTTGTGACATCTCATCGAAAATGTGTAGAGCTTTCTCTGCATCTCCCTTTTTGCAGTACCGCATAATCATTGCAGTATAGGTGGTGGCATCTGGTGGATGACCTTTACAAAACATTGTCTTCATAAGCTCCTCGGCTTCTGACATTACAAAGCCCACACAGGACAATGTTGAAAGCAACAAAATTAGGCATGCAGCCCTTTGTGGGAATTTGATTCAACAAATTTCTAGCCTTATCATCTCCCCTTCCAGTTAAAGAAGATAGCTGAACAAACTGTACTTCAACCTTTAAATAGGAATAAGTCATTCCAACAAGTGCCGCTATCTGGGTGAATGAGTCCCAATGCATGTTCTTTTGATGTGCAACTAATGTAACTAAGCAATACAAGAAGCAGTTCTCAGAAGATTTCCTCCCACACAGACCTTGTTCAAAAATGGCAAATCTAAGATGTCAAACACACAAATATTGGATAGGAACTAACATTTGCTCCCTGGTTTGCAGGCTTTCAAAATAGCATTTACTTCTACACCACCTTCTTCCAAATTTCAGCTAATTCAATGGAGAGTGAACTGCTTGACTCATAACAAAAAGCTTTTCATTTGAACCATCACGGGAAAGCTTTGTTAATACAGTCTGGGCTTCTTTTATTCTGCCTGCACTGTGAAGAGTATCAACCAGAATCTTGCATGACTCTGTATCTAGAGCACATCCTTTAGATGTCGATTGATTAAAGGCTTTCAGAGCTTCATTAACATTGCCTGACCTACAGAACAAAAGAAAACAGAGAACCGAAAAGAGGAGAGGGCGCTGAATGTAAAGATGAGCCAGAAGCTGGTAAAACACGCAAATGGCCGAGAGGCAGTAGAAAAGACACCCAAATGACCGAGAGGCAGTAGAAAAGACAAATTGGGAACAAAAACTGTAACTTAAGTTGATTTGCATGCTTGCCAGATACCATATGCCATGCGCGGCCAAATGCCAGATGCTATGCGTGGGGAGGGATTTTGGGTGTGTTCCAGCCTCTGTTATAGCTCCTTTAGAACCACGTAGACCATTCCAGATAAGCAAACTCATGGGCAGTGAAACAAGTAACTGCGCCCCTCTCTTGAAATTGGACCATTGTTGGTTATGGATGCCTCTGGAATGTTCCTCAATCATGTAGCCACTGAGTTGCATGCAATCCTGAATAAGCTTGAACAGTCAACTCTTCAACTCATTTGACTTCAGAATGAGGGGTTCAGGCTTTGAGAAAACTCCACGCAGCAAAGTAAGCTCGGTTCTAAGCAGGCTGTGGTCTTACTTTGCTTCAAATTGTGCCCAACGGATAGAATAGTCTAACTGGTCCCACAACGCACCATAAATACACATCCCTTCAAAAAAAAATTATGAAACTCATGCAAAATATACCACAGGATGCTTGTCCAACAAATTATACAAAGGACTTCATCCCTCCAGCCCAGGCAACGCGTCCCTTGATTCTACTCTGCCCAGAATTCGATCAGAAGAGGAAATGCTTGCTAATCACACCAAATTTTGGCACTCGCTCAACAAACACAATTGGACTATGAAAATGGAAGCTCCGCAGAATAGTAATTGGCTTCTTTACTTCGCACACTCCATCTTATTTTATGGTCACGTGCTGCAATACACTCCTTTTCGATCAACGGGAAATGTACAACCATTGTAATTGCACTGTCACACAGGCTCCGTGCATGGTGTATTTAGCTCCTCATGCTATGGCATCTTCGTTGTGCTGGCACAATAATTCTGGTCTCTTTAAGCGGATGATTGCGGCCTTTAAATAAGAGAAAGAAACTTCAATTTACTTCTACAGATCGACTCTCTCATTCAATCTGCGCAGAGTAAGTAATGAGGCCTTCGACTGGTGATTTGCTCTCCTTGGACACTCGTTCAATGATTTGGATTGGCATTGCCCTCTGATAATAACCAAGCTTTATGAACCTTAGTCACAATACCAACAACAAAATTAGCCGAACAATTGTGGCTTTCAAGACAATACTCTGGGCCTAATTAATTTTCTCTTCTTCTCCCAAAGTTGGCATTTGGCCCTCATAATCCAATTTTAAACAAAACTTAGATTATTTCTGCCTGCACTGTGAAGAGTATCAACCAGAATCTTGCATGACTCTGTATTTGGAGCACATCCTTTAGATGTCGATTGATTAAAGGCTTTCAGAGCTTCATTAACATTGCCTGACCTACAGAACAAAAGAAAACAGAGAACCGAAAAGAGGAGAGGGCGCTGAATGTAAAGATGAGCCAGAAGCTGGTAAAACACGCAAATGGCCGAGAGGCAGTAGAAAAGACACGCAAATGACCGAGAGGCAGTAGAAAAGACAAATTGGGAACAAAAACCATATGCAATCCTTGCCAGATACCATATACCATACGCGCATGCTTGCCAGATACCATATGCCCTGAGCCGCCAAATGCCAGGTGCTATGCGCGGGGAGGGATAATGAATCGAACCCCTCGAATCGAATCAAATCAAACGGCTAATATCAATTCCATCGTCTAACAACGAAATCAAGGGTGCAGAAAGGTACAGAGTGGCAATGGAAGGGAGTTCTTCCCAGAGGAACGCCTTACGGCGTAATTACAAAGTTTGTGTCTCCATCATCAATTCTGTTGCAATAGTGATATCAAAGCCACGTTGATTACAACTGCATCCTGTCATTCTGACATCGCCTTCACTGCATTCGTTGAAACCAACCTTACTCATCCATTGATCTTCGCCACCACTTCGTGCTCCTCTACTCCACCATATGTTCCATGTCACCGCGTCCAGCCTTTCCCATCCACTACTAACATATTTTGTCGCTACCCACTTCTGTTTCCAACCATCTCGTCCCCTGTTGGTCAAAAAAACTCAAGCCATCATTGTGAACAATTCTCATGGTTTTTCTTCACCCGTTCATGTGTCACAATCCCTCCAATCACATCGTGACTGGCTCCTTGTTCTCATGATCCGAAAAAACCCAACCTAGTCTACTGCCGATTGTGCTTCCCTATCTAGTCGTTTCTATTGTTCTGACATCATTCCTAAACCTCTGTCTGTCACTTCTCGATTTCCATTAAAACCTATCCCCCCTATCACCGTTCGTTTAATTTTCTTCCCCGAACTGTGCTGTTATCCTCTTGACCAATTTCAGTTGTCGAAATTGTCCATCTCCGGACCATTCACATCAGGTGCATTTCATCGCCTGGTCATTTGCATCTTTGTATCTCATATATATATATATATATATATATATATATATATATATATATATATTTAAAATGCATTATATAATTATTAAATTATTATATAGCTTTACAATCATATAATTATAATATATAGAGTTATAATTATATAGTTTACCAATTATATAATTATATTATATAGTTAATATTTATATAGTTTTATAATGATATAATTAGTTTAATTATATATTAAATAAAAAAATTGGGTTTTTCCAAGAAGAAAAAAATGAAAATCAGGAATAATAATGATGAAACAGAAATTATTAAATATCAAGAAGAACTTGATAAGGTATGCCATCGCCTTGATAATGTGGAAAAAAGATAGACATGTCTAGAATAAGGACATAAGAAGATGATTGAAACTCAAGAGGAGTTAGAAAGTGATAATAAAAAAGATAGAATTGTTATCTATGGAATGAATTCACCAACAACTTACATCCAGAAATATAACTAAGTATTTAAAGAGTTACTTATGAAATTACCTCTAGAAAGGAAGACAGAACATATCATTAAAGTTAAACCAGATGAGATACCCATGAATGTCAAACCATATCACTATTTTCATCTTCACAAAACATATATAGAATGGATAATTCAAGACTTGCTACAATGTGGATTTATTAAAAAGAGTAGAAGCCCATATGTTGCTCTAGTAGTGCTAATTCAAAAAAAGGATAGGTCTTTCAGACTCTGCATAGACTACCGTGGATTGAAAAAAATAACTATTAAAAACAAATTTCCAATTCCATTTATAGATGAAATGTTAGATAAGCTCCATGGTGCAAAATATTTCTCCAATTTAGATCTAATATCAGGTCATTATCATATTCAAGTAAGGTTGGAAGATATTGAGAAAAATGCTTTCATATATCATGAAGGACATTATGAGTTCAAGATAATTCCATTCGGGTAATGCACCAACCACCTTCCAAGCAACAATGAATGAGATTTTTTGCCCATACCTACGAAAGTTTGTACTATTTTTCTTGACGACATCCTTATTTACAAAAAAACTTACAAGGAGCATCTAAAGCATCTAGAAGAGGTACTTTCCTTACTAGAAGAGAATCAATTTTACGCCAAACTATTAAAGTGTGCCTTTGGTAAAAAGGAAGTTGAATATCTCGGGAACATCATATCCAATAAAGGAGTTAGAGTAAATCTCATTAAGATAAAGGAAATCAAGTAATGTAAAAATCCAAAAAACATATTGAAATTGCAAGGATTTCTTGGATTAACATGATATTACAAGAGGTTTATAAAAAACTATGTGCAATTAATTGCACCCCTAAATTACATGTTAAATAAAAATGCCTTTCAATGGGATAACAAAGCATATGAGTGTTTTGAGTCGTTAAAAAGGTAATGTCATCTACTCAATGCTAGCAACCCTAGACTTCTCTAAACCCTTTGTGGTAGAGTGTAATGCTTCAGGATTTAGTATTGGAGCAGTGTTAATGCAAGATAGTAATTACATAACTTCCGAGAGATGGAATCTCAACAAAAGAGAAATATTGAAGTCTACTTACCAAAAAGAGATTCTTTCCATCATACATGCACTAAATAAGTGGTGTTAATATCTATTAGGAAGCAAATTCTCGATTCGTACAGATCACAAAAATCTTCATGTTAGGTCCCTATACTACTAGTGTAGCCCCTTATTGTTATTAGTGCAACCCCTTATTGTATTGTTTTGCCTTTGTAGAAGCCCACTATTGCTATTGTTGTGCCCTTGGAATATTATTGTTATGTAGGCTTTGATTATATTGTGACCCCTTAGAATCCTTTATATAGAAAGGAGGTCTTTTCATTTGTATCATCAAAGAGTTATTCATTTGTGTAATGTAAAGGAGGTTTCCCCCTAGAAGAGGCTTATTTTGAAGTCGTTGATCCATCTCTTCTTCTATTTTGTGAGATGGTTGCATAACATTTGGTATCAGAGCTTTGGATTATAGGGTGTTGCTGCTTCAAATAGGTCATCATGGAATTTGCATTATAAATGTGTTTCTATAAAGCTTCAGAAGCAGAAATTAAAATACATTTGAGATGAAATCTTGGTAAATCTCGTGTACGAATTTCAAATCTTGTTCGATATATTTTCAGAGATATGATCCAAGGAATTTAGGGTTTTTGTAGGTTCCTGAATTCCATATCAAACAGGTGACCTTGGGAAACTCATCATAAATATCTCTCTGAGCATCGGATTAAATTTCATAAAAAGAGACAGAAAGAGGATAGAATGTAGTTTTGGGGATATCATTTTCAGGGTTGAAAGCGAAACAGGGATACGTGGCACTTCGTACAAATTCTCTCTACTGAACCAGTCTATACTCAGGTCATCCTAAGAGATTGGGCATAACTCTTTCTTGGAGAATAAATTCTAGATCAGACCTATGGGTTTGGAAAGAGGACTCATAGGGCTACCACAGGACGCAATTTTGAGAGTTGGAGATGTGAGATTACAAAGATATAACAGATTGAAGATAGAGCTCCTAAAAGCAAGAAAAATAATTATTCGAATAAAGAAATTAGAAACACCTAGTAAGAAAAATTGGATGGATGATTTGGAGAATGTGATTGAAGCTAAGATAAATTATTTATCTATGGTATGGAAGCTAATATTGATGGTATAAAAGAAAAATTGAAAGGAAACATGGAAGATTTGAAGAAAGACAAGGAAGGCTTGAAGGAAGGTGGGACAAAGTTGCTACAAGAAAGGCTTCTTGATGGAAAAGAGGTAGTAGAGGAAATTCATAATGATAAAAAAATAAATGTTAATCAAGATTTCATAGAATCTAACGTTGGATTGAATACCCACCATATTCCAAAGATAGATGTGAGGAAGTTTGATGGCAAGGATCTGGTAACTTGGATACTATAGATGGAGCAATATTTTGATCTACATGATGTGCAACCATTACAAAAGGACTGTATTGCATATTTATATTTAGAATCGAATTAGTTTGTATAGTATAGATGGATTTGTTCTCATAAACCACTTGTCACCTGGTCAATTTTCACGGAGGAAATGATAGCACATTATGAGGATACAAAGAGCAACACCTTCTTTAACCAATTGATAAATCTGAAACAGAAGGGTTCAATGGTAGAGCACATTGAGGACTTCCAAAAGTTGAATATAAAGGTAAATAATATTCCAAAGAAGAATAGGATTAAAGTCTTAATAGGGACTTTAAAGGATAAAATCCAACATGAGGTTCGCATTTGGAAACCTAATTCATTGGAGAAGGAATTTAGGGTGGCAAGAAAAGTGGAAAGAAAAATTATCGCAATAAGGAAGTCTACCACTCACAACTATCAAGATGAAAGTGTTATTGCTCCTATCCTTCCACAACCTACAAGGTTGACACCAAAACAATTGGAGGAAAAAAGAGTGAAAGGGATTTTTTACAGTGGTGATAATAATACATTAAAGGTCATAAGTGTGCCAAGAAGAAATTAATTTACATAGATTGTGAAGAGGAGGAAGAAAAGGATCAAGAAACATCAAAAGAAGAGGATATACACCAGGAACCAACCCTAGAGAAAAAATAAATGAATCTAACCATATCTTATAATGCATTAGCACTTTATGGATATCATCCACCATCCATCACATCATCTTTAACAGAAAATTATAAGGTTCAAGTAGTGGAAGATCACATCGAGCATCATCAACAGAGAAGAGCACAAACTTAACCAAGAAAACAAGAGAACAAAGAAGATCACATCGAGCATCATCAAGAAAACAAACTTAACCAAGCAAATTGCATAATTATTTTTTTTATGCTATTGACCTACGAGAAATTCCAGAATACGAGAAATGCGAAAAAGTATAGCCCAGAACACAAAATAAACAAAGAAAAACTGCAAGTATTTTATTATTCAAAAATAGATTTAATGTTCACTTACCTCTTTGAGGGGGAAACCTCCAGCAGAGAAGAGCTCGATTACAATAAGACTCGATGATCGTTCCTTTACTAACTAAGACAATTTATAGCTAAATGACATCCAAAACCCTAACTAGTAGTCCCTTACATAACACGGGTTAACCACTTTTCCCATTTACAACTAACTGTGGTCCCTTTTCCCTAATGCAGGTCAACCACTTACAACTACTAATGTGGGCTTTATTTAATCTCTAACTAACTATGACTATGACTCAGCCTATTGGTCTTATTACATAAATAAAGGGGTTAGGGTGAGACCCTAACATGCCCTCCCCCATCAAAAGAAACCTTGCCCTCAAGGTTGAAGCTACGAAAACTGCTGAAGAATAATGGTTGGTTCCTAGGTCACATCTTCTACAGAGGTGTCTTTCCACTAGACGAGGACTTCCTTGATCATGCAACCGTGGAGATTTATTTCACAGGTATTGAGGGCCTATTCTGGTTGGAGCCTGAGTGAGCCTTCCTCGTCCAATTCAGGTAGAATGGTTTGAATTCTGCAATTTTTCCCCACCACTTTACCGAGGCATGATATATGGAAGACTGGATGAATTTTTAAGTTGGTGGCAAGGCTAGTTTGTAGGCGACTGCTCCAATGCATTGAAGTATCTGATAAGGTCCATAGAATTTGGTGCTAGTTTTTGGCAACCCTTTTCTTTGAGAGATTTTTTATTATATGGTTGTAGTCGTAGGAATACCTGATCCCCTTATTGAAATGTGTGCTCGAAATGATGTTGGTCTTCCCGTTGCTTCATTTGGTTATGAGATTGATGTAGATTATCTTTGAGATGAGCTACCATGGCGGCATGGTTCTATAGCAGTTGATCAACTTCCTGCACCTTAGAACATCCAGTGATAGAGAAAATAGGTGATGTTGGGAGTTGGTCGTACACTACCTCGTATGGAGTCATCTTGGCGGCTTCATGATATTTAGTATTATACCACCATTTAGCTAAATGTAGCCATTGTACCCATTGATGCTACTTTTCTAAAGTAAAGAACCTTAGATATGTCTCCAAACATTTGTTGATTGATTATGTTTGACCATCGGTTTGGGGTTGATATGCAGTGCTTAGTTGGAGTTGTGTGCCTTGTAGCTTGAAAATTTCTTGCCAAAAAGTGCTGGTGAAAGTGGGGCAATGATCAGACACAATGGAAGTCAGACTGCCATGCAGTTTGAAGATTTGGTCCATGAAAGCTTGAGCCACCAAAGTGGGGGTAAATGGGTGGGGTAGAACGCAAAAATGAGCATATTTAAAAGGTCTGTCCACAACCACCATGATGACGGATTTGTTGCCCAACTTTGGAAGACCAATGATGAATCCATGGAAACATCTGTCTAGACAGAGGCAGGGAGTGGAAATGGATATAAGGTTCCTAGTAACTTGGTTGTTTCTCCTTTGTTGCATTGACACACATCACATTCAGCTAAAAAATTAAGAATGTCATTTTTCATGCAAGTCCTAAAGAAAAACGACGAGCGTGAGCATAATTCTTCTGGAAGCCTGAATGCCCTGCAGTTGGAGATGAGTGAAACTCTTCCAAAATGCGGGTTTTGAGGGTGGATGCTAGCGATATAACTACTTGATCCTTGTAGCAAAGAATATCATTCATCTAAGAGTAGTCAGCTGAGGAATTAGGATCTTCTCTTACGTTATTAATAAGTTGGGAGAGAGAGGGGTCTGAGAGCCATTCCTTGCGGGCCTCTTCAATCCAATATGGTATGGAAAGAGAGATTGATAGTAGGGTCTTTTCATCCTCAAATTGGCAGGATAAAGCATCAACTACTACATTGTCACTCCCTTTCTTGCGAATTATCTCATAATCATATCCCAACATTTTGGCCAATCATTTATTTTACTGTGGTGATGATAGATGTTGCTACAAAAATTATTTTAGGCTTTGATGGTTTGTACGGATTTGGAAAAATCGCCCCAACTCACTAGGTGTCTATTGCATGTAATATGGCCATCATTTCTTTCTCATAGTTAGATTGACCCTGATGTTTTCCACTTAGTTGCTGGTTGGTGAAGGCCAATGGTTGACCTTCCTGTATTAATACAGCACCAATACCAGTACCAGAAGCATCACATTCAAACACAAAATATTTGCTGAAGTCTGGTAGGGCCAATATCGAAGTGGAGCACATGGCCTGTTTGAGACCCACAAATGCGTGCTAAGTTCCATCAGTCTAGAGAAATGAATTTTTCTGCAAAAGATTAGTGAGGGGTCTAGTAATGTGACCATAATTGCTGACAAATTTGCGATAGTATCTAGTGAGACCTAAGAATCCCCTCAAACTCTTCAAGGTTTTTGGTTGCGGCCAATCTTGCATTTCCTGTATCTTTTTATATCAACCCTCACTCCTTCACGACCCACAATGTGTCCCAAATACTCGATTTCTTCCACGCCAAAAGATCACTTGGACAATTTGACAAATAATTTGTGATTCCAGAGTAGTTTGCAATCAGGTCTACATGTTGAAGATGTTTGTCCCAGGTTAGGATGTAGATGAGAATGTCATCAAAGAAGACGAGGAAAAATTTTCAGAGATATGGTTTCAGAAGGTGGTTCATGAGGCTTTGAAAAGTAGATGGAGCATTACAGATACCAAATGGCATGACCAAGAATTCATAATGCCCTTCATGAGTTTGGAAGGTAGTCTTGGGAATGTTTACTTACTTCATGAATATTTGGTGATAGCCTGAGTGAAGATCTAGCTTGGTAAAGAATTGAGCACCATGCGGTTCAACAAGAAGATCATCAACAACCATAATAGGAAATTTGTCCTTGACATTGAGCTTGTTGAGGGCCCAAAAGTCTAGACACATGCACTATTATCCATCTTTCGTGAGCACCATGACCACTGGAGATGAATAAGCACTGATGCTGGGACGAACAAAACCATCTTTGAGGAGTTCTTTGATGATTTTTTCAATTTCATTCTTTTGGGTGAAAGGATATTGGGATGGGTGCACATTAGGCTGTTGGGCCCCTAGGACCAAAGGGATGTTATGATCATGTTCACCCCTAGAGGGTGGAAGATCTTTAGGTTTGTCAAATACCTGCTGGTGGCTATCTAAGACCTGTTCCATATTAGGATGAATATGAGGAGTAGCAGATTCAATGGCCTGGATGGAATTAAATTGGGTGATGACTTTGTGATGGCCCTGTTTCAAAATATTTTCCATTCGATGCAAGCTAATGATAGTAGGAGAACCTGCCTGGAGTCCTCCTAATGTATGAATGTGGTCGTTCTTCTTAAAGCTCATATATAAGTCCTGGAAATCCATTCTGATCGGGCCCAGTGTGAGAAGCCATTCATCACCCAAGAAAATGTCACAACCACCCGTTTCAATAGCAAACATGTGGGTATTTAGGTGGTAGTCTCCCATTTGAAGCTCAATATTTTCACATTAGCCTTCACATTTCATGGTCCCCCCCATCAACGATAAGGAATTAAAAATTTGCTACTGCCCGGACAAAGAAATGAACAACTTATGTGACTCTCTTATGGATAAAGTTATGAGTTCTACCACTATCAATCAATAGCACGACCAGTTGATGTTTAATAAAACCTCGATTTTTGAGGGTTTGAGGTGAAGAAATGCCAGCCAAAGTGTGTAGTGATATAACTGACTCATCCAACGTAGAGATGAGGTCATTGTCAGTTTGGGTTTCCACAACTTCACCCTTGGGCACCTCAAGGGATGGAACTTGCTCATGTGAATTGTTATTAGTATGTTGTGCTATACAACAACCCCCCCATTTCAAAATTTTTATCCAAAACTTTAATAAGAAATGGGTCCCTTTTTTTAAGACTTAGTTTAAATCAATAATTCAATAATCATCGCAAACTTTGATTTAAACACATTACACATGAAAGTCCTTATAAAAAGGTCTGATCCGATATAAATATCAACCAAGACCTTTTTGTAAAACAAGTGTAAAATAATATGTCGCATCCTTTATTTAAAGGATGAGCTTAAAAGGTCCTCATTGGAAAATCTCCGATGCGATAATGCTATCGGAGAGCGCAACTCGCAAGTTCGCAATGAAACATTCCAAAGGTCTATGCCAAACTCCCGATGCGATAACGCAATCACAATCGACCATTGCAGATACCATGAAACGCATAACAAGAGCCCCTTTGGAACTTGTCGATGTGATTTCATAAAAGAAAAATGTGCTTTTCGATAAAAAGTTGTTAAACGTATATTTGTGGGTTTAGCCCTTAAATCAATAATAAACAAAAAACAAATTATTTGTTGATTATCCTGCCCTCTCACGATAACTCTCACCTTTATCACGATCGGAGATACCTATGGTAACATCTTAGCTTGACCTTTGAACCTCCCGATCTACGATATGCGATTTTCACTAATCGCTGATTGGGAAAGCCAAGAGATCTGTTTTAAAGGACTATTACTCATATGTGTGATGCGATATATCATTATTACATTTAATTATCACTATTGGCGGTTACGAAGTCATTAATAGAATAGTTAAGGTTGAATCCTTCGAGGATTTCATCCGTGGTAATATATGATTTTGTATTTCTTATCACGCTTGAATTACCATTAATCTTTTTATTTTGCATTGGCTTTGAACGAGTTTTTTTTCTGTTACGTTCTACCGTTTCTTTTACAGAGCAAGTTTGAGTTGATGAATCCAGAGAAAATGACAAAGAAGTCAAAGAAACAGAAGGCCCCCATCGTAGCCAAGGAAGAACCAGTGAAGAAGGTCTTGTTATCTGATATTACCTGCCTTGGTCTAGGCAAGGCATCCTGGGAAAGTATTTACAATTTATTGGAGGCCGAGGATCCGGAAGAGATTGAAGAAGAGGCAACAACAAATTCCACGAGTAAGTCAGAGAATACTCTTAAGGATTTGGCCTGCTCATATCTTCATAGAATAGCGGCCTGCGCCAAAGTTTTACCCTATAATGACTTGGTCAGATGGGTTATTGAAAGCATCAATATCACAGACAAAACTTTCTTCACGTCTGATGGAAGAATGTTCGGTTCGTTTAGAGCAAAAGATATTAAATGAATGTACCATTTGCCTGAACCGAAGAAGCATTATAACAAAGCATTTTTGGAGGCTTTCGCCAAGGAAAACATCATCGAATCCGACCCTATTAGAAAATGGAGGCATTTTCCAACCAAGCACAAGTATGAAACATCGGGTATGTACTTCGTAGATTCATTGGCATCTCCTTATTATTATGCTGGTGCAATGATGTGCAAACTCTTCGGAGTCCATGATTTTGCTAAATTTTCTATAGAGATGGTACCATTAATGGAGGTTGCAATTAATTCCTATATCATCGATTGGGCAACCATTTTGTTGGACAAAATGGCCAACCAAATACTAGATTATAGGAAAAACAGGTTCGTGACTACCCGGGTAATACCCCCGTTTTATATGAGTGCTTATATCATGGACACTATTTGTTTCAATTCCAAATATCCCATTCTAAGATGGAAATGGACTCTGCAGGACCCCAACCCCATTCATATTGATCATAAAGAATGTGGAAAGCCCACTACAAAAATCATCTTTATAGAATCTGTCATGGTTTCATCCTCCCTGTGTATTATTCCATATTCAATAAACCTGCTCCTAGGTTGTCCAAGGAAGCCTATGTCGACCTAACTACAATTGGTAGTTGGTTTGGTGAAGAAAAGTTCACCTACATCAGACTTTATGGTAGCACTACTGACCCTCATGTCCTCCCTTTATACATCCTTGATAAGTTACTTGCCGGAGAATTAGCATATCAAATAACAGTAGAAGGGATGTCAAGGAACCTAAAGGAGTCTAAAAAGCATATGTGGCCTTCATTTCCCCTCCGATGTGGTGCTTTCACTCTGCATGACTTCAAACATGCAGAGAAGGAAGCCGAGAAAATAAAAATGTTAAAGTTAGCAGTCATCCCAAAAAGGTAGTATGATCCCAAATATGTTGCCTACAATGTCACTTCTCAGGCCAAAATCGCCAAGTTTGAACATGAGAAGGATAGTTATGATGATTTGTTTGCTTCAGCCGAGTTATTTTCTCAAGTTAAACAACTGGCGAAAATCAAATTGGGAGCGGAGGGACTAGAGGAATTTTACAAGTTCAGGACACAGAGATTGGAAACGCTACCTCTGGACTTGTTAAATACTACCTCTATGGTGCAACCACAAGGTCATGGTGAAGAGAAAATTATTGAAAAGACTCCTGAAAAGGAAAAGACTCCTGAGAAGGAAAAGACCCCAAAAAGGGAGCCAACACAAGAAGGAACTAGTGAGCCCCTTGATATGAATATCAATATTGATCCTAAGTTAATCAAGGAATGGGAGAAGTTTGACTCAATCATCAATAATACGGATAAATCCCATGAGCTCACTACACCAAAGATGCCTACAGTGCAAAAGCCAGAAGTTATTACAGTTTTGATGGAAGGAACAAGCGGCCTACCCAGAATTCAGCAGAACATAGAGATTATTCTCGAGAATCCTACTGATGAGATAGTACTACAAATTGAAGAAATACCACCTCTCGATGTCTTCTACAGTCCGAAGCATAGGGCTGTAGTTAAAAGACAGAGAAAGAAGAGGAAAATTGATCAAAATCCTCTTTTAACTCCTCGGGTAGAAATGATGAACGTGGTATGGAAATTAGAAGTTAATCCCTCCGAGGATTTAACAAAGCTATCTCAGTATGCAGGAGCTTACACAGTGGCGACAATGGATAAAGCCTCAGAGGTTAGCCATTTGATGAGAGAAAAGGATCAGATAATTACCCAGCTTGAGGTACAATTGGCAGAGCAACAACAAAAGATAAATCAGCTTGAACAACAGTTAATAAACACAGGTAGCAAAATGAGTGATTAAAAGAGCAATTGAAATTGGAAAAACAAAGAATTGATGAGCAGACTCTCCATAAACAACAGGAGTTGTCTTAGGAGTTGAGCAGGCTGTAGATGTTAAGTGAGCAGGAGAAGAAAGTAAAATAAGATCAAATCGCACAAATGAAAGAGCAGATAGATAGATATAAGAGCTATCCACAGGTAAGCGAATTTAGAATAGAAGCCTTGGAAATAACCAAATCTTTGTCCTGACAGTTGGATATTCTTTGTCACAATATATCATTGGCCAACCCCTTATGTGATATCTTTGCATCAATGATTGAGAGGGCAGTATATGCCAGACTTGAATTACATAAAGCAGATGAAATGTTAACCGATTTTCTATCCTAGCAAGATTCCAAAGAAGGAATAACTGCCAACCTACCCAGAATACAAGAATCACATAAGGAAATCATGTTTTCCAAATGGGAGTCCCAATTAATGAAAGTTGAGAGAGAAAACTCTAGATGCATAACTGCAATGAATGGGCTGATCGAATTGATAAATAACAGTTTTCATATGTCTAATTTGATCACTGATTGCTCTCGTGGTAAACTCCCAAAATCAAAAGCATTGGAACAACATTGGAAACAAGAGCTGGCATACAGGGAAAAACTGATCAGAGGAATCCAAAGCTTGACATGGGAAACATTCTAGTTTTTCCTTGTCAAGCCACATAGCCAGGAGATGGCCATGAGATGTCTTTCGGATGAAATCAATTGCATGAACACCAAACTCTTTGATGCCACCTATACAACTCAGCTACACTCCAAGATGAGTCAGCCTCCAAAAATCCAACCTATGCTCGCAATCTGTCAACTGCAATCACAGGAAAAGAAGCCGATACAATGAATTCATTCAACCACCACAACGCTGCTATTTTCATGATGAATCCCATATTTATATGTCTATAGTTAAACCAGCGCATAGCGATTTTTATTGATAATTTGTTGTTATTTCTAGTATTTAAGGCCCTTTCATGTATTGAGAAAGAGTCTGAAATTTGTATTAAAACTTGACTTGGGAGTTGCACTACTGTACTTCCAATATTTTTTTATCAAAAAATGGACCAAAGTTCTACATTTTTGTTAAAGAGGCTTTAATAAGATTTGCACTATTGCATCTTTTGAAGGTGTTCTCAAATAGGAAAGCATAATCTAAATGTTGTTTACATCAGGAGAATTCAAATGCATACGGTACTATTATCTTTGTTTTTGTCTTATTTCCTTATGGAATGAACATTTATCAGCATTGCTATTATCTATATATATATATATGCTTTTCAAAGCAATTCTTTAACTTGTCATTTTTGAATGTTTTAGAATTGTTATCTTTTGGATATATATGTCAGTGATATATATTATGATCAATGTGATAATGTTTTTTATTATTACTTTGTTTAACTACATAAACAAAGTAATCATCATATGAATGCATACTTCTATTTTATGAATAAGCCATCTTTATGGTTATTTGTTTGATAGAAAAAATCAAAAGTCGTGTTATTAAAAGGATACCCGGGTTAGATTAGTTATATTTGTATATTTTTGAACACTTATCACTTTCATTATACATTACAAACCAATCATCCATCAACTCATATATCAATGGGAAACTAGTCCCATTACATCCATTCAGAGCCACCACACCAAATGAAAAAGGAGTTGCACTAACGTCTGGGCCGGGTGGTTTTCCTCGATGTTGATGTAGCGATTTTAGAGGCATCAAGATTTTTGCCACTAGAAGGAGGACATGAACTGTGAATGGCTAGCAAATCCAAATCTATAGCCCATTCTGAGAGTAAATCTCTCTCACCATCTCCTACAACTTCTCCCTCGCATTCTAAATCCCCAATTCTCAAGCGATAAGTTGAAAAGACAACAACCACTACTGAAAACTTGAACATATCAGATAAATCCACTCTTGAACCCCTTGAAGTTCAGTCTTTAATTCATAAACTTCAAGGGTTTTCAATATCACAAGAAAATTTTGAGTTATCTCAAGGTAGTTTGACTTCGCAATACATTCCTTCTCATCCTCTTACAAGATTACAGAGTGAAAAGCTTGGTATTGAACCAACATAATTTCCTCTGCCTAAAAGGAAAAGAGCTAGGAAGACACCTGAAGAGTCTGACAGTGAGACTCTTTCATCATCATCATCCATTTCATCCAATCCATTGCAAAGTCAACCATCCACTCCCCAACTTCATATCATTGTCCAACAGGGTACAGGTACTCCGACATCCTCTTCCCAACCACTTGTAACTACATCCTCACTTTCTTCTGCTATTAGCGCAACAATGGCACACAATCAACCACAACCAAGGCCATGGAAAAATCCAGGGGCAGTCGCAATGCCTGCACCCTTGAGTCAATTACCAGCCCACCCTGAAAAGTGGTTGCCAAAGTTTAATCCAGATATTGGCATACTAGTAGAAGAACACATAAACAACTTTATGTTGTCAATAAATCTAAATGGAGTGACTGAAGAAGATGTTGTTGTGAGGATTTTCCCATATACCTTACAAGGAGTAGCTGGATCATGGTATTTTTCATTACCAGCAGGATCCATTACTAGTTGGAATGCTTTCCAAGAGTAGTTTTTAACTAAGTTCGGAGATGATAGGTCCACAACGACATTAATCAATGATCTCTCCAATCTTAAAACTGAATCGAAAGAACCTATTAAAGATTTCAACTCACAATTTAATAAGCTCTTAAATAAAATTCTTGCTATGTCTAAGCCCAATGAAGAGGTTTGAAGCAAATGGTACATTTCTGCCTTACCTTTGAATATAGCAATCTTCATTGACAGAGCTGCAAAGCCCACCCTAGCAGAGAATATGAAAGAAGCGATCGTCGTTGAGAAATGTATTATCGCTTTAGAAAAGAAAACCGCTCTTGAGGAGAGAAAGTCCAAAAAAGTTACTTTTAAAGATGATTCAAAGAAGAAAGTGGCTAAAGATCCATATGATATGGAGGGTTTGCAAAAGATTTTAAAGACTATGTCTAATGAAATGGTAGAGATAAAGAAACAGGTAGCTGAAACCTCCACTAAAAAGCCATTTAGGAACTTCAAAAGAGCTGAATCAAAACCACCTAATGCCATATCTAATGCAGAATCAGATCCAGATAATGATGAGGATGAAGACACAGTCTTGTCATCCGAGGAAACAGAAGAAGATGAGGTAGTTGAATGTCACGGTATGTGGGACTTCATTTTTCCCAATTCTGATACTGAAAGCGAACAAGAAGCTCTCCTAGTAAGTACCAGAAGTAAAGTCACTGCAGAGCCTATTCAACCAACTCAAAAGAAGAAAAATGCAAGCCCTACTACCAAAGATAAAGCTCCCATGAAGAAATCTACAATATTCCCTACTCAAAATTAGTCATCATCTTCCAATTCGCCCTCATCATCCAAGACATTGGTAGTCTCTGACTCTATGGATTACAACATTATAGAAGACATGAAGAAGACTAGAGTGAATATCTCTTTGTTTGAGCTTAGCAAGCTCAAACATCAATAGAAATTTCTGCTCAAAGAGTTAAATGCAATACCTTCTTCTCCTCTTCCAAATGTTGTACTATCTAAGGTGGCAAAAGGAACAGGTAAGCCACCATCAGATAGAGTAGATGCTACTGATGCTATTTTGATCAGAGATAGATCTAATTCTCATACTCCTCCTTTTCTCTTGACCTATGAAATCTACAATAGAAATCTGCATAACTGCTTAATAGATTTAGGGGATTCATCAAACATAATGCCAACTTCGGTTTGCTCAAAATTGAACATTGAGCCCCAAAAGCCTGCAGTGCATATTGTTCAGTTGGATCGAACTAAGGTTCAAGTTTTAGGAGAGATCAATTCAGTCACCATTAGGTTATCAGCAGATCCTAGAGTAGTCCAGAGAATTGATATATTGATTGCTGACATCCCTGAGTTTTATGGGTTAATTTTAAGTAGGGATTGGTCTGAGAAACTCCATGGTTACATCTCTACTGATTCGTCTCATATGTGGCTCCCTTATAAAGGAAAACCAAATCAAATTAAGATCGACCGGGAGAAGCACATGACTCATACTGTAACAAAGTTTGAACAAGAAAATCAACCCATAGCTTTCAATAATAATATTCTCAGAAATTACTCAGTCGAATCATTCTTTGGTAATTTTAATGCTCAATCATCACCTTTTTTGGTTAATAGCTTCACATCACAGATAGAAAATGTTTCTCATACAGATACATCTAGGTGTGTTACTATTGCTGAAGAAATTGTAAATAAAACTGTAGATAAGCCTGTATTTTGGTCTTTATATTTTGATGGGTCAAAATCCCATGACAGTGCAGGAGCAGGATGTATTTTAGTTAGTCCTGAGGGGGAAAAAACTATGCTCTCATGCAGACTAGAATTTGAATGTACAAATAATATTACTGAATATGAGGCATTGATTCAAGGGTTGTATAAAGCGATAGGCCTAAAGATTCAATATCTAAAAGTATTTGGTGATTATGAGATTGTCATCAAACAGGTAAGGAATACTATTCATTGCCTTTCTGGACATCTCAAGCATTATCAATCCTTGGTTCAAGACCTTATATCTCATTTTCTAGCATTTAATATTTCTCCCATTCCTAGATCTTAGAATGCAGCAACTGATTTATTAGCCAATGTTGCTTCTAAGCTTCTTCCATCGGAGGATTACAACCCTGATAGGTTTTCAGTCGAATTGATTTTTAGACCATCTGTTCCAGACAATGTCACCAATTGGCGGGTATTTAATCATGACGAAGACATTTTGAATTTCTTAACTTCTGAGAAATCCTATGATGACCATATTATTGATGAGAATGATCATGATCTTCAAATAAAGCAAAGACCAGAGGAGAATTCCATACCTAAATCCATGGTCAAACTTGAAGATCTTTATGATATCAAGGATAGGTTTAAACAAGTCACTAATTCAAAACTTCAAAGTTCTATTTTGAGGTATGAATTAGTAAATCTTGGCACTGAGGCCAAACCACAAAATATTAATCTGGGACTAGGGATCACTTCAGAAGAAAGATTCGCCTTTATTAGATTGTTGAGTAAATATAAAAAAAAATTCACTTGGAATTATGACGATTTAAAAACGTATGATACTTATATCATACAACACACAATTCCAATGATATCTGAGGAGAAGCCTGTGCAGCAAAAATTGAGGAAAATACATCCTAATCTAGAAAGTCAGATCAAAGCAGAGTTGAATAAACTCTTGAAAGCTAAGATAATTTTCCCAGTCAGACATTCAAAATGGGTTTCTAACTTAGTACCTGTTAGAAAGAAAATGGTGATATTAGGATCTGCATTGATTTCAAAAATCTTAATAAGGCAAGCCAAAAGGATAATTTCCCTCTGCCAACAATGGAACAAACTCTTCATTCAATTGTTGGTTCCAAATTAATGTCTTTTTTAGATGGTTTTTCTGGATATAACCAAATATTGGTGCATCCAGATGACAGGCTAAAGACTACCTTCAGAACCAAATGGGGAACATATGCCTACCAAAAAATGCCTTTCGGTTTGATTAATGCTGGAGCTACCTTCCAAAGAGCAATGGATATAGCATTCAAGGGTTTGATTAATAAGTCAGTTGTTGTCTATTTAGACGACATAACTATCTTCTCAAAGAAAAGAGCGAATCATTTACATGATTTGAAACAAATCTTTGAACGCTGTAAAAGGTATGGGATTTCATTAAATCCCAAGAAATCATTCTTCGCTCTTGATCAAGGGAAGCTTTTAGGGTTTATTGTATCTAAATATGGAATTTATATTGATCCAGAAAGAATCAAGGAGATTTTTGATATTCCTCTGCCACACAATAAAAAATCAATGCAATCATTTTTAGGCCAAATAAATTTTGTAAAAAGATTTGTTCCTGATTTTTCGCAAATTGTTTTACCATTACAGACCATGATTAAGAAAAATTCAGTGTTCAAATGGGGGCATAATGAAAAGGAAGCCTTTGATTCAATCAAATAGGCAATCATTAATGCTCTTGCATTGAATACCCTAAATTTTTCTAATCATTTTATTTTGTATACTTTAGCATCCGCAACTTCCTATGAAGCTGTGTTGACACAAATCAATGATCAGCAAGTTGAAGCACCCATATCCTTTTTCATTTCTAATCTACAAGGTGTTGAACTTAATTATTCCGAAGTAGAAAAGCAAGCTTTCACTGTGTTCAAATCTATTAAACACTTTAGGCCTTTCCTCCTAAAAACTCATACAAAAGTAATAGTCCCATTCTCTGCAGTGAGACAATTACTAGTCCAAAGGGAAGTAGGAGAGAAGAGAGCCAACTGGGTTACAACATTACAAGAATATGATTTAGATATCAAACCAACAAAAATTGTAAGGGGTCAAGGTTTTTGCAGATTGTTAGCAGGAGCTTCTAACATTTTGGAACATGAAGATTCAGACAATGCTCAACAAATAAATGAGATAAGTATCATGAACTCTGAATCTCAATATGCAGATCTGGTCTTTTATTTAAAAAATGGATATGCTCCTCCTAATCTCTCTTACAAAAACAAACGTGCCTTGAGATTGAAAGCAAAACACTTTGAAATCATTGATGATGTGTTATTTAGAAGGAATTATGATTCGGTTTTGTTAAGATGCCTTGAAAAAACTAAAGCACATAAGGTGTTGTAGGAATTACATGATGGTCCAGCAGGTGGACATTTTGGAGGTGATACAACAACTCACAAGATAATACATGCTGGTTATTATTGGCCCACTTTATTCAAAGACACCCATGAATATGTAAGGAAATGCAGAACATGTCAAACTGCTAGTGGAAGACAAAGGAAGCCAACCTTTCCTTTGCAACCAGTCAACATTGAACAACCATTTGAACAATGGGGACTAGATATCATAGGAGAGATTGTTCCACATTCTTCCAAGTAGCACAGGTATATCCTTACAGCCACGGATTACTTCACAAAGTGGGTTGAAGCAATTCCTTTGAAGGTAGCCAACTCTGATGCAATCATTGAATTCATTGATCAATTTATCATTACTAGGTTTGGTGTACCTAATGCTCTTATTTTTGATAATGCATCTTATTTTTCTGGAAATACCATACTTGAATTTTCTATTAAGAGAGGATTTAAATTGAAATATTCTAGAAACTACTATCCCCAGGGTAATGGTTTAGCAGAATCAACTAACAAGAATCTTATCAAGATTATTAAGAGAATTGTTGACCAAAATCAAAAGAATTGGCACAAGTCTTTGATATTTTCATTATGGGCAGACCGCATAACACAAAAGGCCTCAATAGGTACTTCTCCATTCAACTTAGTGTATGGGAAAGAAGTTGTGATACCAACAAACTTAGCACTCCCATCTCTAGCCCTAGTGCAATTTATTGAAGAAAATCCCTCCTCTTCCATTCAATTAAGATATGATCAAATCCTTAAATTAGAAGAAGAAAGGGAAAAAGCCAGAATTACACATGCAAAACATCAACATATTATTAAATCTTCTTTTGATACAAATTCTACCGGCCCAAATTTTTTACAAATTGGTGATCTTGTTTTGAAATATGACAAAGCGCACGAAGATAAAGGCAAACATACTAAATTTCGGAAGATGTGGCTTGGACCGTTCAAATCATTGAGAAGATAGGTTCATCAACGTTCATATTGCAAGACGTATCAGGAAAGAGAGATTATATTCCTGTTAATGGGCTTATCTTGAAAAAAATTATTTACTTATGGAGGTAACCCCTTCTTTCTTGTAAATATTCAATATGCAGTTTTGTTTGTTTGAATTTTTATGTTTAGGAAATAAGGTTGTAAATAGTCTTCCATTGACCTTTTACTATTTGAAAGTTATTTAAGGAAATAGTGTAAATACTTACTTTCGATAGATGGAAGCCTTTAAGGAAAAGGCTATAGTTCTAGAAAGTTAGATAAAAATAAAACTCTGAAAACCTCTTTTAAATTTGTAAAACCTTCACAAGCCTTGAAAATACTGTAAATCATTTCAAGTTTTAAAGAGCCAAGAGAGGTTATTTGTAAAAAGAAAAGACTTTTCCAAACTTAGCATCTACAACTCTTAAATTGTCATCCATATACTCTTAAGGAGAAAGTCATTCACCCCATCCATGAAGTTTGTGATTTTTTCAGAGTGTAATTCTAAAATATGTTTGATATAAAAGATAAGAGGTCTCATCATGAGCCTGCTTACCATGATCATAGGGAACTAATTAAACTGACATTACCAATACTGCATATCAAAACAGGGTAATGGCTTATAATCATAAGACAAGGGGTCTCATCACGAGCCAACTTGTTTAGTTCAATTACAACCAGTGAATGGCATTGTCAACAACTGGCCACCAAACCAGGACAATGGCTTTTTATCTTTTAAAAGAAATAAAGAGGATAGAAAATACAAAAAGGAAAAAATATGTGTAAACATATCTTTTTGAATTATCTCTCAAAATTTATACTCTTAGATGGATGGGACAATGAATGATTAAATGGTTAAAAGGTAACCCTGTCGAGACTATAAACGTTTGCTGGTAGCAGAGGCACTACCTGTGACAACAGAGTAATCCTAAAAGCTAAGTTGGAGAAGCCCCCCTGCTTTATCTATACCAACCAATCAAAGCTCGAATAAACTCAGAATGTTTTTATTTTTAGGATTGGAAAATGAATTACAGAAGAACTTTTCATTATATTCAGAGTTTATCTAACTATTCTTAGATTGTTTTCTTTATCCTCAATGGTTTCAATAATCATCGCAAACTTTGATTTAAACACATTACACATGAAAGTCCTTATAAAAAGGTCCGATCCGATATAAATATCAACCAAGACCTTTTTGTAAAACAAGTGTAAAATAATATGTCACATCCTTTATTTAAAGGATGAGCTTAAAAGGTCCTCATTGGAAAATCTCTGATGCGATAATGCTATCGGAGAGTGCAAATCGCAAGTTCACAATGAAACATTCCAAAGGTCTATGCCAAAATGCTGATGCGATAATGAAATCTCAATCGGCCAGCATAGATACCATGAAACACATAACAAGAGCCCCTTTGGAACTCGCTGATGTGATTTCATAAAGGAAAAGTGTGCTTTTCGATAAAAAGTTGTTAAACGTATATTTGCGGGTTTAACCCTTAAATCAATAATAAACAAAAAACAAATGATTTGTTGATTATCCTGCCCTCTCACGATAACTCTCACCTTTATCGCAATCGGAGCTACCTATGGTAACATCTTAGCTTGACCTTTGAACCTCCCGATCTGCGATATGCGATTTTCGCTAATCACTGATCGGGAAAGCCAAGAGATCCATTTTAAAGGACTATTACTCATATGTGTGATACGACATATCATTATTACATTTAATTATCATGATTGACAGTTATGGAAGTCATTAATAGAACAGTTAAGGTTGAATCCTTCGAGGATTTCATCTGTGGTAATATATGATTTCGTATTTCTTATCATGTTTGAATTACCATTAATCTTTTTATTCTGCATTGGCTTTGAATGTTTTTTTTTTTTTTTTTTCATTCTATTGTTTCTTCTACAGAGCAAGTTTGAGTTGATGAATCCAGAGAAAATGATGAAGAAGTCAAAGAAACCAAAGGCCCCCGTCGTAGCCAAGGAAGAACCAGTGAAGAAGGTCTTGATATCTAATACTACCTGCCTCGGTCTAGGCAAGGCATCCGGGGAAAGTATTTAAAATTTATTTGAGGCCGAGGATTTGTAAGAGATTGAAGAAGAGGCAACAATAGATTCCATGAGTAAGTCAGAGAATACTCTTAAGGATTTGGCCTGCTCATATCTTCATAGAATAGCGGCCTGCGCCAAAGTTTTACCATATAATGACTTGGTCAGATGGGTTATTAAAAGCATCAATATCATAGATAGAACTTTCTTCACATCTGATGGAAGAATGTTCGGGTCGTTCAAAGCAGAAGATATTAAACGAATGTACCATTTGCTTGAACCGGAGAAGCATTATAACAAAGCATTTTTGGAGGCTTTCGCCAAGGAAAACACCATCGAATCCGACCCTATCAGACAATGGAGGCATTTTCCGACCAAGCACAAGCATGAAACATCGGGTATGTACTCCGTAGATTCGTTGTCATCTCCTTATTGTTATGCTGGTGCAATGATGTGCAGACTCTTCGGAGTCCATGATTCTGCTAAATTTTCTATAGAGATGGTACCATTAATGGAGGCTGCAATTAATTCCTATATCATGGATTGGGTGACCATTTTGTCTAACAAAATGGCCAACCAAATACTAGATTATAAGAAAAACAGGTTCGTGACTACCCGGGTAATACCCCCGTTTTATATGAGTGCTTATATCATGGACACTATCTGTTTCAATTCCGAATATCCCATTCTAGGATGGAAATGGACTCCGCAGGACCCCAACCCCATTCATATTTATCATGAAGAACTGTGAGAAGTCCACTACAAAAATCATCTTTATAGAATTTGTCATGGTTTCATCCTCCCTATGTATTATTCCATATTCAATAAACCCGCTCCTAAGTTGTCCGAGGAAGCCTCTGTCGACCTAACTGCAATTGGTAGTTGGTTTGGTGAAGAAACGTTCACCAACATCAGACTTTATCGCAGCACTACTAACCCTCGTGTCCTCCCTTTATACATCCCTGATAAGTTACTTTCCAGAGAATTAGGATATCAGATAATAGTAGAAGGGATGCCAAGGAACCTAAAGGAGTCTAAAAATCATATGTGGCCTTCATTTCCCCTCCGATGTGGTGCTTTCAATCTACACGAATTCAAACATGTAGAGGAGGAAGCTGAGAAAATAAAAATGTTAAAGTTAGCATTCATCCCAAAAGGACAGTATGATCCCAAATCTGTTGCCTACAATGTCACTTCTCAGGCCAAAATCGCCAAGTTTGAACATGAGAAGGATAGCTATGATGATTTGTTTGCTTCAGTCGAGTTATTTTCTCAAGTTAAACAACTGGCGAAAATCAAATTGGGAGCAGAGGGATTAGAGGAATTTTACAAGTTCAGGACATAGAGATTGGAAACGCTACCTTTGGACTTGTTAAATACTACCTCTATGGTGCAACCAAAAGGTCACAGTGAAGAGAAAATTATTGAAAATAATCTCGAAAAGGAAAAGACTCTTGAGAAGGAAAATACCCCAGAAAGGGAGCCAAAACAAGAAGGAACTAGTGAGCCCCTTGATACGAATATCAATATTGATCCTAAGTTAATCAAGGAATGGGAGCAGTTCGACTCAATCATCAATAATCCGGATAAATCCCATGAGCTCACTACACCAAAGATGCCTACAGTGCAAAAGCCAAAAGTTATTACAGTTTCGATGGAAGGAACAAGCGGCCTACCTAGAATTCAACAGAACATAGAGATTATTCCCGAGAATCCTACTGATAAGATAGTACTAAAAATTGAAGAAATACCATCTCTCAATGTCTTCTACATTCCAAAGCACAGGGCTGTAGTTAAAATATAGAGAAAGAAGAGGAAAATTGATCAAAGTCCTCTTTTAACTCCTTAGGTAGAAATGATGAATGTGGTATGGAAAGTAGAAGTTAATCCCTTCGAGGATTTAACAAAGCTATCTCAGTATGAAGGAGCTTACACAATAGCGACAATGGATAAAGCCTCAGAGGTTATCCATTTGATGAGAGAAAAGGATCAGAGAATTACCCATCTTGAGGTGCAATCGGCAGTGCAACAACAAAAGATAAATCAGCTTGAACAACAATTAATAGAACACAGGCAACAAAATGAGCGATTAAAAGAGCAACTGAAATTGGAAAAATAGAGAATTGATGAGAAGGCTCTCCATAAACAACAAGAGTTGTCTTAGGAGTTTAGCAAGTTGTAGATGTTAAGTAAGCAGGAGAAGAAAGTAAAAGAAGATCAAATCGCGCAAATGAAAGAGTAGGTAGATAGATATAATAGTTATCTGTTATGAAACCAGCTCAAGAAAAGATAGAAAAGATAGATCAACGCCTTAGAATTCAACCTCTTTGAGGGGGCAACCTCCTTTACATTACATAAATGAACAATTCTTGGATGATACAAATGACAAAACCTCCTTTCTATATATAGGAGTCTAAGGAGTCACAATATAATCCAGCCGACCTAACAATAATAATATAAAGCCACAAAAATAACAATAGAGGGATTCTATGGGGCACAGAAATAACAATATGGGGGTAATAGGGGCACAACAATATAAATAAGGGGTATAACTACAATAGTAATGGGGTAATCACTAGTATTATAGGGACCCAACATGCCCCTCTCCTTCAAAAAAGTGTTGTCCTCAACGCTTGAGTAGTTCTGGATACTTCTGCATAAAATTCTCATCCTCCCATGTGGAATCTTCAGCGGATAAGTTCTTCCACTTGATAAGATACTCTGAAATTGATCGATTTCGTAGCTGTCGAGTTCTTGTTTCTGTGACTGCTTCCGGTTCCAATATAATTTTTCCTTCCTCGTCAAGTTCTGGCAATATTGTTTGAATTGGGAGCTTGTCACCTATAACCTTCTTTAAACATGAAACATGGAAAACTGGGTGCAATCGAGAAGCTGCAGGAAGCTCCAATTTGTATGCCATAGTACCAATCTTTTGCAACACCTTGTACGGACCATAATACTTTGGTGATAATTTATTATCCTTCTTAGCTTGCTTTAGGGACATTTGCTTATATGGTTGTAGCCGTAGGAATACCCAATCACCTACATCAAAACTTCTTTCACTGCGATGTTGATCTGCCTGTTGTTTCATTCTATTTTGTGCCAACACGAGGTTATCCTTTAAGAGTTGGAGGACTTGTTGTTGATGTTCGATGTGATGTTCCACTGCCTGAACCTTAGAATTTTCTCTTAAATATGATGTGATGGATGGTGGTTGATACCCATAAAGTGCCATAAATGGGGTCATTTTTGTTGCTGTATGGAAGGAAGTGTTATACCACCATTCAGCCAGAGGCAACCATTTGACCCATTGTGTCTGTTTATCAGATACAAAGCAACGAAGATATCCTTCCAAACATTTGTTTACTATCTCAGTTTGCCCATCAGATTGAGGATGATAAGATGAGCTATGAGCTAACTGAGTACCAAGACAAGAAAATAATTCTGTCCAAAAATTTCCAGTGAAAATGGGATCTCTGTCACTTACAATAATCTTTGGGTTTCCATGTAGCTTTTGAACTGTTTCCATAAATGCAGTAGAAACTGTACTGGCTTTAAATGGATGTGATAATGCACAAAAGTGTGCATACTTGGTAAGTCTGTCAACTACCACCATGATGACACTCTTTCCCTCAGACTTGGGTAAACCTGTGATAAAATCCATTGAAACCTCCTCCCAACGTTGGCTTGGAATGGATAAAGGTTGTAATAGACCCGGTGTCTTAATTGTTTCAACTTTATTTTGTTGGCAAACCAAACATTCCGCCACAAACTTTTGAATATCTGATTTAAGGCCATCCCAAAAAAATTCCTTCTTAACCCTGTGGTAAGTTTTTAAAAATCCTGAGTGCCCTCCTAAGGGAGAAGTGTGCAATTCCATAAGAATCTTTTGTTTTAGCTGGGAATTCTTACAGAGGTATAAGCGATCTTTGTACCATAACGAATCATTTTTCCAGCTAAATGTATCAGAAGTACTGGAATCTTGTTGTAGCTTTCGAATAAGTGCCCACACTTCTTCGTCATTCTTCCATTCCTCCCTTGCTTCGTTTATCCAATCTGGTTGGATAATAGAAATGGCACACAACAATGCTTCCACATCCTCATCCTTTCTTGAGAGTGCATCTGCCACCACATTTTGCTTCCCTTTTTTGTAGATGATTTCAAAGTCATAACCCAACATCTTTGTGACCCACTTTTGTTGCTCTTCAGAGGATAATCTTTGTTCTAAAAAGTATTTAAGGCTATCATGATCCGTTTTTACCTTGAAGTGTCTTCCCATTAGGTAGGGTCGCCATTTCTTAAGTGCATGGAGTATTGCCAACATTTCCTTCTCATAAATAGCTTTGCTTAAAAACTTTCCCTTGATTGGACGACTTTCAAAAGCAATGGGTCTTTCATCTTGCATTAGAACAACACCAATTCCATTTCCTGAAGCATCACATTCCACAATAAAGGTTTTTGTGAAGTCCGGTGTAGCTAAGACCGGTGCTTGGCACATTGCCTCTTTAAGATGTTCAAAGGCCTTTGTTGCTTCCGGAGTCCATGAAAATGAATCTTTCTTCAATAATGTTGTTAGAGGTGCTGCTATTCTCCCATAATTCTTAACAAACTTGCGATAATACCCTGTCAACCCAAGAAATCCTCGCAGATGCTTTATGGATGTGGGGATTTTCCATTCCTTAATGGCTTTAATTTTGCTAGGGTCTACCTTAACTCCTTCATGAGATACAATATGACCCAAATATTCCACCTCCTGGACTCCAAAGAAACATTTGGATCTTTTTGCATATAATTGTTTCTCCTCCAATAGTTGTAGCACCCTGTCAACATGTTCAACATGATCCTTCCAAGACTTGCTGTAGATTAGTATATCATCAAAAAATACTAACACAAATTTTCTAAGGAATGGTTTGAAAATTGAATTCATCAAACCTTGAAATGTTGAAGGTGCATTGGTAAGGCCAAAAGGCATGACCAAAAATTCATAATGACCCTCATGAGTTCTAAATGCCGTTTTCGGAATGTCTTCAATCTTCATTCTGATTTGATGATATCCCGAACGAAGATCCAACTTGGTGAAGTAAATTGATCCATGCAATTCATCCAGTAATTCATCAATGACAGGAATGGGGAACTTATCTTTAATAGTGAGCTTGTTGAGCTCCCTATAATCTGGACACATGCGCCATGATCCATCCTTCTTGTGCACCAATACTACTGGAGCTGAGAAAGAACTTTGACTCGGTTGAATTATACCAGCCTCTAGCATTTCTGCAACCATACGTTCAATTTCACTTTTTTGGACATAGGGATATCTGTACGGCCTGATGTTTGGAGGAACACTTCCTGGAATCAGATGAATAGCATGATCATGATCACGCATAGGTGGGAGACCTTTGGGAGTCTCAAATACCTTGGAATGATTGTCCAGGACTTTTTGGAGATCTGGAGAAATAGATGATTCCAATGTGGAAACATCTAGCGAACATAATTGTGCAATTACACCTCTTTGCTCCTTTTTTAGAAGCTTTGTCATGCCATTAGAGCTGATTATCTTTCCTGGTTTCCCTGCAATACCCCTTAATTCAACTTCCTTTCCTTCCGTAGAAAATTTGATGAAAAGTTCTTGAAAATTAAAAGCTATTGTACCCAAGGATTGTAGCCATTGGACTCCTAGTACAACATCAGCACCTCCCATTGGAATGGAAAGCATTGGGCTAGTCAATACATATTCTCCCATGGATAGCTTGATATTATGGCACTTTCCAGAGCAATTTATTGTTCCTCCATTTGCAATCATCACTTGACACTCTGGTGCTGGATATAGGAAGCAATTCAATTCTTTTGCTACCCTACAATGAATAAAATTGTGGGTGCTTCCTGAATCAATCAACACTATTACCTTTTTCTTCTTGATTTGTCCTTCTATCTTGATGGTTTGAGGAGTGGTAATTCCCGCCAATGCATTACAAGATATGGTCGGATTTATTTGTTCTTCATCTAGGCTTTGTTCCTGGAGTATATCTTCTTCTTTTGACCTTTCTTGCTCCTTTTCTTCTTCCTCTTCACAATCTATGTAGAATAATTTCTTCTCAGCACACTTATGACCTTTAGTGTATTTGCTATCACAACTGTAACAAAGCCCTTTTGCTCTTTTTTCTTCCAATTGTTGTGGTGTCAACCTTATAGGTTGTGGAAGACTAGGGGCAACAACACTTCCGTCTTTATAGTTGTGAGTGGTATGCTTCCTGGTTGCCATAATTTTGCTTTCCATTTTTCTTGCTAACCTGAATGCCTTCTCTAATGAATCAGGTTCCCAAAGGCGAACATCATGTTGGATATTATCCTTTAAAGACCCTATGAACACATCAATCCTATGCTCCTCTGGAATATCTTTTACCCTTATGTTCAATTTTTGGAACTCCTCAATGTGCTCCATTATTGAACCCTTTTGTTTGAGACTTATCAATTGGCTAAAAAAAGTGTTGCTTTTTGTATCCTCATAATGTGCTATCAATTCTTCCGTAAAAATTGCCCAAGTGATAAATTGTTTACGAGAGCAAAGCCATTGATACCATACAAACTGATTTGGTTCCAAATATACAGTTGCCATACGTACCTTTTGTGCGTTTTGCACATTATTGAGATCGAAGAATTGCTCCATCTGTAATATCCATGTGGCGGGATCCTTGCCATCAAACTTCCTCATATCGATTTTTGGAATATGGTGATTCTTCGATCCAACATTAGCGTCTATGGAATCATGATTAACATTTCTTTTGTTCTCATCATGAGTTTCCTTTACTACCTTTTCACCATTAGTGACCCTTTCTTGTAGCAACTTCTTCAATTCTTCCATGTTTGTCTTCAAATCTATCTTCAAATCTGCCATTGAATCCTCCATATTAGCTTCCATGACCTTTATCTTAGATTCCACGCCACGTATCTTAGCTTCTGTTAGCTTTTGTGAGCGTGACATTTGTTGCACTTGTTCTTGTAATTTTGATATATCATGTAGCATTTCTTCCTCTTCTTCATGAGTCATGCTAGAGCTTTCAGGTTCCTTACTAGGTGTTTGCATTTTCTTTCCTCGGGGCATCAGTTACCGATAATAATGCTTTACTATGCCCTTTGAATTCCGTTAAACCAAGCTTACACAAAAATTTAAAAAAAACTACACACCTTTTTTCACTTTATAGAAGCCTGATATTGAATCTGATGTATCTCTGTAATTTCGGATCATCCAGTTCTGAAATTGCTACCTGTAGTAGCCTTCTGCGTCCTCTTTCCAATGCCACAAGTCTGAGCCAAATTGGATTCTCCAAGGAAGAGTTATGTGAAATCTCCCACAGTGACTTGCTTTTAGACTGGTTCAGTAGAGCGAACTTGTACGACGTGCCACGAGTCACTGTTTCAACCTTTGAATCTGAAACACACATAAAAAAACTACAGTCCGTCCTCTTTCTGTACCTTCTTACGAAATTTCAATCCGATCCCCAGAGAGAAAGTTATGACGATTTTCCCCAGGTCACCTGTTTTGAATGTAATTCAGGAGTCTGCAAAAAGACCAACTTCCTCAGATCATATCTCCGCAAATATCACGCGAAAAGCTCTGAAATTTGGACCCAAGGTTCAGCGCGATTTCTTCTCAAATGGGTTTTTTTTGCGACTTCTGAAACGTCACAGAAAAAAAGTTATAGCGAAAATGCCACGATGACCTGTTTGGAGCAGCGAAACCCTAGAATCCAAAGCTCTGATACCAAATGTTATGAAACCAGCTCAAGAAAAGATAGATCAACGCCTTAGAATTCAGCCTCTTCGAGGGGGCAACCTCCTTTACATTACATAAATGAACAATTCTTGGATGATACAAATGACAAAACCTCCTTTCTATATATAGGAGTCACAATATAATCCAGCCGACCTAACAATAATAATATAAAGCCACAAAAATAACAATAGAGGGATTCTATGGGGCACAGAAATAACAATATGGGGGTAATAGGGGCACAACAATATAAATAAGGGGTATAACTACAATAGTAATGGGGTAATCACTAGTATTATAGGGACCCAACACTATCCACAGGTAAGTGAATTCAGAAAAGAATCCTTGGAAATAACCAAAGCTTTGTCCCAACAGTTGGATATTCTTTGTCACAATATATCATTGGCCAACCCCTTATGCGATATCTCTACATCAATGATTGAGAGGGTAGTAGATGCCAGACTTGAATTAGATAAAGCAGATGAAAGGTTAACCAATTTTCTATCCTGGCAAGATTCCAAAGAAGGAATGGCTGCCAACCTGCCCAGAATACAAGAATCACATAAGGAAATCCTGTTTTCCGAATGGGAGTCCCAGTTAATGAAAGCTGAGAGAGAAACCTCTAGATGCAGAACTGCAATGAATGGGCTGATCGAATTGATAAATAACAATTTTCATATGTCTAATTTGATCACCGATTGCTCTCCTGGTAAACTCCCAAAAGCAAAAGCATTGGAACAGCATTGGAAACAAGAGCTGGCACACAAGGAAAAACTGATCAGAGGAATCCAAAGCTTGACATGGGAAACATTTTGGTTTTTCCTTGTCAAGCCACATAGCCAGCAGATGGCCATGAAATCTCTCTCGCATGCAATCAGCTGTATGATCACCGAACTCTCCGATGCCACCTATATAACTCAGCTACACTCTAGGATGAGTCAGCCTCCAGAAATCTAGTCTATGCTCGCAATCTGTCAACTGCAATCACAGGAAAAGAAGCTGATACAATGAATTCATTCAACTGCCATAGCACTGTTATTTTCATGATGAATCCTAGATTTATATGTTTATAGTTAAATTAGTGCATAGCGATTTTTATTGATAGTTTGTTGTTATTTCTAGTATTTAAGGCCCTTTCATGTATTTAGAAAGGGTCCACAATTTGTATTAAAACTTGACTTGGGAGTTGCACTACTATACTTCCAATATTTTTTAATCAAAAACTGGACCAAAGTTCTGCATTTTTGTCAAAGAGGCTTTTATAAGATTTGCACTATTGCATCTTTTGAAGGTGTTCTCAAATAGGAAAGCAGAATCTAAATGTTGTTTACATCAGGAGAATTCAAATGCATACGGTACTATTATCTCTGTTTTTGTCTTATTTCCCTATGGAATGAACATTTCTCAACATTGCTATTATTGATATATATATAGGTTTTTCAAAGCAATTCTTTAACTTGTCATTTTTGAATGTTTTAGAATTGTTATCTTTTGGATATATATGTCAGTGATATATATTATGATCAATGCGATAATGTTTTTTATTATTACTTTGTTTAACTACTTAAACAAAGTAATCATCATATGAATGCATATTTCTATTTTATGAATAAGTCATCTTTATGGTTATTTGTTTGATAGAAACAATCAAAAGTCATGTTGTTAAAAGGATACCCAAGTTAGATTAGTTATATTTGTATATTTTTGCATTCTAGAATAAAACACTTATCACTTTCATTATACATTACAAACCAATCACCCATCAACTCATATATCACTGGGAAACTGGTCCCATTACATCCAGTCGGAGCCACCACACCAAACAGAAAAGGAGTTGCACTAAGGTTTGGACCGGGTGGTTTTCCCCGATGTTGATGCAATGATTTTAGAGGTATCAACACAGTAGCATCAATTTAAAAACATATTGGTTCTTTTCATTTATGTCCATGAGAGTACTTGTCATCAGAGTAGTAGCATAGTCCTTGTTTTATTCTTTTGACCATTGCTGTTGGTGACACCTCTTGAACCTTAAGTGTTTGTGTGGGGCCTTGAGCATGGGTGGGATGCACCTTGGTGGAAAAATTTGGATGATTGGACTGGGTGGTTAAGGTTGTTTCCACTTCGAAGGCCCTTTTGCAGGCGTCCATCGAAGTAGTTGGGTGGTGCATCTGGACATGGGCTTCGATGGCTTATTTTAGGCCACTGATGAAACACTCTAAGTAGAAGTCATCTCCTAGACCATTAACTTTGATGGCCAATCTTTGAAACGCTACAATGTAGTCCTTTACTATTTCAGTTTGCCAGAGCTTAGTGAGATGGCCCAGAAAATTAGATTCGTGGTCAAAGTGATCACATATGGCTTTTGAGAACATGTGCCAAGTTAATTTCCCTAGATAACAATTATGATTCCACTACCACCATTTCCATCTCTCTCGATCCAAGTAAATGGCTACCGCATGTAGTTTAGTTTGATCTTCCCAGATATCATTAAGGGAGAAATATTATTCCATTTGTGATACCCATACTGCAGGGTTAGAGCCATAAAATTTGTACATGTCCAACTTGGGTGTCCAGTGGTTGGAAGAGTGGTGATTTCCATGGAAGTGAATGTCATAGCTTGATTCACCTTCTAGGTGTGCATCAACACTAGGCTCCTCCATATGAGGTTGTTGTATAATGGATGATATCTGTGAGAGTTGTTTGAGAACCCTATCCTCAAGTACTCGAGTGCCTTTTCCACAACCATAACTTGAGATCGGGTACCCCGCATACACCAATTCTACACAATTTTTTTGAGATTACTTAAGAGTAGTCTGCTTGGAAAGAGGGCAAGATCAGGATTCTAATGACGTGGATCACTTGAGGTTGCATCAGGAAAATTTTTGGGACCTCCCAAAAATTTGGGGTTTACAAGTGAATGGTACCATTGTGACCAGCTTTTCATCCTAAATATTATTGGATAAGTCTCTTGCAGGTGCCCCGCTAACCAATACAGGAGTGGACTAATTCTGAAAAACTTGATCCTGCCTAATGTCCTGTGAAAATAGGGCCTGGACTATAGTAGCAACAAGCCTCACTACACAAAGAGTCCAATCGATGTTGTGAAAATCCCAACTACTGAATGTGAGTTGCACGGTAGTGGAAGAACCCCAAAGTTAGATCTGGTTTGCATGGTGGTGGCCGAACCCCTACTATTGGATCTGATTTTCTCAGCGATAGAAAAACCCCAACTATGGGATCTAATCTGGAAGATAAGGTAGAGGGATATCTTCAGATAGTAGAAGGAACTATGGTCACAAAGGAGTGTTCGGTGCTACCAATCGCAATATACATAGGCATCGAACAATAATACTCAACCCAATCTTTCAGGGCACTAATTAAGGAGGATCGACCACACCCTTAGTCTTACTACCTGAGTACCCTATTCTATGCATGAGTAATCTCCTTAAGTGTTGTGCTCAGTGTATTGTAGCAGCAAGACAACTGATGACTTATCTAAGGCGAGGTTTCAAGTGAGCCTAGGGGGCTTCTAATATACCCAAGGGCATGTGGAAGTGCAATTTGTTCGTGGTTGTGTCTAATGCGCTACTACTCGAAGGGGTACCCACAGGGGTCACAAGGGAGTCCAACAAGAGTGACCATATCTTGTAGTTCTTGCATGCATGCCTCCCCAATTTCATAGGTTTATGTGCTCAATGATAAATCCCATGGTTTAAAGACACCGGAACACGTCTCTAGCCTAAAGAGAAATCTACAAAAATTAAAGGTACAACTAGCCCTAGAAAGTGCTCTAATACCACTTGTTATCCTCTTGACCTGTGAGAAATTCCAGAATACTAGAAATGTGAAGAAATATAGCCCAGAATATAGAATAAAATAAGAAAAAATGCAAGTATTTTATTATTCAGAAATAGATTCAATGTTCACTTGCCTCTTTGAGGGGGCAACCTCCAGCAGAGCAAAGCTCAATTACAATAAGACTCGATGATAATTCCTTTACTAAATAAGACTATTTATAGCTAAATGACATCCAAAACTCTAACTACTAGTGATCCCTTACATAACGTAGGTTAACCACTTTATTTATTAACTATGGCCCATTTACAACTAATTGTGGTCCCTTTTCGCCATCGCGGGTCAACCACTTACAATTATTAATGCAGGCTTTATTTACTCTCTAACTAACTATGATTATGACTCGACCCATTGGGCTTATTACATAAATAAAGGGGTTAGGGTGGGACCCTAACATCTTTTGTAAAAACATATACAAGTTACATAGTCATTTTTAGTGATGGAGACTATAGAGTCCGAAGATTGTCCTACCATGACATCCCTTTTTGCCTAATATTCCTCTCTTTTCCTATATATCTACCACCTAAATAAAGCCATATCCACTAGATTTTGATGAAGGTATGCAATAATATGTCTTCTTATTCATGTTTGACTTTATACCCTATTATTTTGTTAATAATGCAATTAGCTACCGAATCAGTCTGTTTCCGCAGCTAATCCAGATTTCTGTAGCTGCCTCCATTGTTTGCTAGGTTCAGAAGCTCTAGTTCAGCAGTGAAGGATGCGGATGGATAGGGAATGGTTCCTCGTGGATTCCTTCCTATACCCTTGAAACTATTCGTTAAGATAAGCGTAGGAGATCACGACCAAACTCCATGTCAACTGCAGGATTGTCACCGAAACGAAATCCAAGTTCAATCAAAATCTTATCAATTTGCTTTCGGAATAGAAAATTTAAGATTTAGTGATATAGTTTAGCTAATATAAAGATATTAGGCTTAAATTACTCATGTTATTATGGCAGAGACTTGTTATAAAACTTATGGTCGCACTGTGATTTGGGTGCGTGATGGATGATGTAATTTTGAAACAGTGTGAGTTTTGTTTGCCAACAATAGAATTGGGTTTCTGTGTATGCGTTGCATTGATTGAAGATTGTGAACTGATCTGTGGGGGGGCCCTACGAACAGTGACGGGTCTTAACCAATTGCAAGTCGATTTCTTTTCATTCTTTGAGTATTTTGTTTTGTGTGAAAATGTAGCATAATGAATTCGTTAATGAATCGTTATTTGCATAAGTACTTTCATCTGCTTCATACCTAGTTTAGTCTGTCATTTGAATTTCTTTATACCTGATACAACATGGTTACTTCATTTTCTTATTATCTAGCATAGTTCAAGTGTGTTTACTTCATAGTATAGGTGTTAATTTAAATATTTAGTTTGAATGAAAATTGAATAAGTAAAAGTGTGAGAGTTTTCTCCTAAACAATTGAGTTCAGAAAATATTTCTTCACAATTGATAGAATATATTTCTTTTTGTAATTAGTGGATTAGAAGCTGCAACAGAAAGATTCAAGGCCAAAAATCTCAAAACAATTTAATACAAGTAGGATCACTCTCATATCATCCATAAACTAATTAGATAGAGGATAACTCCCAAGAAATCAGTTAACAACTCTAAGGATTGTAACTCTGATATAATTAACAAACACCACCTCCATATTCATCCTAAGTTTAGATCCTAACAAATACATCACAACATACCGAATAACTTCTAACACATATTGTGCACCTGTACTTCAACAGTCTACACACCTTGGTTGACAATTTAAAGACATTAAATTGGCCAAACATTTGGCGTTGTTGCCAGGGACGTACGAATAGAAGTTAAAAAAAAATCGAAACATGATATGTGTAGGGATAGAGACTCTAGAGGTAGATTTGTAGGGAGAGGAAGAAGTTTAATTCCCGCAAATCCACTCACTTCACCTAGACTTCGAGAATCTGTTGGAAATAATACTAAGAGGGGGGGGGGGGGGGGGGGGGGTGAATTAGTATTAGCAATTTAACAATTTTTCATTTCCATAAACAGATTGATATACGCTACTTCTATTAATTAAACCTACGTAAATACGCAACTGTGTTTAGAGAAAACCACGTATATCTTGCAGACTTCTAATTTTAGTTAACTAATCTTAATCTATGTATCAGAACCATAAAACAGTAATCAAGTGCAGTAAACAGTACAGGAAATCACACATATGAACACAAGATATAAGGTGGAAACCCAATGTGGGTGAAAACCACCTGCTGCAATTCATCTCTATCTTCTTTTAATAAAAAACTTCTTTTTACAATATTTTTGTATTGGTGCAGTCTGATACCAGTACGCAGGCTTCTACCTGCAAAAGGCTACAACCTTCTCTCGTTCTCTAGCTTCTTCTGGAAGGGAGCTACAACCCCTTTAGCTCTTATACTAGCTGATGTACTAGTACGTAGGTGCTGACCTACAGAAGGCTACAACCTTCTCTTTTCTTTCAGGGACCACGTTTCATAAATTTTCAGACTGGATCCATCAATAACATCAATCAAACATCAAATATATCTGCATCAACCAATCTTCTTTGCACCAACCAAAACTGAATCAAACAATCACTTCTCTGAATGTTGTAACCAGAATACAATAACAGTAACCAGAAACCAATCCTGAACCCAGAACATTGCTGCAATAAACAAAAGTAGCTAAAACATATTTTATGAGATGTAGAAACTGTGTGCATACACTGTTATATTATGACAAACCTGCGTATACGCTGTTTTGAATGACTGAACCTGCATGTATACATGGCTTTGTTATGCTGAACCTACATATAGATATGTAAAAGATAATTTACCCTTTTCAACTATTCAAACATCAGTTATACCCAGATCATCATATTTATAGATCAAGACATGCACCAAATATAAAATATCAAAATCACAAAAAGATACTTCTCTTCAAGCCTTACGATCTTGACCTATCAATAGAACTTATCCTTCTTCTAGTGCTCAGGTTCCTCCTTGACCCAACTATGCACCATAACCCAATCACCAATATTCTAGATCTTGCACTTCATTAGATATTCAATGCTTGAGTGTCTTTGCCTAATGATCTCCTTCCCCTTTTATAGTCTTAGGACTTACTCAATACCATGGTCCAAAACCAGTTAGAACCAATACCTGGGTCCAAATACCTGGGTTCAACACTGTTATAGACATATTTGGGCACTACAACCCCAATCTTATACGTCAATAAACCAAGGGCTCTTTAACCCCTAAACGTTTTGTTGCATACCCTAAAAGATCATGGTCAACTGATTACATCATTCCACGAAAGTTCCACCTGAAAAACCTCTTAGAATTGGCCAAAACTAGACCATACTGACTGCTCCACTGTCAGGGTGCGATGCATACTGACTCCTACACTAGCCAGGTGTGATGCATATTGAAGAGGCCTTCTGTGAGGTGTGATGAGCGAGAATGGACAAATGCTCGAGACGGTTTGCTAAGTGGATGCTCATGGAATCTTCTAGAAACTTCTCCTATGACACTTGCCTCTCTGAATTCGCCCAGGGATGAGTAAGAGATCCAAGAAATCTCCAAGTGGAACCAATAACTACAAGTGGAATGACACTAATCAAAAACCCAGAGATGACTCACACCCTTACAGACATCTATAAATGGATCCCTCATTTGAGAGATCTAGAGGCTGGAATTTTGTAATTTGTAAGTGCGTGTTGATAGTTTGTCTTTGAGAAGGAGCATTGTATTGTTGGGTGATCTTGCTTTTCATGAGGTGAAGAGGGCTTTGATGCTGGGAGGATGATGCTGGATCAGACAGCTGGGTTGTAATTCTCCCTTCTATTTTAATAAAGTTCTTTGAGTTTTCCTCCATACAATCATGTACTTATGAATCTTGTTATTTGTAAATGCCATTGTATGTTCAATGTATTTCTGATTCTGCATTGTTTATGATATAATAGATTGAGATGCTTTGATGGTGTTTTGTTACTTTGTTTCTACAGGTATTCTCTAAGCGAGACAAGTAGGAGAGGAGTTGCAAGCTCTATCAAGGGGGAGAGAAATCAAGCAAGGAGTCAAGCGGAAGATCCAGGTTGGTCCCTTTTCTTCTCTCTTATCTATCATACATAAAGGAAATTGCAAATTTCTTTGATTGTTTGTTTCTAGGATAGCTGCCAATCCTAGTGGGACTAGCAGATCGAAAAGACACTAGTTTTCCCGGAAACAAAATGGCGACTCCACTGGGGATCGAATAGTTTGTTTGTTTGTTTTATAAACTATAGACAGAGCCTGAAGTTAGCTAGATAGCCTTCGAACTGCTCTTGCTCTGCAATTGCAAAGTAGATGAATGCTACTTCAGTCAATCTCCGATTTAGTTTATGATTTGAACATCTGACTTACAAGCATTTTAGATGCCCTGTTGGTAGCTCAATAACCTCCCAAGATCATACCCCTGTACTTTGCTCTTTACTGTCCATAATAGCTCAGCTTAACTCATTGAACTCAGCTGCAAATTTGAGCCAAAACCCATCACATTGTCTGTAACTGGAAGCTAGTATGCATCGCACTTCCCGAGTGTAGTAGGTGTGATGCATCCCTGTTTCTGTGAAGCAAAAGTGCGATGACTGAGTAATCCTATTTCTCCTCTTGAAATTTGGGGTTTTTTGTCTTTGTTTTCAGCTCTGTTTAGTTGTTTTTGCTGCTTATGAACAGTATCTCATTGCTAAAGCCTCCTTGCTTTACATAGTTTAGCCTCCATTGATTAGGATTAGTAAATGTTTTTATGTATTTGTCCATCATTTGCAATCCTTTGTTGAAAAGTTGCTTAAATCGATCTGTCGTTTTGGTACAAAAGTGTCATAACTGTCGTTTTGTGTCAAAAAAGAGAAGTGTCGTTGAGTCTTCCTTCTTTGGATAGTCGATTGAACTTTTTTCATGTATTTGATTTGATTTGTTGATATTTGAAGTGTCGAAAGAATATTCTATTCGAAATTGAAAAGTGTCGTTTAAGTCTTCCTTTCATTTTGAAAAAGAAATTGTCGAAATGTTTCTTTGAAAAAAATATTTTAGATCTATACTTAGTTTTCCTTTTTGGCATTCTTCACATTAAGGGGAATGAAAAAAAATACATGCATTTTCATTTTCATTTAGACCGTGTGCGAAAAATGATTTAGGAAAAGTGCATTTAGTGTGTGCTCTTTTCTCTTTGTTTGAAAGAATCGTAATCTTCTTTCCCTAGTAGCTAGGATTTTCATTGCTAAAAATAAACAACGATTGTTTATCATTGTAGATTGATTTTTAGGAATTTTACATCTACATCAAGCGGTGAACCTTTGAAAGGAAAAATTCTAAACAAGATCAACTCTAAAATAAATTTCAAAGAACTTAACAACGCTTTGGAACCTAACGCAACACATCTAAAGGTCTAGGCTAGAGACGTGTTCTGGCGTCATAAAATCTAGTAACTATTGTTTTCATCGAAGGTTGGGTGATTACTCCTCTTTGATACGACAAGTGCTAGCACGGACTTGTGCTCCCCGTACTGTCAAGTATATATTGCGAGACCACAATAGGCTTATATCCTTTATCCATAGGGAGCCGTGTCTGTCGCCCTATCGATCGTAATGCACTGAACACAACATTCGGGAAGATTGACTGTCGTACATAAGTCCTTGGTAATTTCTCTTTAACTTATCACCAAGGTGTATATTGCAGTTTTGCGATTGGTTTGGTAATCCCTCTGTCTAGATTTCCAGAGTAGTCACTTTTGTTCCTTTTTGACTCCTTAAAAGAAAAGGTCCATCTGAGCACTTGTCACTTCAAGCTCATTAAAAAATGAAGGGGACTAGAGTCATCTTTAGCTTTTTCTCGACTCTTAAAAATTGAAAAAGCAAAGTTGTGTCAAAGCGTCATTAAAATTTATTAATTCGGAATAACATCCTTGTTCCTTCGTTGATCTTAGGTTGAAATAATGGAGTCCACCAATCATGGAATCCCTCTCGAAGGGAACGCTAGTCCATTTTCTTCTTGGGGAAATATTGGTTCTCCATATATGGCCACATTGTCCCTTCTAGGAATCACAATTGGTTTGTCGGTATGGCTATTCTCAACCTTTGTCGCTCAAAATATCGTGATTCCTCAACAATCAAATCAGCAACCATTTGATACTGAAGTTGACCCTTCATCTTATACTTCGTTTGTTTCTCCCTCCCCTTCTTCCTCTTCGATTGGTGAAAATAGTGATACTAGTAACCAAGTAGCTGAGAAGAAGAAGAAGAAGTCAGTTAAGCAAGGGGGCAACCATGAATCATCTGGTGAAAATCCGCACACTAAATCTCCCATATTTCCTTGTGTAATTTACAAAGGAAACCATTTTCATCGAGATTGTCCTTGCCTTCCATAGATTTTGAGAGAATGGTCTCCCTGTTCGCACATCCGGTGTCATCAACCTCTGGTGATCAAATTGACAGCACACCATCAACTAGTGAAAATGAAGTTCCTGGGCAGAAAGGAAAGGTCAAAATTCCATGTGGATTATGTGAAGGGGACCATCACCTTCCCTGTTGTCCTTTTTTGGATGAGGCCAAAAGAGTCTTGCGTAACTGTCCTGCTTCACCGCAGTGACTTCCATCTGGATACAAGAAACTCTCTCCAAGTCCTTTACTAGTTGAAAATCCAACTGACATGACTTAATCGTCGATTGAAACACCTATCATTGAAAGTGAATCTTTTGAGTCCATACCAGACCAAATTTAACAGGTCGAGATGGTAGTCGAACCAGTTTTACCTTCAGAAGGTCCACCTTCAGATGATACCCTTCCTGAAAAGAGTGAGAACGATATTGTTCAAATTCTTTTTGTCACTTCAAAGTCCGATGAACTTGGGGGCAATCCACCCGTTCCTTCGCAACAGGAGGAAAATCCCCCAGTTCCCATTACTCAAGGGATTAATTCAACCATTTATTCGATACCCCCTGCAAGTAGTCTAGTCACTTCTTTCGATTGGAATCGACTAGTGAGATCCCGCCTTCCTTCTTACGTACCATTCCGGATCATAGTACAAATTTACAATATGATCGTGTCTGGCACTATCATAGATGAAGGGGCATCAGTGAGTGTCCTTTCCTCAACTGCTTGGAAAGCTCTTGGTTCGCCATCGCTTATGCCTGTTACACAGAATTTGCTAGGTTTTAACAAAGGAACCACGCGACCATTAGGGATCCTTCCTAAGTTGCCGATAACTTTGAGAAGGAAAGGCGTTGACTTGAACGTGATGATAGTCCAAGGACCGTTAGATTACAACCTACTCCTCGGACGTAACTATGTTTACAACATGGAAGCTATTGTTTCAACACTCTTTCGAGTGATGTGTTTGCCGCATGAAGGAAAAATTGTCACTATTGACCAGCTTTCATTTCCTAGTTCAAACACAGCTTCAAGTCAAACATCATCCCTAAATGGTCCTTTTGCATCAGGAGTGTCTCTTCAACCTTCATTCCATCCACCTAATTACCACGAATAGTCTGGTGAATGTAACAAAGCTTAGGGGGCATGCACCCTTCTATATTTTGAGACGAACCCAGCTGAAAAATATAGGTTTCCCTATAGGTTATGTGATTGGAAGTGTTGGAAGTGTTATCTCACACCATTCACTTTTGTCTACGCTGCAGACAAAGCCAAGGAAGTGTTTTGTCTACTTTGTGGACGAAACCATCCTACCATATGAATCTCCCTGTAAGTTAAGTGATTGGTTTGACACACCATTCACCTTTGTCTATTTGGTGGATGAAACAAGGGAAGTGTTTTATCTTCTCTGAGGACGGAGCATATGGTTACTGGATACTCCTCTTTTCTCGACACCTGGGGGCATGCCAACCTTTTTATGCAATCTAAAAACGGCCAATTTCATTTTTTAGCTTTTTAGCTTTTTAGTTTTTTTTTTAACTTCTTAGGTTAGGTGATTGGTCTGATCCACCATTCACCTTTGTCTGCTCTGCGGACGAAGCAAAGGAAGTGTTTTGTCTAACCGCCCATCCTACCTAACCTCAGTAGTTCCTTAGCTTTCTAGTTTTTCTATCTTTTTAGTTTGGTCATTCCTAGCTTACATAAAAAGGAAAATGAGCAATGTTTCTGCAAGGTTCAAGCTTGTTAAAAAATAAACCGGTCGATGAGCAATGTTTCCGCAAGATTCAAGCTCGTTAAAAAATAAACCTGCCATTGAGCATATGTTCCCCCAGAGTTCAAGCTCATTAAAAAATGAACCCACCTTCGGTAAATAACCTTTGTGATCACCATTATATCAGCCTTTTGAACCTTGGTTGTGTTCCTACCATCACCTCCATTCTTTTGGCCGATCATACGCTTCCACTTGATTGTTTACCTTTTTGAGGAACAACTGCGATGAGTGGTCCTGTTAGCCACCCTCTTCACATCACCATGTTTTGAGAAGTTCCAAGATTACCCGGAACTAGTTGCTACCCTAAACGCCACTCGTTCCTAAAAAATGAGTCTCCTTTAAACTCTTTTCAGACTCGTTAAATATGAAAAGATTGTCAAGCTATTGGCCTTTCCAGCTCACTAAAGTGATTGGAAGTGCCATCCCTCCTGTATATTTTAATCTTTTTCGGACTTGAGGGATTATCTCATGAAAACGTTCGAGCGCTTGTCTTTTCGGCTCGCTAAAGTTATCGAAAACTCATCCCTTTTGTATTATTTTATCCTTTTTCGAACTTAAGGGATTATGCTACTAAAAATAACTGTTGGAGTTTCCTTTTCATCCCTTTTCAAACTCTCTAAACATGAAAAGGACTGAGTTATCCTTGTTTTTAAACTCATTAAAACAATAGCGACAAAATTGTCCACCTAGACGAGAATGAGTTTCACTGTCGCTAGGCTCGCTAAAACATAGCGACAAGTTTGCACGAAGGGAAAATTATAGAACAAGCATATGTTATCCTCCTCAAGCTTGAAAAAAATAAAGAGGTACTGGTCAGCAATGACTGGGGAAAAATGGAAGAAAACTTGAATAATTTTATTGGTAGCAGGTCGCTCTTGAACATGACACTTTCACTCCATCACCATGATTAAGTCGGGTTAGGTTATTCTGTTCACCGGTTATTTCACCATTGGTCCTCCACACCATCCATATTTTGGGGTTAATGCTACTAATCCATCTCAGTGTCGCCAATATGTTCAAGAGAAGTCATTCAGAGAATTCACCATCTAGTTAATGCCTCATCCACTGCAATACCTTCACCCCCCATTTTTCATGATCGCCATTCCTGAACCTTGTATCATCAGATCGTTTTCCTCCAAAAAATCATTTGCTTCATTTCATGTCGTAGATGTGGGATACATTAAGGCCCTCCTACGATAGGTCACTTCTTGTTGACATCAGCTCATTATCTAAGAAGTTGACTTAGAAACAACCCTTTCAATACTTTGAAGCTTGCATGCCTCAATGGCAAGTTTCTCACATCCGGCGATAGGTTTACATCAATGGCCTTTGATCGAAGGATTTTGCGTGGTGTTCGACATCGGATCATATATTCACACCACGTGAATTGTACTATAGTACCTTGAGGGTCATTATCATTATTGGTGATTCCTCTCGTGCCTGTTAATAGCTTACATTATTGGCTGGTAATCAGGCGATGTCTATCCATGTTCGACTTCAAGACATCTTTTCACATGGATCGACTTGTACATCGGGCGAAGATTGAACAAGTTTGAAGACCCCAGATCTAGTTTCATCCATCCGGGCTGCGATATATTCAGGAATATAAAGACATCAAATGTACATAGAAGCTGCACAGATGATCATCCAAGCTAAGGGATGATGACTCTACATATAAAGAATCACCAGTCTGCAACTGCAGATGATTATCTGTTCTATGTACATGAAAATGAATTTATAAAGCTGAGCATGGGAATGCCCGCCTCAGCTAGATCATGAAAATAATATGATGATGATGTATTGTATTGTATCTTATATAGGTCACCTTCTAGTTCGAATACCTCAGATCCTCATGATAAAGCATTTCACCCGACATCAAAAGATTTATGACTTCATGCTTTAGGGGGAAACTGTTATAGACATATTTGGGCACTGAAACCCCAATCTTATATGTTGATAAACCAAGGGCTCTTTAACCCCTAAAAGTGTTGTTTCATACCCTAAAAGATCATGGTCAACTGATTACATCATTCCCCGGAATTTCCACCTGAGAAACCACTCAGAACTGGCCAAAACTAGACCATACTGACTGCTCCACTGTCAGGGTGCGATGCATACTGACTCCTACACTAGCTAGGTGTGATGCATACTGAAGAGGCCTTCTGTGAGGTGTGATGAGTGAGAATGGACAAATGTCTGAGACAATTTGCTAAGTGGATGCTCATGGAATCTTCTAGAAACTTCTCCTATGACACTTGCCTCTCTGAATTCGCCCAGGGATGAGTAAGAGATCCAAGAAATCTCCAAGTGGAACCAAGAACTACAAGTGGAATGAAACTAATCAAAAACCCAGAGATGACTCACACCCTTGCAAACATCTATAAATGGATCCCTCATTTGAGAGATCTAGAGGCTAGAATTTTGTAATTTGTAAGGAAGTGCTGATAGTTTGTATTTGAGGAGCAATGTATTGTTGGGTGATCTTGCTTTTCATGAGGTGAAGAGGGCTTTGATGCTGGGAGGATGATGCTGGATCAGACAGCTAGGTTGTGATTCTCCCTTCTATTTTAATAAATTCCTTTGAGTTTTCCTCCATACAATCGTGTACTTGTGAATCTTGTTATTTGTAAATGCCATTGTATGTTCAATGTATTTCTGATTCTGCATTGTTTATGATATAATAGATCGAGATGCTTTGATGGTGTTTTTTTACTTTGTTTCTACAGGTGTTCTCTAAGCGGGACAAGTAGGAGAGGAGTTGCAAGCTCTATCAAGGGGGAGAGAAATCAAGCAAGGAGTCAAGCGGAAGAGCCAAGTTGGTCCCTTTGCTTCTCTCTTATCTATCATACATAAAGGAAATCGTAAATTGCTTTGATTGTTTGTTTCTGGGATAGCTGCAAATCCTAGTGGGATTAGTAGATCGAAAAGACACTAGTTTTCCTGGAAACAAACACTTCGAATGAGATACCATGGTCCAAAACCATAGGTCCAAATACCAAGGACCAAAAACCATGGACCAGAAACAAGTTTTCCCACATGTACACGCTTTTCCTTGCATGAAAGTGTGCATACGCATACGCGCCTTTTGATCGGTGATCCTGCGTGTATACGTGGCTTGGTCAATGGGAACTTGCGTATACATTCTTTTCATTTATTCTGAGAGCCTGTGAGCCTGAACTGTCATTTGAATGATTTTCCGAGCGAGTTACCATCAAGGACAATACCTGTGCCACAGTGCTAAGCCTGTGTCATAATGCCAACAATCTCCCCCTTTGGACTTGATGGCAACCTCAAGTCACTCTCCCCCTTTGTCATCAAGGGAAAAGGGTTATGTTCCCCCTAAGTACATGCTGAAATCTCTGTTGTGCTGTGCTGTCCATGCTCCCCATGACTATAGGCAAGGTCTGCAAAAAGATGTTCTACAAGAAGAACATGACTCTATACATCATAAATGACCCTCTTATCACCAAACGCTCATACATACATCCATCCCCCAACCAAGTGGGGATATACCAAAATTGACTCATCTACCCAACCAAGTGGGGATACACCAAAAGTTTATACATGATAACACAAGAACCTTACATCATCCATCCCAGGCATAGTGGGGAAACAAAATAGGTCGTTACATGACCTTGATAATAAAAGATATACATGACATAGAGACGAAATATCTAAAACAAGACTATGATAGTCATCAACAACTATCATTAGCAGCATCTGTTAATCACCATCCAGACCAGCAACCATGATCTCCCTCTGCACCTGTTCCACCTGAATCAAAAACAACTGTGAAATTGTACCAAGATCTTCTAAGGTAATGCCAACAATGATAATGCATTATATGCTCCCCCTAAACCTGTGCCAGATGATCACTGATAGACCCATATCAGACTCTTTTCATCTTGAGTCTGGCCCACTGATATTCTTCAAACCAATCATATATGCGGATGTATCCACAGAAACCAGCGTACGTACGCGGATATGCTTCATGAAACCTCGTGTACAACCACTGTTCTCTGAAACATATAAGTTTCAATAGCAAGATGATGCATCAACTACTCCCAGCTTTTGTCTAAGGTATTCAAATGTCTCTCTGGGCAGTGGTTTGGTGAATATATCAGCAACCTATTCCTTGGAGGGGACATACTCCAATTTGACATTTTGTTCAAGTACTTGTTCCTGGAGAAAATGATATTTGATAGGTATGTGCTTGGTCTTGGAATGCATGATAGGATTCTTTGAAATGCTGATTGCACTTGTATTATCACATAGAATGGAGATGGGTGGAGTACAAGTGATTTGAATGTCTTGCAATGCTTGCATCATCCAAAGGAGTTGTGTGCAACAAGATGCAACGGCCACATATTCTGCTTCAGCTGTAGATAATGCAATTGAACTTTGTTTCTTGTTGAACCAAGATACTAATTTGGAACCCATAAAGAATGCACCACCACTAGTGATTTTTCTGTCATCCACGCTTCCTGCCCAATCTGCATCTGTATATGCATGAAGTGTGAGATCTGTGTCTCTAGGATACCACAAGCCATAGTTTTGTGTTTCTTGAAGATATTTGAAAATCCTTTTAACTTCCTGAAGGTGTGCTTCCTTTGGATTTGCCTGGAATCTTCCAACTATTCCCACTGCATGCATGATGTCTGGTTGGGTACTTGTTAGATAGAGCAGACTACCAATCATGGATCTATAGGTTGGTTGATGTACTGCTGTTGATTCATTATTTGCGCTGAGGCTGCATCTTGTTACCATAGGGGTACATACTGGTTTCAAATCTTCCATGCCATATTTCTTCAAGATCTGCTTGAGGTACTTGCTTTGTGATAGAAAGATACCATCTTTGTTTTTTTGGACTTGTAAACCAAGAAAATATGTGAGTTCACCAAGCAAGGACATTTCAAATTCTTTTTGTATTACCAAATAAAAGTTTTGACTCATGGCTTCTTCATTGCTACCAAAGATGATATCATCAACATACACAACAAGTATTAGCAATTTATCATTGTTAATTTTTATATATAGATTGCTGTCTATTGATCCTTTTGAAAAACCTTGTTGATGGAGGTATTTGTCCAGACGATAATACCAAGCCCTTGGAGCCTGTTTAAGACCATAGAGAGCCTTTCTTTGTATGCATACAATTTTTGGATCATTTCCAAGGATGAAGCCATCTGGTTGCTCAATATACACTTCTCTTTCTAAGTCTCCATTTAGAAAGGTAGATTTCACATCCATTTGAAATTCTTTGAACTTCTAAAAGCTAGAAAGAGCAAGGAACATTCTTATGGCTTCAAGTCTAGCAACTGGTGCAAAAGTTTCTTCAAAGTCTATACCTTCTTGTTGAGCATACCCTTTACAAACAAGTCTGGCCTTATTTCTAATAACATCTCCATTTTCATTCAGCTTGTTTTTGAATATCCATTTGGTCCCTATGACATTCTTATCATTAGGTCTAGGAACCAATTCCCAAGTGTTATTCTTTTCAATCTGCTCAAGTTCTTCATTCATGGCCTTGACCCAACATTCATCTTTGCATGCTTCACTTATATTTCGTGGTTCGATGGAGGAGAGCAATGCTAGATAGCTTGAAGCTTCTGTAATAGTTCTTCTTGTTTGTACACCTGCCTCTTTCTGCCCCAAAATTTGAGTCTCTGGATGGTTCTTCTGGACATACCTAGATGGAGTTTTTTCTTCTACTCTTATCTGTTCTTCTGGTGCCTCATAAGTTTCTTCTTCATCATTAGTCTGATTTGATGTTGAAGGATAGTCCTCTTCATCTTCAAAATCTTTGGTTTTTATCTGCTTTGGATTGTCGCCTGCTTCATCAACCACCACATCAATACTTTCAACAATTTTTCCAAGTCTTTTATTGTAACACTTATATCCTTTACTTCGGGAAGAGTAACCGAGGAGAATGCCTTCATCTACTCTAGGTTCAAACTTGCCAAGATTTTCATCAGTCCTTTTGATGTAACATTTGCTTCCAAAAACTTTGAAGTATTTTACTGTAGGAGTCTTACCATACCAAAGTTCATGAGGAGTTTGAGTGTTGTTTACCCGGACGTTTGTTTTGTTGAGAATAGTAACGGCAGCAAATGCAGCTTCACCCCAGAAGGTTGCAGGAGTTCCAGACTCATCAAGCATAGCACGAGCCATTTGTTGAACCATTCTGTTCATCCTTTCTACCACTCCATTTTGCTGAGGAGTCCTTGCAATAGAGAATTCCCTTGTTATTCCATGTTCTTCACAAAAGCCGAAAAATTCATCCAAGGTAAATTCCCCTCCTTGATCAGACCTGAGGCATTTGACTTTGCAATCTGATTCATTTTCAACCAAGGCTTTGAACGCTTTTAACTTTTCGAAAGCTTCATCTTTATGCTTCATAAGTCCTATCCAACACATCCTGGAAAAGTCGTCAATGAACAATATAAAGTATTCTTCTCCACGAGGTGACGTTTTCCTTGATGGACCACATAAGTTAGTATGGACAAGTTCAAGTGGCTTACTAGCTGATCCTTCCTTCTTAGGGAAATGTGTTCTGGTTTGCTTACCAAACTGACATGATTTTCATATTGTATTGTTTGGAATTTTGATGTCAGGAAGATCACGAACAACCTGATATTTACATGCTTTCCTTATCTGAGGGAAGCTTAGATGCCCCAATCTTCTGTGCCATAACCAATGTTCATCATTTTTGCTTAGATAGCATTGTTGATGTCCTCCCTTGAGTATGTATAAATTATTTGGAGTTCTTATGCCTTTGATCACTGTTTCTCCTATATCAAGCTCACGAACAATACATCCATTTGATTGAAATACTACCTCATTTCCTTGATCACACATTTGACTAACACTCAATAGATTATGCTTTAAGCCATCAACATACATAACATTTCCAGCTTTGAACTTTTCTTTTAAAAGAATAGAGCCTTTACCTTTTATGAGTGCAGGGGCGTCATTTCCAAATGAGACCTTCCTTTCCTTTTCTAAGGCACTATATGACTGAAGTTTTTCTTTATCACCTGTCATATGTTTCGAGCATCCACTATCGATGTACCACTGATTTTCCTATCCTTCTGCATATAAGGCTATACCACATCTTTCTGGTTGCGGTTCTTTCTTTCTCCATGTTTTGGGACCCAATGAAGCTTGCTCCTTTTGAGATGTTTGTCAAAACTTACTCCTGCATTCAAAATCTTCATGACCGAAGTTGTTACAAATAAAGCATTCTATTTCATTTTCAAGTGTAGAAAAGTTATTGTAGGTCCTCTTCATGATCCCAGTCATACTCCTTTGATTTCGTGCTTCTCTAGTGATGATGGCCTTGTAGGCAACACATTGAGCAGCTTTGTGTCCAAATTTATGACAAGAGAAACATTGGCATTAAAGAAGTTCCCGCGATTATCAAATCTACCGACCAGGTGATTGTAGTTTCCATTGACATTCATTCTTGAGGCAAATTGAGAATGATTTACCTGTGGTTGGTTGTAGCTTCTGTTCATCCTTGAAGTAGATTTACCCCAATTTAACTGGTGATTCTCTTTATGCCTTTGCTGACGATTGTCGACTTGTTCACTTCTCCTTGCTGCATCAAGATAACTTTTGGAGGTGGATGGCTTCTGTGCTTGAGATGCTTCTTCAGTATATCCAAGACCTGTCTTGATTAGAGGAGAACGCTGCACTTTGATAATCTCATCTAAAGTTTCAGATCCTTTAGAAAATCTAAGATTAAGAGTTTTTGTTTTCTCAATATCTTTTCTAAGTCCCACAATTTCACATTCTAACTTTTCATTGTGTTTTTCCCTTTCAGCAAGTTGGAATGTCAAAGTATCTATAATCATACTCTTTTCTTCTAAACAAATTTTAAGTTTAGAAATTTCTTCATAGCGACCATCTTCATCTATAGCATCCAATAAATCATCATCTTCAAAAGCCATTAAAAGTATATAATCATTACCATGTTCATCTTCATCACTATTTGAAAATCCATCACTCTCTTCATATGTATAATAGCTCTTCTTACTTACATTCTGTTTTCTGTTCCATTTAACTGGTTCTTTAACTTTATCAAGCTTATCTTTATGAGGACATTTGGCTGCATAGTGACCGACTCTTTCACAAGCAAAGCATTTGAAAGGTAGCTTACCTCTGAATCTTCGAGAACCCTATTGAAGGTTCTTGACAGAGTTTGATTCTTCCTCTCCTTCTGACGTATGTCCTGACTCAATGTATTCTCCTTTTCTTGAAGCTTTGAATGCGGCTTCTCTCATGTATGATGGACCCCCTTTTCTCATTTTGAAAGCAATTAGGATTTCGTGCAGCTGTGACATGGTAATACTCTGAAGATTCTGCTTTTCCTCTATGGCAGAAACGTTTGATTCAAACTTAGAAGACAAAGATTCTAGAACCTTTTCAACTAAAGTAACTTCTTTTATCTCTTCACCCAAGTTTTTCATGCGATTAAAAATCTCATCTATACGTAAGAAATAATTAGCCACACTTTCATCATTTTGCATTCTAAGAGTTTCATATTGAATTCCGAGAGATTGTAGTTTTGTACGTTTTACCTGATCATCTCCTTCATAACTTAGAATGATCTTGTCCCATATTTCTTTGGCAGTTTTGAGCTGCATAACCTTGACAAATTCTGATTGAGATAGACTCCCCAATAGAGTATTGACATCCTTTGCATTTGTTTCATACTGCTTTTTACCAGTCGTATCTGTAGGAGTTGCTGATGGAAATGTGTATCCTCCTTCCATGATATCTCAAACTTCTGTACCAAGAGATTGAAGATAAGTTGTGGTTCTTACCTTCCAATAGACAAAATTGCTCCTATAAAAGATTAGTGGCCTGATGGAAGCCTCTTTTTCATAGTTTCTCATGATGATAGATCTTCCTTCAAGCGATCAAGCTTCTTTTGAAGGACCGACTCTGATACCAATAGTTGGAAATAATACTGAGAGGGGGGGAGGTGAATCAGTATTAGCAATTTAACAATTTTTCATTTCCATAAACAAATTGATATACGCTACTTCTGTTAATTAAACCTGCGTATATACGCAACCGTGTTTAGAGAAAACCGCGTATATCTTGCAGACTTCTAATTTTAGTTAGCTGATCTTAATCTATGTATCAGAACCATAAAACATTAATCAAGTGCAATAAACAGTACAAGAAATCACACCTATGAACACAAGATATAAGGTGGAAACCTAATGTGGGTGAAAACCACCTGCTGCAATTCGTCTCTATCTTCTTTTAATAAGAAACTTCTTTTTACAATATTTCTATACTGGTGTAGTCTTATACCAGTATGCAGGCTTCTACCTACTGAAGGCTACAACCTTCTCTCGTTCTCCAGCTTCTCCTGGAAGGGAGCTACAACCCCCTTAGCTCATGTACTAGCTGATGTACTAGTATGTAGGTGCTTACCTACAGAAGGCTACAACCTTCTCTTTTCTTACAGGGACCACATTTCATAAATTTTCAAACCAGATCCATCAATAACATCAATCAAGCATCAAATATATCTGCATCAACCAATCTCCCTTGCACCAACCAAAACTGAATCAAACAATCACTTCTTTGAATGTTGTAACCAGAATACAATAACAGTAACTAGAAACCAATCCTGAACCCAGAACACTGTTGCAATAAATAGAAGTAGCTAAAACATATTTTATGAGACGTACGCTACTTCAATATGTAGAAACTTTGTGCATACGTTTTTATATTATGGAAAACTTGCATATACGTTGTTTTGAATGACCGAACCTGCGTGTATACGTGCCTTTGTTACGCTGAACCTGCGTATAGATCTGTAAAAGATAATTTACCTTTTTCAAATATTTAGACATTAGAGTTATTCCCAGATCATCAGATTTACAGATCAAGACATGCACCAAATATAAAAGATCAAAATCACACAAAGATACTTCTCTTCAAGCCTTAAGATCGTAACCCATCAATAAAACTTATCCTTCTTCTAGCGCTCAGGTTCCTCCTTGATCCAACTATGCACCATAACCCAATCACCAGTATTCTAGATCTTGCACTTCATTAGATATTCAATGCTTGAGTTTCTTTGCCTAATGATCTCCTTCCCCTTTTATAGTCTTAGGCCTTACTCAATACCATGGTCCAAAACCACTTAGAACCAATACCTGGGTCCAAATACTTGGGTTCAACACTTCAGACGAGATACCATGGTCCAAAACCATAGGTCCAAATACCAAGGACCAAAAACCATGGACCAAAAACAAGTTTTCCCACATGTATGTGCTTTTCCTTGCATGAAAGTGCATGCATACGCATACGCGCCTTTTGATCAGTGATCCCGCGTGTATACGCGGCTTGGTCAACGGGAACCTGCGTATACATTATTTTCATTTATTCTGAGAGTCTGTGAGCGTGAACTGTCATCTGAATGATTTTCGAGTGAGTTGCCGTCAAGGACAATACCTGTGCCATAGTGCCAAGCCTATGTCATAATGCCAACAGAGTCCACAGCACCTAGTCAAACTTGAATTCCTTTTAGAGGTCGACAAAGGCTTCCTGAAATCTCAAGATCAGAAATCCAATCCAGAAATTCACCCACTTCTTCTACTGAAGTTGTAATTGAAGAAAATCCTACATCCCCAACTACAGGAGTAATATTTCTATCCTCCACTGGTGAACAAATTTTGGGAGAAAATTAGAAGTTCCTAGTGAATAAGAGGAATTGGAAACTCATTCTGAGCAACCATTGATAGAGGAACCAAAAAGATTAGAAGAACACTATATTAGCTCCAAAGAATCTATCATGGTTGAAGAAGGGGAAGGAGAAGTACACAATGTCCATGGTGAAGAAGATAGGATTGGAGGAAGAGGAAGAGGAAGAGGTAGAGGTAGAGGAAGGGGTAGAGGCAGAGGAAATCAAGATCCTTCGGGGTTCCCTATTCTTGATGAAGATACAACCCTCACAATAAAAAATATATCACCCTAGATTCTTCCTAATTTCCATGGAAAAAGAAATGAAGATATGGAGACATTTCTCTACAAATTTGAAGTATTATGCAGATCGTATGACTATCTGCATGACGTTCAAAAGTTAAAATTGTTCCCTCCCACATTAAAAGACTCAGCATTAAAATGGTTCATGAGTCTAGGAGTGCATTCTATAATAACATGGGGACAAATGAAAGAGGCTTTCTTAGGAAAATATAGAGATTATTGTATGCCTAGTAACCTTAAAGATGAAGTTTTCAAAATGGCACAAAAAGAAGATGAAAATCTTGAAGATTTGGTAGAAAGGTTCGTTTATAATGTTAAAAGAGAAAAAATGGATAATCTGGATGAAGAAACCTTAAAATCTCTCTTACTTAGAGCTATTAAAGATGAATGGATCGATCTCCTTAACCTAACTGGGAAAGGAGATATTTCCCAACTACCATTTGCAGATATTTGTGATTTATGTGTACATATCTCAAGGGGTAAAACAAAAGTTGGAAGGAGTCCTAGAGGCCCTCCCTTGTCAAGAATTAACAAATCTGCAGCCGGGACAGTCAGCAGGGCAGAAACAGGAAATTTTCTTGACACCTTCAAAACAGATATCTTAGGGAGCCTAAGTGAGCAGATAAACACCCTTAAAATACAAAACAAGAAAAATTCTGAAAATTCTGATTATCTATCTTCTTACCCAAATGTCGGAAGAAACATGCTATAAGAGAGTGTCCCTTAGACTCAAAATCCATCGAAACCTGTGTCATATGTGCAGATAATCATGATACAAAGGAATGTCCATCTTTACTATGTCTTAAGGCTGTATTCAATGATGAAGGAATCTCAGAACCAATAGACCCTCTCTACTTTATAGCCAAAAGACCATGGAAAAACCCCCAACCAAATCAATCACAAGGATTTATACCACAATAATTTGCCCAGTCTTCACAAAATAATTGGAATTCAGCCTGACAGCCTTGGGCTCTACCGTAGTCACAACTCTGAAATCAAGGATGCAAAAATCCTTATGGAGCCTATGCTCAATATCAACAATACTCACCATCTTACCTTCCACCACAATTTTTACCCCCGTCTAATTAAATTCCTCAAGCTAATCAATTACCACAAGTTCCAATTTAAAATCAAAACCCACAACATTCCCTACCATTTCCACAAAAATCAAATCAACTACCCGCTCAACCACTTCTGATCCTAATAATAAAATACCACAACAACCAGTGGACAATATCGAGGGTCAGAATCCTCAAACATATGTAAGAACTCCACTAGACCTAAATAATATCCAATTAAGGTCTGGAAGAGTATTACCAAGAAAACCTCCTGTTGTCATTCAAGAAACAAGGTCCAATCTTCAAAAACACAAAAAATCAATTAGAAGAAGGGGAGACTTCTCTCCCTAAAAAAGAAAATAAACAAACAGAAGAAATTCCAATAGATACTCCTACATATAAAAACCCTTGATATCATTTAAACCACCTTTCCTAGAAAGGTTGAAAATCGATGAAGGAGTGGAGAAACAAATTTTCTTGCCTAATTACAATATGATGGATGAATTGAGAAATGTTTGTATTAAGATTCCTTTATTACAAGCCATAAAGGAAATACCAATTTTTGCAAAAACAATTAAGGAATTAAGTACACAAAGATCAGGGAGAAGAAGAAAAGATATAAAAAGAATTCAGTTGGTCGGAAAAATTGCAGACATTATGATGGGGAATACGACAATTCAAAATTATTTAGATCCAGGAAGCGCCATTGTAAAAATTCACATCAATGGAATTGAAATACCAAACACATTAATTGATCTAGGAGTAGCCATAAACATTATGAGTAAACAAGTTATCGACACACTTAGGCTTCCTAACCTTTAGTACACACCAACTTTGTTGCAATTAGAAGATAGGTTTGTTATTAAACTAGATGGTGTGTTTGAAGATGTTTGTGTATCCTTAGATTCTTGGGAATATCCTGTTTATTTCATGGTCTTAACACCCAAGAATAATTTAGGAGGACATCCACTAATTCTAGGAAGGCCTTAGTTGGATACAGTTGATGCTTTCATCGGCTGTAGATCAGGCGATATGTTTATCTCAGATGGAAATTCCACAAAGAAATTTACATTATATCCCCCTACAAGAACAAGAATAGATATAGAAACTGAAGAATAGATAGAAGATGAAGAAGATATACAACCTATTTTCGTTACTGAACAAGTAAAGGAGGAAGACCAACTTTTAAATTTACTGGAAAATAATGAATCTTCCTCACATTATGATCATAATTGAAATGAGTATCTCTCATCTAAACAAGTATCATTGCTCTCCATGGAAAAATTTGGGAATTCCTCGATAGAAATCTTTCCAGGAAAAACCTTGAATGTCAATAAAAACCTGGAAGAAGTGCAAAAGAATCAATTGATAGAAATTTTATAAAAACATTCTTCTGCTTTTGCATGGGAATACACTGACATGAGAGGGATTGATCCTAAAACTTGCATACATCATATCTACATTGAACAAAATGAAAGACCAATGATACAACCTCAACAAAGAATGAACCCAAACCAAAAATAAATTGTTAAGGAAGAATTGCAGAAACTATTAAATGTAAATTTCATCTATCCAATATCCGACAGTCAGTGGGTTTCACCCCTAGTAATCATTCCTAAGAAGAATGGAAAATGGAGAGTATGCATCGATTACAGGGAATTAAACAAAGCAACATTAAAAGACCACTTTCCGTTACCTTTCATAGACCAGGTCTTAGACACTTTAGCAGGAAAAAAAAAATTTCCTTCTTGGACGGGTTCAGTGGATATAACCAAATTCAGGTAGCCCCTGAAGATCAAGATAAAACCACGTTCACTTGTCCATGGGGAACTTATGCTTACTGGGTACTTCCCTTTGGGTTATGTAATGCTCCAGCAACATTCCAAAGAGCAGTCCTCGACATTTTCTCTGACCTTATTCATGATTGTGTGGAAGTGTACATGGATGATTTCACAGTCTATGGGGATTCTTTCAATGAAGCACTGGAAAATTTAGAAAACGTCTTAATAATATGTAAAGAAACAAATCTCTCACTAAGCCATGAAAAATGGATCATGATGTTTAACGAAGGAATTGTTTTAGGTCATAATATCTTAGGAGATGGAATCAAAGTAGGCTCATCTAAAGTTGAAGTCATTTCTAAGTTATCAGTGCCAAGTTGTCAAAAGGATGTTAGAATTTTTCTTGGTTTTACTGGATACTATAGAATATTTATAGAAAAATTCACAAAAATTTCATCCCAATCTTTAAACTACTCACCAAATACTGTGAATTCAGTTGGGATTTCGAATGTCAAGTTGCCTTTGAAACTTTGAAAAAGAGAATTTCTGAAGCACCCATCTTAAAAGGACCTAACTGGAAATTTCCTTTCCATATCTCAACAGATGCTTCAAATTCAGCCTTAGGAGTTGTGTTAGGACAAAAATATCTTACTCCTTATCCAGTCTATTATACGAGTAGAAATTTAACTCCTGCAGAGTTAAATTATACTGTAACCGAAAAGGCGTTTTTAGCTGTAGTTCATACCATTAACAAATTCAGACATTATATAACTAGCTATGAAACCTTTGTTCACACAGACCATTATTCCATTAGATACTTAATGAATAAACCAGTCACTAATGGAAGAATAACTAGATGGCTCCTACTTTTACAAGAATTCAACATAACCATTCTAGATAGGCCGGGAAAACAGAACACAATTGCCGATCTTCTATCTAGAATACAAAATGAAAATAATGATCAACTCGTAGAAGATAAATTTCCTTATGAATATATTTTTGCAGTATCTACTAAATCACCTTGGTATGCAGGTATTGCTAGAAATTTGGCCACAGGAAAAATGCCATTTCATTTATCACCTAGAGAAAAGAGAAGAATAGTCCACAATAGCACATCCTATTCAAGGATAAATGAAGAATTATACAAGACAAGACCATATCTCATCATCAGAAGATATGTTTGGGAGGACAAAATATTGGAGATACTTAAAGCTTGTCACGATGAGCAATGTGGAGGACATTTTTTTGACAAGAGAACTCCTTACAAAATCTTTCTTTTAGGATATTATTGGCCTTCCATTTTCAGGGACACCAAGGAATATGTTAAAATATGCGACAGTTGTCAGTGAATGGGCAAACCTACTCTTTCAAATGAAATTCCATTGCAGCCACATGTACTTATCAAACCATTTGAAAAATGGGCACTGTATTTTGTTGCACCAATCAACCCACTTTCAAAGCAAAAGAAGTATATTATGGTATGTACTGATTATGTTACTAAATGGGAAGAAGCTAACGCACTTCCTTTTGCTACTGAAAATGTTGTAGTTTCATTTATTTTTGAGGATATTTTTACTCGTTTTGTTGTCCCAAGAGAAATTGTAACAGATCAAGGAACACAGTTCACATCCACACTAGTGCAAAAGCTTGTGGACTAATACAAGATAAAAGATCGGAAGTCCACTCCATACCATCCACAAGCCAATGGACAAGTTGAGTCCATAAATAAGGTGATTGAGGCTATCCTTACCAAGACCATACATTTACACAGGAAAGACTGGGTGGAAAAGCTTCCAGAAGCCTTATGGGCCTACAAAACTACATGGAGGAATACTACAGGGCATACTCCCTATGAACTTGTTTATGGGAAGCAAGTCTTACTTTCGATAGAGTTCCAGATCCAGACCTATAAGACAATAGTCCAGTTAGATCTTGACTTTTCAGAAGCCCAGAAGCCAAGGGTGACATAACTAAATGAGCTCAATGAAATCAGACAAGAGGCCTTCTAGAGAACTAGCCTAGTTCAACAACAGAGGTCAAGATGGCATGATAAGTACATTAAAGAAAGGAAATTTCATCCGGGAGATTGGGCATTGCTCTTTGATTCAAAATTCAAAAATTTTCAAGGAAAATTCCAAACCCATTGGCTTGGACCTTATGAAGTTGAAAATGTCCTTGACAATGGTGTAGTTAGAATCAGGACTATTGATGAAGAGAAAAATCCTCTATTAGTAAATGGACATCGACTCAGGCTTTACCAGAAGCCATTAACAAAAGAGGAATTTGTTAAAATGTTTCAAGATAATTCAGAACTGAAGATGGTCAAGAAGAATTCTTCTTCTTTTCCACCTTAGAATTTTTTACTCAGTTTACTCTTTAATATATATATATATATATATATATATATATATATATATATATATATATATATATATATATATATATATATATATATATATATATATATATAATAATGATAATATGAAAAACAAAAAAGGTATAAACATGAAAACCAACATGTTGTTGGCAGGTTTATACAGAAAATTTAGAGTGAAAACCAATTCTGTTGGCACTTCAAAGTTTCCTTCCAAATTAATAATAATAATAATAATAATAATAAATTCCCTTTATTCTTCTTTCACAGCTGCAGAATCAACAACTTTCCGTAGCTTGGACAATTTTCCGCAGCTTGGACAATTTTCCATAGCTTGGACAACTTTCCGTAGCTACGACAAGTTTCTGCAGCCTAATAAATTTTTGAGCCTACAAGGGCACTTGGTGATTTAGATTAAAGGACAGCTGACAGAGCAAAGTACCTGCAGGAGATCAAAGGACAACAAATAAGGTTAGCAAAAGATATCAAAGGTACGTGCTACTTTAAGAAGATATAGTACTGCCAAACATTAAAATGCAATCATTATAACCTAAGGGTGATGGCCGCCTCACAAAAATATCATATGCCACCACTTAAAAGTCATGTCAAGTTCCCATTCCAAATCTAGCAAAGTAATTACCAAATCATCACTTTAAATGTGCCTAATGGTCAGATTCATTCCTATAACCCTTATGATAATTCACCTGTTCTTCCCTATTCTTACAGTCCTCTAAACTTTCATAGCTACTCGATCTCTCTGCCACTTAGCAAACCCTACCAGCTCCATTTTCATGTCAAGGTAACCAGTCTTCGAGGAAAATCATCCTTCAGAATGGCGATAATTGTTCGAACTGAGCCAGCAGGAAAGAAATTCTTAGAGGGGTACCCATAGACTAAGGAGCTACTTCAAAAGAAAAAATGGTTGTAGTTTATTGAAAAATTCATTGGTTTTCATAGGGAAGTAACCAAGGCATTTTCACGCTCATTTGATGGCACTGAGGTCGAAATAGGAGACATTAAGCTCACCATAACAGAGTCCATGATCACGGAGGCTACTGAGCTACCAAGGAGTGGGGAAAAATGGTTTAAGAATAGGGGAATTGATGGCAAGGATTGGAAGGTCTTCCTCAAAAATCTGAACATGGACACTATTGTCTACAAGAAAGGTATTCCTAGCACTGCTCTTAAGAATAAATGGAGAAACTTATTACTTGTGCTTCAAAAGTTTGTCACTTGTGAGGGTAGGTTCAGGAAAATGTATTTTTATCATGTTAGGATGATGATGCATTTCCTTGAAGATCACCAGATCAACCTTCCCTACTTCCTCTTGAATAGTCTCAAGAAAATGCTTACAAACATTCAGAAGAAAATTCAGTGTATATAAAACACCATGTATCATCATGGCCTGATAAAAATATTGGTCGAATTTCATCTCCAAAGTATAGGGGATAACTAAGAGAGTTTCCTAGTGAGGAACCACTTTGAAGAAAAATCCCCAAAAAAAGAAAGCAACAGTAGGGCCCTCAGAGGAAGAAAGAGAACCATAGAAATCATAAGGGAGCAGGCACCTCAGACTCAAACAGAAGTATTAGAAGAAGAGATGCCTATAGTGAATGTTTTGCAGAGAATGAAGAGGGGAAACCCTAAAGGAAAGAAAGCCAATGGAAGTAAAGAAGAATTTTTACAAACTAAGCCCCCTCCTCAAGAAGAAAGGTTAGAGACTAAAAGAAGAAAAATACAGGAAATACAAACCTCAGGATTGAGGAGGAGTGTAAGAATGAGCATAGTTCCATAGAAAATATCAAAAATTACATAGTACATTGACCTTGAGGGCAATGAGCCAACGAAGAACGAGCCAAAAGAGAATGAACCAATAGAGGATGAGCCAACTGGAAACCTTGAAATTTCTCCAAAAGGGTCATCGAGATCATCACCGAGAGTATCACCACAACCATAGACCTCACCTCTACGAAGCCCAGTGCATAGTTCAAGTATTGACCTTGTTCAACAGGAAATATATGACTATATAGAGTCATTGGAAAGGAAAGAGACAATAACCAAAGAAATAATTCAGAGTCCTAGAGAAGGGAGCAACCAGGTAAATGAACAATCAGGCTCAAACATATTAAAGCAAGAGATCTTTGAATTAGAAATGTTGAACCGATATCTCAAGAGTGAGAATCAAGCATTGAAGACACAAAGTGAGATCCAAATTGAAAAAAGTGACAATCTCATCCTTCATTCGAGCTTGTGGTATAAGAAAAAAAAGCTGAAGAAGGAAAATAGAATTATGCAAAGAGAGACTATCAAATTAAAATACAAAATTCTCATGAGGAAACCTAGAATGCCAATAACTGCCAAAAAGAAGAAAACAATGAAAATTGGAGGTGATAAGTAGAAGGCACAAGTGACTAACAAGGAAGAAGTGTATGAGGACATACAAAATCTCCAGTCTGGGGGAATGTAGAGTCCGAAGATTTTCCTACCATGACATCCCTTTTTGACTAATATTCCTCTCTTTTCCTATATATGTACCACCTAAATAAAGCAATATCCACCAGGTTTTAATGAAGGTATGCAATAATATCTCTTCTTATTCATGTTTGACTTTATACCCTATTGTTTTGTTAAAGAATGCAATTAGATACCTAATCAGTCTATTTCCACAGCTAATCTAGATTTTTGTAGCTGCCTCCATTATTTGCTAGGTTCAGAAGCTCCAGGTCAATAGCAAAGGATGCAGATGGATAGGGAATGGTTTCCTCATGGATTCCTTCCTATCCCCTTGAAACTGTTCGTTAAGATAAGCACAGGAGACCACGGTCAAACTTCAAGTCAACTGCAGGATTGTCACCGAAACGAAATCCAAGTTCAATCGAAATCTTATCAATTTTCTTTCGAAATAGCAAATTAAAGATTTAGCGATATAGCTTAGCTAAGATAAATATATTAGGCTTAAATTACTCATGTTGTTATGGCAGAGACCTGTTATAAAACTTATGGTAGCACTGTGATTTGGGTGCGGGCCGGATGATGTAATTTTGAAACAACGAGAATTTTATTTGCTAGCAATAGAATTGAGTTTGTGTGTATCCATTGCATTGATTGAAGATTGTGAACTGATATGTGGAGATACCCTGCGAACAATGACAGGTCTTAACCAATTGCAATTCAATTTCTTTTCATTCTTTAAATACTCTGTTTTGTGTGCAAATGCAGCATAATGAATTCGTTAATGAATCATTATTTGCATAAGTACTTCATCTGCTTCATACCTAATTTAGTCTATCATTTGAATTTATTTATACCTGGGACAACATGGTTACTTCATTTTCCTATTATCTAGCATAGTTCAAGTGTGTTTACTTCATAGTACATATGTTGTTTGAAATATTTAGTTTGAATGAAAATTGAAGAAGTAAAAGTGTGAGAGTTTTCTCCTAAACAATTGAGTTCAGACAATATTTCTTCATAGTCGATAGAATAGATTTCTTTTCGCACTTAGTGTATTAGAAGCTGCAACAGAAAGATTCAAGACCAGAAATCTCAAAACAATTTAATACAAGTCGGATCACTCTCATATCATCCATAAACTAATTAGATAGAGGATAACTCCCAAGAAATGAGTTAACAACTCTAAGGATTGTAACTATGATATAATTAACAAACACCACCTCCATATTCATCCTAAGTTTAGATCCTAACAAATACATAACGACATACCAAATAACATCTAGCACATATTGTGCACCTGTACTTCAATAGTCTACGCACCCTGGTTGACAATTTATGATTAACAATTTAAAGACATTAAATTGGCCAAACAGAGACATAAGATTTAAGGGATATTTTTGGAAATATTTTTGCAATCTAGCTAGAATAACCCTTAACATGAGTTCAACATATCATCTGCAAACAAATGGTCAAACAAAAATAGTAAATAAGTTCTTAGAAACATATCATTGATGTTTCGTAATCGATAAGCAAAAAAATGGTCTCAATGGTTGCACCTAGCAGAATTGTGGTACAATACTACCTATCATACCTTAGCTAAAATGATCCCATTCCAAGATTTATATGGTTATGAGCCCCCAAAACGGAAGGACTTTTCACTAAATTACTCCAAGGTTCAAGCAATGACAAATGATTTGGAATAAAGTTAAAGGATTATTAGAATATTAAGGGAAAACTTAACAACCACTAGCAACCAAATGAAGAAAAAAACCGACCAATGCCATACTGAAAGAGAATACAAGGAAGGCAACTGGCCTATGTAAGATTGCAACCCTACAAGCAATTATATTTGAAATAACAAGGGAAGAACAAATTGGCTCTGAAATTTTATGGGCCTTCCCAAATAACTAGAAAGATCAATGAGCCCAAGGGGCTTTGGATTGACGGTGAATGGGTGCGCTGTTAAGGCACTCCTTGCGATAGGTCACCGGTTCAATTCCCCATGGGTACTTAGTTTAGTCTTAACATAGAAAAAAAAAAAAAACTAGAAAGATCAATGACATTGTTTATGAATTGAAGCTACCAAATAATTGTTGTATCCATAACGTATTTTGTGTTTCATGTTTAAAAAAAATGTTGTGACAAAACCAATTAGTTCATACCATGACACCTGAAGTCGATGAAGAAGGAAATATCATTTTATAACTTAAAGGTATCCTCACTACTCGAGAGAAGGTATTATGTTCCAAAATAATTAGAGAATACTTCATGAAGTGGAAAAGGATTCCAGATGAAGATTCCTCATGGGAAGTCGAAAATTTCTGACAACAATATCCCTCTTTACCTCTGCTTTGAGCACAAAACATTTTTAATGGAGGGGCAAAGTTATGAATGAATAATTCATACACATAATAATACATAAATAATAAATATTAATTAATTAATTAATAATTTATTATATTATTTATTATGAAGCTTTTTTATGGTAAAAAAGGCATGACGCATTACCTTCGTGACTAGTTAATGCCTATATAGGAAACTATCACGAAGGAAATTGTACCATCATTCAATTTTTCATTCATTAATAAAATATATATTACACAGATTATGTCTTCTACATCAATTCTACTGCAACAGAGATGCATAAAAAACTATAAGCTACTTGTACTATATATTTTCGAAATGTAAAGCTAAGGCCCACTCAAAGTTATGTTTCCCATTTGGGTTTCCAGAGTAGAATTTATGTTTTTATTATGGTTTCTTAATATGTCAATTGCTCTTAATTTCTTTTTCTAAGAGTGCATAGTTCAAAGTCATACTCTATTCTTTTCTCATCTTATTTAATGTGATAAAATGTGCACAATAAAATGCAATCACTACCCTTAGTGGTTAATCTTATAGTAATCCCTTATAAATGAATATGTAGTCATTAATCTAGTAGCTGTATCAAAACATTATTTGGGATAACACCTTCTCTTGGGCATTCATACGTTGTTGTACAAAAACTGATAGAAAATTTTTGTTGTACCTAAAATCAATGAAATCCAACAATTAAAGATCCTAAGATGTGAATTCTAAGTCTTGAAATACCTTGTCATCTCAAACTAAATCTAAATGCCAAGATTTGATCATGTTATTTATTCACCGTTTTATTGATGGTCTTACTTCTGGTGGAGTAAATAATAACATATTTAATAATAGCTTCTAAATCTATGGATTGAGATAACGAGACATAAAAAATCATACAGATTTTAGAATGGCTACTTTCCATATCAATAACTAATACATGTATTTTTAGAGCCATTTTCTAATTGGGAGGTCCATAAGCCCTTAGGGTTAGAGCAAAATTTCTAACATTATATAAAATTCTTAAATTTCTAAATATGAACATTTATAAATAAGTCACATTTGTAGACTTTTAAAAATAATTATATTTTTCATTTCTTTTTGCATAATGAACATGAGATGAGAAGTTATTAAAAAACTTAAAAATTTCAAAGAGAATTTTACTTACAATATGGATGAACATAGAACCATCAATTTCCAACCAAACCACAATTTATAATCACAACCATGCATGGGGCAACCCTCCTCCCAACCGACCTCTAAATCATTAGAATGCAAGACCACCAATTCTTCACTGAATAACTTCTGTCAACTTCTATTAATATTTTCTTTTCATTCCATCATGCAAAAACTCCATTCATATGTTTCACTCATCATCAAACAATTAGCACTTAGCATATGCATTATTTTACACTTTATTTAATTTGTTCTCTTAAATCCATTTTCAATATTTTTTTTCTTTGCTTATAGTTTACTAATTATTTTATTATATTTATTATTATCATCAATATTATTTTAATATCATATCTTTATTTTTATTTTCAAACATAAAATTAATTCAAAATACAAACCATTACAAGTTTTATATAAATATCATATCCTTAATTATTAACCAATTAATTCAAAATGCAAACCATTACAAGTTTTATATAAATATCATATCCGTAATTATTGGCCAATTACCGTGGATTATCTATTAGACAATCCATTTACAACCTCACACACAAGAATTTATCAAATTTCTAATACAATCTACATTTATATTACAAACTCAATGGGAAATATTTCAAGTCAAAGCACCAGTATTTCAAAAATATAACCAGAATGAGAGAGAAATATAAGGGTTTGATGAGAGAGAAACCTATGGGTGATAAAAGGTAAAGACTAATAACTTGAAAATCCCCATTACATGTCATTCTTTGGAACGATTTCTATTAGTATTCCAACTACATCTCCAACTTTATTCATAACTAGCATTTGCAACTAATGTTGCAAAGGAAACGCCGTAAGGCACAGTGTGTGGAAGAATATTGAAATGTGAATGGGCTTTTTCGAAAGCAAGGGTCGATGATAATGAGTTTTAATTGAGGAAGCCATGTCAAAAACCCTATTCGGGGGTTAAAGTGGCTATGAAATGGAATAAAAGTAGTCATAAATATCCATTGAACTTGTTTAGATACCTTAAAGATTGCCTAGTTAAAGGTGAAGTTAAACAAATGAATTCATGTGAACAACAACTGGGTATCCATATCGATATACAAAATTTTAAGGAGAGGTATGTTAATCTTTTCAAACAACATTCTAATGTATTTGCCTAGAAATATGAAGACCTTAAACCATATCACATTGTGATGAATTGAATCCCTGCCAAGATATATTCCTGATGACGCAGAGAAGCTACTGGTGGTTGATAAGGAGGTGAAAACAAATGCTTGGGCTCATGAACGAGCTTTGTACTGTCCTCCATCCCACACTGTTCCTATGCCTATTATATTCCATGGCAACATCGTACACAGAGACATCTCTTGCTCATTACTCTGGCATTAAGCAGAATGAATATATTAGAATATTTAATGGATATATAACCATTTAGCCTTGGGTTTGGGATACATTGGTTGTTGGTCTTTGGACCTACAAGTTCAGTGATCTACAAAGAGAGACTGCTACAGCGGCAATGGGGGAGGTAAAATGTCTGCCTTCTGCATTTAGATTCATATTGCTTTCATGGCTACCTGGTTTTGGTTGAATATTTTTATTTTTCTATATTTGTATCATATTTTGCTTTGATGCCAATGTTTACAGGAGAAGAAAGAGGAAAATGGTGTTGCTGCTGAAAAGAAAGTTGATGAGAAGCAGTCTGAGGCTGAAGCTAAGCCTGAACCTGTTGTTTTGAAGGTTGACATGCACTGTTGTATTTTTGGATTGAAATTGTGTAATATTTTTTGAAACATTAATACTCCACTCATCATCAAGAATCAGAATGTGCAATATTTTTTGAACAGTCCCCTCTCATCATATTGATTTAGTTGATCTTGTGCTTCTATGATTGTCAACAAGTATGGGATAGTCTGATCATTGAGACAACCATGAAAGATTACTATGATACTGATATTTATTAATACACTGTATTCTCATAATGGAATTCAACATCAATGATTCAATCACTACTTTCGCACTTCATATATTTTAAAGAACTTCTTAAAAAATCCATAGCAAAGTTTGCCAGAATAGAGCATTATTGCAAAGAAAGAATCTATAACTGGAAAAAGTAAGAGGGGAAGAGAATGAGGTACATGGAGTCCTGGAGCAGGCCTTGTATTCACCAAAATTGCTGAACGCACTCGTAGATTCGATGGAAGATGTTGCTTACCATCAAATTTCCTGTCTTCTGGTTTTGATTTTCAGATTCCCTCGGCCTGGGTCTCTTCAAGTTAAATAGGGAAATACAAGATTCAGGAGGCGCTGGACTCTGCATCCTCCGATCTAACGCATAGAAAATGAATCTGCCAGAGGGGAAGAGAATGAGGTACATGGAGTCCTGGAGTAGGCCTTGTATTCACCAAAATTGTTGAACGCACTCACAGATTCGATGGAATAATGATATTTATTAATAAACGGTATCTCAGAATGGAATCCAAAGAAATACTTCTTCATTCATATGTCATACATGAGGGTGTCCAGACACCGTGGGAATCAGATGAACAATTCCACCTCCTCCACTGGTCCAACTATGTTGGAGAATGAAATGCTTGTGTGTGAGATCATTCTGTATGTCATAGCAGTGGCCGCCTGTCCGCCATTATCATCATTAACCCCAACCTTAAATTAAATAATGATAATATTACAGTAACTTTCATGAAGATGTGTATAGATTTTCATACCTTGACACCTGCAAGCTTCGTCACTACTTTCGCACTTCATAGATTTTAAAGAACTTCTAAAAAAATCCATAGCAAAGTTTTCCAGAATAGAGCATTATTGCAAAGAAAGAATCTATAATTGGAAAAAGTAAGAGGGGAAGAGAATGAGGTACATGGAGTCCTGGAGCAGGCCTTGTATTCACCAAAATTGCTGAACGCACTCGCAGATTCGATGGAAGATGTTGCTTACCATCAAATTTCCTGTCTTCTGGTTTTGATTTTCAGATTCCCTCGGCCTGGGCCTCTTCAAGTTAAATAGGGAATTACAAGATTCAGAAGGCGCTGGACTCTGCATCCTCCGATCTAACGCGCAGAAAATGAATCTGCCAGAGGGGAAGAGAATGAGGTACATGGAGTCCTGGAGCAGGCCTTTTATTCACCAAAATTGTTGAACGCACTCGCAGATTCGATGGAAGATGTTGCTTACCATCAAATTTCTTGTCTTCTAGTTTTGATTTTGAGATTCCCTCGGCCTGGGTCTCTTCAAGTTAAATAGGGAATTACAAGATTCAGAAGGCACTGGACTCTGCATCCTCCGATCTAACGTGCAAAAAATGAATCTGCCAGAGTGGCCTGGAGGGATCCAGGGGAGGGCGTCACCAAATTAGCTACATATTTCTTCACAAAATCCAGACTGCAATTGTCTGCCTCCTTAACCAATTTGTAATTTGTAACTATTTCCAACGAATTTGTAACTGTTTTGATCGACAGGTCAAGTTTTTGTAATCATCTAATCATATGGTGTCCAAGGATGACAGGCAGGAAAAAAGGGGGATGGATTTCAGAGGGGAACGCCTTATGGTGTAATTAAACAATTAAACATAGAATTATATTCTCATTGAAATAATTAAACCAAGCGCTAAATTATTTAAAAACAAAACCAAACTCTAAATTATTTAATAGCATATAAATTTGTGTATAAATCATCTTCTGGATTCATCGCATTAGGTTACTTGTTGCTCGACATTTCGAACCATCAATGGTGGTTCATCTTCAGGATGTGAAAGAATTTGTGAAAACTGGTCTTATTATTCAATTTAATAAATAGATGTAAGAGATGCATTACCGACAGATATTAGGGTTTGTTAATTTGTTAATTCATTATTGAATTTTTAATTGTATTCTTATTTTGATTGTTTAATTATATATTTTTGTTTTTTTTAATTATATTTTAGTTATTAAAAGGTTTTGAAATTTATATGATTAATAAATAGTTAATTGAATTTTTATTTAATTTGTTATTGAATTGTGGTTAATAATAATAATTATGATTACAAATAATTATTGTCAATTGTTAATTTAATTTATTATTGTGTTAATAATGATTATAATTATGGTTGTTGTTAATTTAATATAGAGTTATAATTTAATAGGGCTGAATTTATAATTTATGATTTTAATTATATTCATATTTTAATTGTTTAATTTTATATTTTTGTTGTTTTAATTATGTTTTAGTTATTAATAGGTTTTAAAATTTTTATATGATTCATGAGTGGTTAATAATTGAAATTATAGCTTATTAAGGTTATAATTTCTTTTAATTATAATGGATTATTTTCATTTTATTAATTTATTATAGAATTGTGATAGGAAATAATACTTGTAATTACACATAGTTATTGTTATTAACTTATTATAGATTTGTTATTAAATTAATTTATTATTGAATTATTAATAATTATGACTAAGATTATTGTTATTTTAATATAGATATATTTGTTTTATTTTATATTTATTATTCTAAATATATTTTATTTTAATTGTTTTGTTATATTAATTAAGTTTCATTTTAATTGTATATTTTGATTATTTCATAGTTTTGAGGATTATATGATTTAAATTTCTTAATTTGAGGTGTTTTAAAGTTTTTATATTGTTGATTTTAAATTATTGTTAATTTTGCTTTTTGTTAGATTTTAATTAATGGATTAGATACCTTTTTTTGGATATTTTAGAAGAGGATAGTGGTTAGGGAGGTTATGGAGGGGTAAGATTGGTTGGAAGGATTGGAATCCAGTTTTCACTTATGGTCCATCCGTCATCTCTGTTCAGGTTATTAGGGTGTTTGTTAATTTCTATGGCTTCTCTGAATTTCCTTGTAAAGTAGTGATCACTTCTAGCCAAGATGCGGGTATCTTCTATACAAATTTGGTGTTTAGTTTTATTGGAATGTTCTGCTAAAGTAGATGACTTGGATCGATTGTGTTTAATGTCAGCTACGTGTTCTTGGATTCTTGTGTTAAAGGATCTCCTAGTCTCGCATACATAGGTCTTGCCACACGAGCAAGGAATTAAGTAGATGCCCTTATGACATTTTGGATCAATTTTGTCTTTAATCGGTTTAAGGCAGCTACGGATAGTGTTTACAGGTTTGAAGGTTGTTAGAATTCCATTCTTTTTTAGGATGTGAGAGATTTTATCCGTCGTACCTAGAATGTAGGGTAGGTTAACTTTTCCTATACTATTATCAAATTCTTTATTCTTCTTAGGTTGAGTGGTTGCTTTATTTATGGTTTTGATGGCTTGATGTTTGTTGTATCCATTTTTTTGGAAAACTTTAATGAGGTGTTCTTTTTCTTTTTCTAGGTGTTCCTTGTCAGATATTCTGAAGGCTATTGTTGCTAATGTGTTGAGGAATCCTAGTTTGTGGGTTGGGTGATGATGTGAGGAGGCATGTAAATATTGTTCCGTGTGAGTCTTTTTTCTATATACTTGGTGCGATATGGAGCCATCATCGTTCCTAGTGATAAGGATATCAAGGAAGGGGAGGCTCTTGTTGACCTCGACTTCCATAGTGAATTTTATGGAAGGGGATAAGCTATTTAGATGATTTTTGAAGGTTTCTAGGGCTTCTCTTCCATGAGGCCATATGATGAAAGTGTCATCTACATATCTTTTCCACAATTTGGGTTTCAGGGGTGAGGTCATGAGGGCTTTGTTTTCAAAGTCTTCCATGAATAAGTTAGCAATAATGGGAGACAATGGTGATCCCATCGCTACTCCGCATGTTTGTTCATAAACCTCCTCCATGAAACTAAAAAAGGTGGACCTTAGGCAGATTTCTATGAGATTTGTAGTGTCAGGATCTGTTAGTTTAGAGATGACCTCCATGGCATCATTGATAAGGATATTGGTGTACAATGAGGTGACATCAAAGCTAACCAAAATGTCATTTTGGTCAAGTTTGATGTTCTTAATTTCTTCAATGAATTGTGTTGAGTCTTTGACAAAGGAGTCTGTGTTTCCCACTAGAGGTTTTAGTTTTTTGGCCAGGTGTTTTGCTAGGTAGTATGTAGGTCCATTAATGGTGTTTACTATTGGTTTGAGGGGGTATGATGGAATTGATATTAGCATGTTGGTCATGAAGGAATTGGTTGTGTTGGCATGTACATTGATGGACATGTCATGATTATTTTGTATGCTTCTAAATCTATAAGAGACTACTACATGTTAATCATGCATATCGACATGTGATAGAGATGGTTGTGGCACACTAGTTTAATTGTCAAATAGGTCTTCATCTAGGCCTTCATGCTTATGCTTAATGGAGCTAGATTGATGTAGCATTATGGCTTCATGATGATGATGATGATGATGATGCAGAGGTGTTTCATATGTGTTGTAGCTTGTTGAGAGGCCTGGTGGAGAGTGGAGGACAATTTGGCATACTTGCCAACGTTGTTTGTTGGCCCTTCTAGGTCAAATTGGCAATGACAGTTGGGAGACTTGTTTCGTCTACTTACAGAGGTGTCAAAGTCCATGTCAGAGGTTTGGAGGATAGTACAAATGTAGGGGAAGGTGATCCAATAGATGGCACAGGTCCTGTGCTGAAGGGTTGATGGTTTCCCTAAGTGCTAGCCATAGTCGCATGCACATAAGCCTATGGGAGCGGCTGGAATCCTATAGTCACATGAATGTAGTCTTAAGGGAGAATTTATAGCTCTAGAGCTCTAAAGTCACATGCAGACAGTGTCAAGGTTGTGACTGATGGTTTTCATGATATTTCCTCTGCATTCTTGGCATTGTTTGGAAGTAAATTAAGTTGGAAATTCTCACAGGCTTCCAGAATTGTTTGAAAAGGACCTCTCATGTTGTGAATGCATTTAGTTCACTACTAGGGACCTTAGTGGATTGATTTGGTCCAATTTATGCACTCTTGATCCTAGCCCCAAGCTCAATTTCTCCCTACATGTTTTATATTCATGCATTGTGAGCTTTGTGACTGTTGATTGTAATACATGCTGAGTGTATGTATGGAGAGAAGGAAAAATAGTGAGACTATGCTCCAGATCTAGAGGAGATCATAAATTCTTTAGTCTATGAGTGCTAGTGATTGAATAATGAGTAGATATGAAGCATGCTTCATAATAGATCAGATTTGATGTTGCTGGAGTAGATTTTGTTTGGATAAGTTTTGTATGTTGTCGAGTATAGTTTTGATGGTGATTCTCGCACTTGATTTATGAAGGAGTTGTTGATGCATGTAACACATAGCCATGTTTCTTATGATTTTATTTGTATTATGCAACATCATATTGTTGTGAGGGTTTGATTGTATTCAGATTTGTGTTGACATATTTTTACTTGTTTATTTTGATTAATGATGAGATCTTACTGCTAAGAGCATGTATGCAGAGCTTATTTCTAGTTGCACACAGTGTCTAGGGATTCAGTTTGAAAATACATGAAAGGAGGTCCACATGGTGGTGAGGAGCAGTGAATTCATGGAGGTCGAGCACTGATAGCCAATCTTTAGTGAAAGGAAGAATTTTCTCAATCCAATGGTGGCTGGATAGTGCAATAGTAGTTGGGGGAGGATCGACTAATCGTGGTGGCCTTCAACGGATGGTAGTTCGTAGATATCCATAGAGAAAATAGTATTCCGAGCTGATCCAGTAGTATAAAGTGTCCTAACCGATCAATGTTGGCATTTGTATATGAGGTCGAGTCTCCATGCTGATGGGAGTCAACACACTATGTAAAAAACCAATTGCTTGACTAATAGAATATTAGAGCACAACAATAGTAGCAAGGGTGGTTTTTTTGTCTAGTGAAGGGCTTTCCACTAGAAATCTTGTTTCTTATGTGTGATGATGTGATTGTGTGCATTTCTTATGGTTTATATTGTTGCTTATGGTTTTAATTTATGTTTATGTGATGCACATGTTTAATGCATTGCTGCTAACATATGCGTGATTCAGTAATTGAAGTAATAAAGGAAAAAAATGATAAGAAGATCACACTACTGATTCACCCCCCCCAGTAGTGATCAAAGGTTTCCAACAATTGGGATCAGAGAGGGGTTGTTGGTTACAGCTTGATTGTTGGAGAGTAGATATGGGTTTTGTTGCTGAAATTTGATTTTTTATTTCAGAATGGGAAAGAACAAGAGGAACCAAGTTAAGAAAAGGAACGGTCTTCAAAATAAGCAAGCTCAGCCACAAAAGACTCATCTTCCTATTACAAGTGGTTTAGAAAATAATGTGCAAAAAATTGAATCCAAAGTTATAACTGTTAATGAATTTCTTTTGAGTTACAATTTTGAGGATTCAAAATTTGATATGTTGAATTGATTGGCGGAGATGAGAATGTTTTTGTTTGTAAATAAAATAGTATATTACTTGATAAACTGACATATTACAAAAAAGGGTTGTGTGTGAAAGTACCCGACACATGACCCTACCAAAAAGCTAGTACTTGCCATAGCACAGGTTGAACATAATACAAAAGAGAAACCAAGAGGTGCTCTCATTACAACCATTCAAAATCAGGAAATTAGTTTCTGAGAAGGGAGAAGAACGCCTTGTGGCAGCCGACCATGTAGAGATTATGAGCCTCCACGACAGATAGACTTTCGTGGAGGCAAAAGAACATACACTAGGGAAGATAAACTAGAAGGAAACCGACTACATCACTCCTGGTTGGTGGTGACCCGATCCTCATCCAGGTGAATGGGAGTCTCCTGTGAGCTTCCCTCCTACTGCACGGTGATGACCCGACGACTCGTGGAGGCCCCAAGGTCCTCTTTCTTTATGCTTGGGGTTCCTTCAGCGGTAGAATGAACCTTCACAGTAGACTTCTTCTTAATGACAATGTAATTCAAAGCGTCCCGAGTGATAAATCTGCAATGATGGATGGCTTCAACATACACTACAAAATTTTTCGTGAGCCGGTCAATCTTGGTTTCCAGAGTCTTGGAATGCTCCTCTTGTTCCTGCATAGCAAGCCCCATGATGGTCTTCATTTTCCACCATGTTTCTATTGTACGCGCGTAGAGGTTTTCTCGCGCCCGGGTGAGAGCAGGGTCAGGAATCCAAGCAAATTCTGCATCAACCTCCTCCATGGTGACCTCTCTGCGGAGAGTATTGGCCTGGGCCTCTAAATTTGAAATTCGCTGCCAAGTCTCTGAGTTAACCACCAATGAGTAGAACAGGGCAGCGTGCCTAACAGTAGTCTTTACGCGATTGGTAGGGGCAAGTCCCAAGGACTGCCAACAGGAGGTTGTTCGACCATGCGCACCTCCCCTACTGGGACCATAGGTGGAGTCAATCCTCAGAGCCATGAGAAAAGCAAAGGGGTGTGTATAAATTCTCACTATAGGTTAACCTGATTATGCATATAACTAAAGCAAAATACTTAATCTACTTCTATAATCAAACTTGCGGAAGCTACTAAAGCAAAATACTTAATCTACTTCTATAATCAAACTTGCGAAAGCTTAATCGATTTGAGAAATATCAAACAGAACACATATAATAGAGAAGAAGAAGAAATACACATGAAACACAGAAGAATACTCTGGGGAAAGCCTTAGCTAAAAACCTCGCTATCTGTATTATCATACAAGTGGAAATATCTCAATATTACACAAATCATTAGCTCTCACAGCTATCCAGCTCTTAGTACAATCCTTCACTGCTACTCATAGACAGAATAGGCAACTCATATGCCTTCTCCTGTGTCCTCCAAGCCTCATATTTCCTTGCGCAGTTTTCCTTGGGTGCTCTAGCTGTAACCTTGTGTGACACTGATCTCACACACAGCTCCAACACACTGTAAAACTGCGCAAATCTCAAGGAATGAATTCCTTCTGCATGTAAGGGATTTTCTTATAGGAAAATTCTTGCAATTGATAGTACACTGTCCCTGCCTTTAATCTCAACTGGGTCTTTGTCTAAACTGATTACAACTCAAATACAACTCATCCTTATCTCCT